>CM056051.1:207745685-208148204 GCA_029574335.1 Rana kukunoris
CCCAGTTGCCACCTTTGGCATGCCTTGGGGAGGAAGACCAGACACTGACTCCATTAAAAACAGCTCTCAGGGATACATTTCAGACATGAACAAATCCCACCATCCTTGCTGCACTGATCGGAGGTTACCCAGGGGACTCACCAATCACCAGAGGAGACCATTCAGCGCTGCCGCCTACCCTCAGAACACAGTGTGTGTGTGTGCTTGTGTGTGTGTGTGTAGAGGTAAATCAAAAAACATGAGGAGATCCATCCCGCGGGCTGTATAATCCCAGCACCAGAGGCCAAAACCCCCACCAAAATGGCCACCGGATGCCTCAGATGAAGCAGGAATGGCCACAGTAAAATGGCCGACCGCAAATGGCAAACGGTGCCAACAAAACCATGGCGCCGGAAAACCGCAAAGATGGGGACAAAATGCCGCCACAAGGATGAGAAGGCCTAATGAGGGCTTTCTGAGGCAAATACAGGGATAACACAGGCCCAGACACCCAACAGTCCCCTGGTGGGAAAATGAGCCCCCCCATAGGTCCACCTCGGCAGGAATGAACAGCAGAGGGAAAAAATGACAGAGAACAGGGAAGGGAAGACAGGAGAACCCCCGGACCCCAGGAATGCCCAGCTGTACCGACTCGCGGAAGCAGGAAGGACTGTACTTACCCGTCCATGCGAGTACCCACTGACACATTCCTGACAGACCTACACTGCGTAGGAGTAGCTGTCGGCACCGGTCCACTGTGAGTGAGACAACACCACAGCCCAGTCATATGTGGACCCTGGAGTCGTGGCAGACCCTGCCTCATTGCAAAGGTGTGCTTACGCTCGCTGGCCGGACTGAGCAGACTACACGGATCTATATATCCAGCCTGTCTCTCCGCCGACAGTTGATAGAAGATTCTTCAGAAGAAAATAAAATAAAAATAAACATTTCCTCAGGGCGCTGGGCCGAAAAGGGAGACATATGTCCTTTTCCTTTGCTAGGCAAAAAGAAACTGAGGTTGCATACTCCAGGGAGGAGGGTTATGCCCGGAGGGACCGCCGCCTGGGCAGGGCTGTTCAACTCTGTTAAAGTAACATGTATTTAATTATCTAACATGTTTCTGCCTAGTCCTCTCCTGTGAACAGGAACATAACCACTTGTCAAGATTTAAGGAGCCGTGTTCATTCATGGACGATAAGAGAAATAACGTTTTGACATCCACACCACCCTTCCTTCCTAAAGTTCAATAAAAAGCGTTTGGCCAGCTTCTATCGGATTAGCATGCTGAAAAACCAGCAGCTGGCCACTGCCAATCAGAGCTCTCAGCTAATGGCTGAGAGCACTGATAGGAGTGTCCTGGCAGGGGGGCCGTCCCCCTGTCAGAACACAACAGTTTAGCGGGGGATATTGCTGTTCTAACATTTGATCATCGGTACAGTGCCTCTGCTCAGAACTGACAGTTTTTTTTTTGGTTGGGGGGGAAAAAAACTCATAGTGTGTACCAAGCTTAACACAACTCCTTATATTGTTTTCACATAATGCAACACATTCTGTAAATGGGGGTGGAGCAGATGAATGACAGGATCCCGCTCATTTACTCACAGAATGTGATTCATTCTGTTAAAACAATACATAGATTAATGGGGAGGGGGGCAGGCATCGGCAGACATTACCAGCCGCTGCTAGGACTAATCTATGCAGTACAAGAAGTTCTCAGCTGCAAAATGGAATCAACATTAGTCATTGGAGGAATTCTACAATAAAAGGTAACCAGCAAAGTGTAGGACACCCTTCATTAGAGGAAAATTATGCCCCTGGTGCAGTACACCAAAACATTTTAACTAGACACAAGATTTCAGTGATGCTTTCTATTACAGCTTTCAAGTAATTTTTGTTCTGACTCAAATGCTTCAAAATCATAATACAGATTTTCCTGGAAAAAAACATTTGCCAAATATAACCTCTATATACAAAAATAAATAAATCTAATAAGTAATAAAGAATAGTTTTTTAGTCAGAAAGATGGGAAAAAGCCTTGCTTGGCAAATCAGTTGGTATTTTTGACTTTGGTATGTGTTATTATGCATACTAAGTGAGACTGCTACCTTCAAATTGTAAATGAGAACAAGGAAAACATTTTAGTCAATTGCTCCGAGAACCATTAGGGATTCTTCATTAGTGGGTTTTGTTGATGTCTGTTCACCACACTAATGAGAAATGTTGATATAAAGAAGAAAACATCAAACATGACAATACAATGGTTTAATTAAGTCAGTGCTCCACATTATTCTTTTATCTTAGATTTGCTATTCATTATTATTACATTAATTAACTCATTTTCTGCCAGAAAAAAAAAAAATGTGTCATTGAGATCAGCAATATGTTTAATTATCATCTGGATGGAAAATGGATACTTTAACAAGGTAGCATGTCTTTGCATGCCCTCTGGGAAATACTTAAAAGCTATTTTTAAATGGATTTTCAAGTTAAGATTGGGTTAATAAAGAACCAAAATGTGATGAACTAAGCACCTGAGAAATTGGGAAAAGTTTCAGATTTAAGGAACACACTGGTATTTAAATTTTAAATGGCCTCGGCTTTGGTAACCTTGGTTGTTCTGTCATGCATAATTAAATAATAAAAAATATAAAAAAAAAATAGTGTGATCTTTTAGCTCTTACTACTTTGGTAGAGTTAAAGTAAAGCTCCAAGCCATCAAATACATAATTCAAAAATACCTCAGGATTTTTTATTTTTTTTATTATTATTATTATTTTAAGATGAATTGCAGACATTTCTAAAAAAAAAAAAAAAAGGTTACAGGAAGTACAGTGTGGCACAATATACTGTATGGGATGCAGTATGCACTTTTTATGGGGAACCCCTAGTCACTTCTATTTAAAAGTTGTTGAGTTTGTACCTTAAAGCTGAAGTGCAGCCAACATTAAAGTGGATGTAAACCCATTTTTTTTATGTCACAATGTACAGTATAAGATTTCCTAGCATCTGTGCCCAGTCTTGCCACATAGAGTTAATCCAGCTCTGAGCAATCCTCTTTTATTGTTCAGTGAAATAAAACAGACTCACAGAGAAAAACCGTAGTCCGTTCCTCCCCCTTGCTGTGAGTGACAGGTTATTTACATATCTCATGCACTAGCCTGAAGACAGGCATTATTTTTTAATTCCCACCCCCACTACTTTTCTGAAGTCATTTTTCTGGATTTTGACTGAATGTTAGTGATCATATCAGAATTTAGTATAAGGAATACATAGGAAAAAATGCATGTTGACAAGGGGAGTGTAGAGGAGGGCGGGGAGTTTACTGAAATCACAACTCCACCCACCGAGCTCCAGACAACAGATCCACCCACATAATCTGCAGTTTTTCAGGTATTATAACAGACAGAGGGGAGATAATTGACAGGTAAGGATACACGCAGGAGGCATGTATATCATTATAGATCAGCACTATGGCAGTAGTTTAGAAAGGATGATAGTGGGTTTACATTGACTTAAAAAAATAATAATGATTAAAAATTAGCACAAGGGATATAACGTACATTCAACATGATGCATCCCTTGTGCTGATGCCTATTCTGCTAGTTGAAATCCTCAGTTCATACCTCCCCCACCCCTGCCACCATAATCCACCAGTTCAGTAGGGGTTATCACATGATCTAATCAAGTAACTGACTATGCCCTATACTATGAATAAAAAGGGCAGACCTATTAATCCCCCACCCATCCTCCATTTATAAATCCAGTTTCATTATTGCTTTATGAAAGCCTGTAACAGCCCCTACAGTTCTCTTAACCTTTGCCATACCAGTAGATTACAGCAGCAGGGGTAAGGTGGGATGGCAGGAATGGAGGAGAACTTCAGAAAAGGCATACGGCACAAGGGACACATTCTAATGATTAAGGTATGTCCCTTGTGCTGATTTGTCTTCTTTTTTTTGGCTGCCCTTAGGCTTTAAAATAATTATAAATTAAGATATTTTTTTTTTTATCCCCTAGATTTTACCCCTGTTTGGCAATGTTTTTTTTTACTTTTACAAATTTGGCCTTTTTTTTTATACCTCTTGCAAAATAATTAGCTGCAAATCAGATAGATTCAATAGGAATGGAAAATTACCCAAATGTGGCACAAATCTGAGCAATGGGATTATGATTGAATAGGGTTCAGCAGAATTCAGACCTGTAGATTGTACAACTTCGGGCATAATGTGGGCTTTATAGCAATTGATTTCCTTTTGACAAATTTAGACTATCCCACAAAATGACTTTATTTGATTGAAATTTACAATCACTACATACTACAGTATTTAGCACTTTATAGAGGAGATTAAACTATTCACATCAGTCCCTACTCTCTTTTCCCAAAGTAACATACAAGATAAGAGTGAAAAACAAATGTGTAAAACAGAACTGCCAGAATAAACCAACAAACACACAAAAGAACATACAAACATTAATGCACATTGGGGGTTATTTAAGAAAGTGCAAACTAAAGAAAAAACAAAAAGGATTTTTTTTTTCCATTTTAAATAGAGTAAGGCAGCGTCATAACCCCTTGCAGTTTTTATTTGCAAACTGTATCCCATTGGGGAGATTTTTCTTAGTAAGGGAATTCCAGGTTGTTACCAAGGTCACCAGAAGTATTGCAACATTTCCTATTTATAACTGTTCTAGGGACAACACAGCATTCGGGGTTTCTTTTACTTTCACACTTGATACAGTAAACAGGACAAATAGAGAGGGTGAATCTCACTAGCAAGGGCACTAACAGCAATAGAAACCCAGGGCCAGATTCACAAAGCACTTACTCCGGAGTATCACGAGTTAGGCACGCGTAAGTCTAAAAATGCACACGCTTATCTATGCACCATATCCCCAAAACGATATACGCCTGAAATCCACATTTTTTAGACCGACGTAATTTGGATAGACCGGCGCAGCGTGCGTGCAAAACTGCACTAGACACACCATTGATTTGCTATGCAAATATGCAAATGAGGGAGATGCGCCGATCCACAAAATTAAGTTTGTGCGGTGCAGTGCAGTCTACACGATGTGCTTATCAGCTGCAAGGCCGGTCTAAAATTAGATCATATAAAAGGTGGTTTAAAATTAGACAATCCGTCTACATGTCAGCAAAAGCAACACCATTAGGGCCGAGCTGAGCAGCCACACTTGCAGGACAACAATCTGTATGCCACCATGCCAGGAGCATCCTTGCTCATAGCTATACTACTGACTTTAGATGAGCGCAGAAGGAGGAGGGCATGGAAGAGGGTACGGAGGTCGAGGAGGGCCTCGGAGGAGGGCACGGGAAAGGATCTTTGTCAGGTATATCCGTGGGGTGAGCCCAATGGTAATAGGCCCCCCTTTTGGCTGGAATTAGAGTGCAATTGGAGAGATACCCTGTGTTAATAGGAGGGTAGATGTTGGTTCCTCAGCTTCCACTAATTTCAGTGAAATTGAGTAAAGGTGGATTAATTAGGTCAGGAGCCTGTGCAGGCCAGCAGGCCCAAAGATTGCTAAAGTAAAATGATCCTATGCTGCTATAAGGATGACAGTTGTGACCGATGCACCCTAAACCATATAAAACAAAGAAAAAACATGTGTCTCTAGAGTCTAATAGGTAGGAATCCCTACTAGTGTGGTTGATTACACTAGTACCTATTTTTGGTAAAAAAAAATCGCAATAAGCGTTTATCGGTTGGTTTTCACGAAATTTATAGCGTTTACAAAATAAGGGATAGTTTTATTCCATTTTTATTATTTTTTTTTTTTTTTACTACTAATAGCGGCGATCAGCGATTTTTTTCGTGACTGCGACATTATGGCGGACACTTCGGACAATTTTGACACATTTTGGGACAATTGTCATTTTCACAGCAAAAAATGCATTTAAATTGCATTGTTTACTGTGAAAATTACAGTTGCAGTTTGGGAGTTAACCACAAGGGGGCGCTGTAGGATTTGAGTGTTCCCTTTGTGTGTTTACAACTGTAGGGGTGTGTGGCTGTAGGTGTGATGTCATCGATCACGTCCCCCTATAACAGGGATGATGCGATCGATGCTGCGGCCACAGTGAAGCACGGGGAAGCCGTGTTTACACACGGCTCTCCCCGTTGTTCAGCTCCGGGGGCCGGTTACCAAATCTAAGATGATGTGCATTTGTTTTCTTTTTTTTTTCTTTACCTCTATTTTCACCTGGTTATCCAGCCAAGTAAGTCTGTTATTTTTCAACATCCCTTAACAGATCAAACTGTCTAGATTAAGTAGCAGTTAGAGGGTTGAGACAAACCATTTAAAACTGACAGGGATGTGTACAATGGTCAGATTTAATTAATTTATGCAAAACCTTTTCAAAAGTAAAAAAGAGACATCAAGTCCATCTAAATCTGCTAGTCTAAAGCCTTTTACATACGATCAGATTTCCATCAGACCAATCTGTGGAATTTTGTTCTGCATACAGATAGCAAGACTTTTTCAGCCGGCAAACACAAATGTAGTGACGTATTGGATGTACTATGTGGTTTTTCAGCTCTTCAGCACCACCCTTTGGGCATCTTCTGCTAATGTTGTCCTCTGGTAAGCATTGGTTCAGAGCATACCTGTTTGTACTTTTTTTCCGATGGACTTGTATACACATGATCGGATAATCTAATGGCACACATTTGTTGTCGGAAAATTTTAAAGTATGATATCCAACATTTGTTCAATGGAGCATACAAACGGTCAGATTTTACGACAAAACCCTGTCATCACACATTTTTTGATGGAAATTATGATCGTGTATATGGGCCTTATGTGTTTATTTGTTTCCTTTGGGGATAAAGGTTTTAGTTAAATTATTAAAAACTGACCATTGTAAGCAGCTCTGTCAGTGTTACATAGTTTGTCACAGCCCTCTAACTGCCACCTTTGCTGGACAGCTTGGTCTGTTAAAGGATGTTGGAAAATAACAAACTTACTGGAACAATTAGCAAGTGAAAATAAAGGGAAAAGGCCAAAAAATAAAACTAGTGCAGCCAGATCGAATGATTGTTAAGCTACAATATATATATTATATGTATATATATATATATATATATACATATATATATATATATATATACACACACACACATATATATATATATACACACACAGTACTGTGCAAAAGGTAGTTGTGAAGAAATGTTTATTTTTATCAATTTACAAAATGCAAAGTCCTTAACCAAATTAATACTTCTGTGACTACCTATTGGCTTCAAACCAGCATCTATTCTTACACTTGCACAAAGTCATGGATTTTGTAGCATTGGAGTCAGGTTTATGATTAACCAATTATAACAAGCAAGTGCTAATGATCATCAATGTTTTATGTCACAGGTCATATATCATGGCAAGACGCAAGGTAGTTATACTGCATCAGCAAGGTCTCTCCCAGGCAAAGATTTCAAAGCAGATTGAAGTTACAAGATGTGCTGTATTAGCGGTTTTGAAGAAGCCCAAAGAAATTAGCAACTTTGAGGACCATAGACGCAGTGGTCAGCCAAGGAAACATAATGCGACAGATTAAAGACACATCATGCTTATTTCCTTCTAAATTGGAAAATCTACAGCAGTGCCATTAACACAGAACTTATGAAAAACAGTGGTATCCAGGTACACCCATCACCTGTTCATAGAAGTGTAGCCAAAAGGGTTCTTCATGAAAGAATTGCATCCAAAAAGGCATACCTCTAGCTTAGAAACAAGGCTAATCGACTCAACTATGCACAGAAACATAAGAAATCATTTGCAGAAAAATGGCAGCAGGTGCTCTAGACTGAGTCAACATTTAAAATATTTGACTGTAGCAGGAGGCAATTTTTTCATTGAAGGGCTACAGAGGGGTACAAGGAGTTAACAGTTAAGAATAATGGAGGTTCCTTGGAAGTTTGAGGCTGCATTTCTGTAAATGGATTTGGAGAGTTGGTCAGGATCAAGTGTGTCCTCAATGCTGAGAAATACAGGCAGATATTTATCCATTATGCCATATCATCAGAGAGGCATGTGATTGACCTTAAATGTATTCTGTATTGAAGGCCCTTAGGGGCCAACTTAGTGACCACCTCCACGACAAATTTGATTATTATATCAAACGCTTGAAGCTCCAAGTCTACGCTTCAGCGAATAGACCAGGAGCGCTCATGGCCAAACAGGTTAAAAGACAAGCAGCTCAGAAAAAAATACAATTTCTTACAAATTCCCAAGGTAAACATTTAACTAACCCACTAGATATTGCAAATGAATTTAGTGCCTTTTACACCAAATTATATAAACTCAAAGACTCAGAAGCGGTAGGCCCACCTAAACAGGAAGATATTGAAGCTTTTCTCTCATCGATTCAAATTCCCTCTATCACTTCTACTCAACTAGAAGCCTTATCATCGCCCTTCTCCCCCGCCGAAATCACGAAAACCATAAGACAACTGCCCTTACATAAAGCCCCTGGCCCAGACGGGTTCTCTAACGAATATTATAAGAAATTCTAGGATCTGATCGCCCCCCATCTTTGCAACGCCTTCAATCATTATGTAACCACAGGTATGATCCCAAAGGAGGCCCTGGAGGCCCTAGTAGTTACCTTACCAAAACCTGGCAAAGCCCCTGACTCTCCAGCTAATTATTGCCCAATCTCACTCTTAAACACTGATACTAAAATATATGCCAAAATCTTAGCACAACGTCTCTCCCGATTACCCCCTTCTTAATTCATCCCGACCAGGTGGGATTTGTGCCCGGCAGACAAGCTTCTGACGGCACCAGACACCTCATTAATTTGATACAGTGGGTGGAGCACGGTCGAACGCCTTCTCTCTTCCTGTCACTGGATGCAGAGAAGGAGTTCGACAGGGTCCACTGGGCATACATGGAAGCAGTGCTCCGCAAATTTGGCTTGGCCGGACCTTCCCTAACGGCCATCATGAACCTTTATTCCTCCCCCAGTGCACGGGTTTGGACCTCTGGTATTAAATCAAAATTTCAAATGGCACAAGGCAAGGCTGCCCTCTCTCCCCTTTAATCTTTGCCCTAGTCATGTAACCCTTGGCACAATCCATCAGATCGACGCCGGCAGTGACATGTATTAAAATTGGGGAAATAGAACATAAATTGGGCCTATATGCCGATGATGTTATCATTACCTTAACAGGAATCTTCCTTTTTTTTTTCAATATATTTTATTCAATTCGGAACAAGAATTAAAGAGGCAAAATAGGAGATGTACATTACCTAATCGGAACAATGAAATAAACACAGAACAGACAAACATAAATCTTGTGCGTTGGAAAAATAATAAGCCAAAAGTATAATAAGTAGAACAACAAATATGCCGATGATGTTAAAGAGAAAGAATGGGGGAGCATTAGAGGAGGGAGGGACCTTAACTAATCTGGAATCTTCCCTTTTAACTGTTCAACAAATCCTGGAACAGTTTAGCTCGATTTCTCTTTATAAGATTAATTATGGTAAATCTGTTATGCTAGATCTAGGTATTGACCCGCATATCAAAAGGAAAATTTCGGGACTGACGCCCTTTATTTGGTCCCCCAGCTCCTCACTCCCGTACCTAGGAATCCACCTGACATTCCCGAGCAAGTCACTATTAAAAGTGAATTATGAGAACCTCCGTGAGAAGCTTCTGCGCATGTCCAGAGAATTGAGCCATTTCCCTGTCTCCTGGGCATATACTGTACATGTTTCGCACAATTCCTTTGCCTCTATTGCCCTATCAACTAAAAGAGCTGCAAAAACTGCTCAACACGTTTATATGGCAAACCAAGAAACCCAGACTCAAATCATCACTTCTTCACACCCCGGTGTGTCACGGGGGCATGGGAGCACCGAACATTCAGGCATATAACAGGGCAGTAATCCTGGATCAACTTAGGGAGTGGTGGTTACCCACTTCCAACAAACTGTGGACTCAGGTTGAATCTATGGCCCTTAACATAGATACAAAACTACTCCTTATGGCCGCTCTTTTGAACTTCAAACCACCTTCTCAGTATATAAGCTCAACAACAGCAGCCCTACAGGTATGGTCAGCATCCACACAATACACTACGGGCCTTCCTAGATCCATCCTTCATTGTCTGCCCATCAAAGCGATTGAACTTCTTTCACCTGACCTATCCCTTGCATCCTGGACTGTCAGAGGTATCGACAACCTAGGGCTCCTATTCTCCGCCTCTGGTGTGCACTCGTTTTCTCACTTACAACAACTATATGGCATCTCCTCCAAGACCTTCTTCTTGTATCTCAGAATCAGATCAATATTGTCTTAAATTACCATACATGATGAGGATTCTTTATTGGTTTCTCTTTTGAAGTTCTATGAAACTCCTAATCCTTCAATCAAGGGAATCTCTCTGGCATACAACCTATTGACTTTACCCACTAAGGATCTACCTTCTTCCTCGATCACCTTCTGGTCCTCGCTCACTGATGACCCTCTTACGCCTGACTTATGGCATTGAGCTGTGAGTTTTCCCCTTCGCATGTCACATTGTACTTCCCATTGGGAATCGATCCAAAAACTCTTCCACAGATGGTATTTTACCCCTGCAAGATTAGCGGCTATTTACCCTAAAACCTCACCTCAATGCTGGAGAGGGTGTAATGGCGTGGGAACTTTGCAACATATCTGGTGGCAAAATAATTTGGCTCATGTGTGGTGGCATGATGTTGCCATCATCCCTTAATCAATAGAAAATGTAATACCTCTAAATGGGTGGGATTTTCTAGGCAACAAAAATTGGGGGTGACAACTGGGTCATAAAAAAATACTAATTTATTACAAAAACAATTATCACATACTAAATATTACACTTTACACTAAATATTACACTTTACATAGAGAAATGCTGTATGTTACCCCATGCCCTGGGGCATGGGGTAACATACAGCATTTCTCTACAATCATGGTTTTTAAAAAAACGTATTTTTTGGTATTTTTGATACTATGTAAAGTGTAATATTTAGTATGTGATAATTGTTTTTGTAATAAATTAGTATTTTTTTATGACCCAGTTGTCACCCCCCAATTTTTGTTGCCTAGAAAATCCCACCCATTTAGAGGTATTCAATTTTCTACATATCTGGTGGCATTGCCCCAACATCAAAGACTATTGGAAAGAAGTCTCTACCTTTATTTAGACTATTTGCAGTATTTCCTATCACCTACACCCATTGGATCTTCTCCTAGGGCTTTCAATTCCTAGCTGGCTGAGGCATATTAGACTGTTAGCCTCTCACATATTAATAGCCGCACGCCTTGCACTTGCAAAGAAATGGAAGTCACCACTATCACCCATGCTGTTGGATCTGATCATTCTGCTAAATAATCACTTTCGAATGGAATTCTCTTTTGCCAAAGCCAAAATGACCACCCCTTCTTTTTACAAAAATTGGGCACCCTGGATCAACGATTACAGAAGCATAGCACTTTGACTCACAGAAGATACTTAAATAACTACTTTTTTACCATTAGTCTGTTTCACACTCTGTTGAGTATTTTGCTTGGCCAACAGTGTTTTTTTTTACGTAAAATGTGAAGTATTATCATCTTTCTTTTTTTTTTTTTTTCTCACTGTTTAACTGATTCTCGAGGATGATGACTGGCCATGTTGCCTATGAACTCTCGACACAGTTAGCTCCCATATTTGGGGTGTCGGGGTTCGTGGGTGGCTCCACCTTCACACGATCTGTTTTTTTGTTGTTGTTTTGAATACAGTATAACTTCTGTTATTATATCTTACGTGCTGATTTTCTTTTTCCCTTTTTACCACAACATCTTTTCAGTTTATAAGTGACGTCACTGATCTTATTGTCTACTGTGTGAAAATCTTAATAAAAATTATTGTTAAAAAAATAAATAAAAAAATGTATTCTGCAGTAGGACAACTACCCCAAACATACAACCAATATCATTAAAAAAAAATCTTCAGCATAAAGAACAAGAAATTTTGGAAGTATACATAGCTTTTTACGGGCTCTCGTCCCCTCCGGCGATCACGGGTGACTGGGCGTTTCCAATCACAGGGTGTGATCGACGTCCCTCAGCCCGGCACAGACAGCACGTCACGAGATGCCGAAGGAACCCGAACTCTGGTGCGGCCCTATACGGCGCCTGCGCAGCGACGTTTGGGTTCCTTCGGCATCTCGTGGCGCGCTGTCTGCGCCGGGCTGAGGGACGTCAATCACAGCATGTGATTGTAACCTCCGAGTCCTGCGGGACCGCCGGAGGGGACGAGACCCGTAAAAAGGTATGTATAGAAAGAAAAAAAAACACTGGCATACTGCCGGTCGGGTGGGTGGGCTCCATGGCATGCCTGAAATTTGTTTGGAGGGTGAACCTCCCCTTTAAGGCAGCATGCATCCACAGAAGACACTGGGAGAGAACACAAGCGCCTACTAAGTGTAGCTTTGAAGACTTTAATAAAGTTTACTCACAAAAGTGATAAAATCACAGGCACATAATGAATGACACTGCACAAGTAGTCCTCTGCATCATTATGATCTATGGAATGCAGGTCTGAATGGAATAGGCTGTAGGAACCAGACTTTAGGTCCGCGGGCTGTTGCACGGGTGGATTTTGATGCTTATGGATCTCGCAGGAACGTACTGCAAATCTGAAGCGAGGAGGTCAGTGGCGTGTTTGTGGAGCATGTGCTCCTTCTTTAGGCCATCTCACGAAGATGCATTCCCCAGATCATAATGATGACTACTTGTGCAGTGCTGTTCATTATGTGCCCATGATTGTATCAATCTTGGTAGAGGAAAGATTTTGCTTGCTCATGTGAGAGTTGCCCTTTGATGACTGTATAGGGGAATGTAAAAAAAAAAAAAAAATGAGAGGTGAATTAAGCAAAGATCTAGTGAAGGAATGAGGCAAGAAGATACTTACAGGCGATTACTCTCTGCAGGTAATCAGGTACACATTCCTGTCCAGCAAGCAGCACATTAGTGGTTTTACCAAATCTCACTTCAAATCTAGTGAGAGTAGGAATTATAGGGCATGAGGCCTTGGATGACGATTTCACACTACATATCCAGTATACAGCTATAAGGCTCAGAGCACAGGAAATGTACTGCTACTTTAGTAGAAGGATTTCTAGGCAAAACAGTAGAAATTTCACGGCACTGCTTAGGTACAAATAACATTTCTATATATTCCCTATGAGACAGAATATATATATTTTAGTTTGGGTCCTCTTTAAAACATATTGTATTTCAAGTTGAATATCACTTATACTTGTTTTTAACATAAGAAAGATCTGAAAAAATTCAGCTAGGGAAACATTGACATGTTATAGTGCATACATCTATGGTGAACGTATATTACCCTTGTGTACAATTTAAACCTGTTTTCCAATACCTTGCATTTAGCATAGTAAAAATGTATCAAATCCACATGAATACAGCACAAGGATAAAAGCATAACTTTGCAGAACCTTTAGTTCCACTTGTGTTTTCTTCTTGCATTTTAACTGCTACAATTAAAGCTATCAATATTTATAAATACTGGAATCTAGAAATACTCTGCTGGTGAAGCTTCATACTGTACCTCTATTTACTAAGCTGTGGTGGTTGGCCTTACCTTTAAATACCTTTGTAATTTCCTAAGAGAGCTTTTAGCAGTTCAATCTGGCACAGTTGATGGTTGAACACTAACCTGATGTATGTACAAAATATATTTATGCTTTGATATATCTATATTGTACATAATATGTTTCTCATGACATTTCTGTGTGGTTGTTATTTTCAAATGGCTGAGCAAACCTTGCTCTCTGAGAAACAAGAGTCATATCCATCCCACCACATTCTCAGCACTACAATATGTCAAATATAGCACTTTACAACATAGACTTATCTGTATTGTGTTTAGTCTTATTCGTATATATGTATATTGTGATTTATGGGTAAGTAAATGAATTGAGTATCTATATTTGTAGAAACACTTCTCATCACAAGCTTTTTTTATATATGTTCTTATGAAAACATACACCTACTCTGCTCATACTAGGATTAACTTGTCAGCATTAGCTGGTGGTGACCAAGTAAATGGCAGGATTTACCATTCACTGATAAACTTTATACTCTCTGTGTACAGGAAAGTATGAATGGGTTTCTAGTTTAAGAGTGATCTTCCGATATACAAGATATCTTAAGCAGGACTGCCATCAGGGGGGTACAGGCAGTACACATATAAGGGGCCCGGAGGTCCCCAGGGCCCTGGATGGCTACTCCCTTTTTTTATATATATTTTTTTATAAGGTGCCCAGAGGACCCCCTCCCCCCTGCTTCTCAATTCACGGGGGCCCATGCCTGAAGCTGTGTAAGGGGACCCATAATTCCTGATGGAGGCCCTGGTCTTAGGTATTTTAAAAAAAATGGTGGTGTTTGTGATGTTTCGGAGGTTGCCTATGGTTCAGAAAAGTAAAGATGAAAACATTTACATTCTATATTGCTGTCTGTTCATATTAGATCATTCTCTCTTTTTCTCTCTCTTTCTGTAGTTGGAGATTACTTGTTGTTTGTTTTTACTGTTACTATTCAAATATTGTTTGCTTTTTGGCATTTATCTGCCATGTCCACCAAAGTGTATAAACTAAGGCTGGCCATACACATGCAGATCTCTCATCATCAGACCCACAGGCTAAACAATATGAATGGAGAAATCTCCCCTGACAGCTATTGTGTTCAAACAGCCATTGGACCCGCCACTCCCCGAAAACTCAAACAGTGTTGCATCTGATAGAGTGTAGTCACTGCCAAGCTGATACTTTTCCATCCAGCTCAGTGGATTTTTGCTTACATGACCACCCAGAGAATGTATTTTGTCTGATTCAGCATGGATTGGTCGTAACTTTAGCCATGTATGATTAGCTTAATATGCCTGCAAGTACCAAGAGCTTTAGTGTCATATGACATATACATCATGACATTTTGTAGAAAAATAACAACTTATTTTGAAAAAAAAACTGCAGATTAATTCTGAATAAAAATTTGCTTTGGCAAAACAAATATTACTGGTGAAGTGATTTCCAAACTCAATATGTATAAAACAAATGAATACAGCTTTAGATGTCATTTTTTTGAAAGCTAAATACTTTTCCTGGAACTTCAGGAAATGTATTTATACCTGTTGACTTGAAGAACTTCATTGTCCCTGTAACTTCCTGTGCATTAAACTGATTTCTCAAGGTTGCCGGCTTTCTCAGTTATATTCTATTAAATACAGAATATGTTCCCCAGTTCCAATGAAGAAGAGTTTAAGGGAAGATGTTCTGTAGTATGAACACCCTTCCTGTGCTGCTTCTTAATGGATGCTGTGCAGTGAGTATCATTACTCTAGAAAGTGTTACTGGCAGAATCACCAGGTGAACCTAAAGCAAAATGCCTGAAAAAAGGAACAAATGCAGCTACCATATCTAAGGACTGGAAATCTCCAATGTATATATTTTAGTTTGCCTACCCTTTGTAATATGTTCAACCAATTACTACTGCATTACCTACAGTATGTAGTCTATCATTTTTTTGTTGTCGCTCCCTAAACACATTTGGTTACATTGGAATGTATTAGGTCATTAAGGGTTCTTACACCATAATTAATAAAGCATATGTTACAAGTTTTCCAAAGAGCATGAGGGTTTGAACAGGGAAAAAATAAGGAATGACTGTGCCCTTTGCTGCAGCCACAATTTAGCATCCTAAAATATCCTAAAAGAATTGCTTATATCCTCATTTGCAGCATTCCTTACAATTAGCTTCCTTCAAGAGCGATAAGCCAACTACACATATCACCATTATTTTATTTTTTTTAATAAAAAAATTAAGTTGCCACTAACACAAAGCAATTATGTCAAAATACATATGGCAATCCATTATTAAATATTATAACATGTAATTAAATCATCTTTAAATAAAAATACTATTAAAACCACATTAAATTAAATTACAAAATCATGTATAGCATTATATAGAGGACATGTATAAGTCAGGTTAAGAGATGGTATTTTTTTTAACCCTTACCCAATTTTGGCAATGAGTATGGAACCTTGAAGTAATCTTCATAAAATTCCAAAAGTCTTTTTGTGATATTGAGGGCATAGTCTCCTGATCCCCTTCTCACTGCATCAGGTCGTGCGTAAAGTCTTACCTGGAAAGAAAAGTAAATGTCCAGTTTAATAACTTTTTAAAGACTAGCAATAAATAAAACTATAACAATAACTATAAATAAAATCACGTATACTATAATAAAATAAAACAAGCATTTGCAAAAATATTGCTCAATCCACACTAGTGAAAAAGAATAAGTTGAAAAAAAAGTACATACAGTGAACAACATTTTTAGTTAAATCCTTCTAATCCCCCATTATAAAGAAAAAATAATCCAACCAACTGGAGAAAATGCTTCCCTTAGTTATATATTTTCTGTTACAAAAAGGATATAGTGCTTAATTAGGCGATGTAGCTCTGACCCTCCTCAGCTTCCTCTGATTAAAAGCCTGGGTCACTGGGACAGCTCAAACAGAAGAACTATCACCTCCACATAGCATAACTCTGTTATTCAACAAATACATGGATTAATCCACTCACACAGTGTGAGCGCTTCACAGCACTAACAATATGAGACTTTACAGACAGTGCTAATCACATGCCTACCTTGCTTTACAAAAGCCATTCCTCTCATACTCCAGGATCATCACTTAGTTGACACAGTAGCTTAGCCAGACATACTTCATCAATCAAGACATTGTCAAAGGTACAGGGTACTGCGTATAAAGCTCTTACTTATTGTGCAGGCATCACCATAATATCAGTCACAAATGTGACAGCTTAACTCTGCCGAATCTTGCATGAAATTTGCTAGCAGTAAACATTATCGAGTTTGGTGGTGCAATAAATGACCATTAGCACCTCATCACCAAGAAAAACATATACTTTTCTAAATCTCTTAACCGTGGTGGGACTTTTGAGGTGCCAAGTATAATCTTCAGACTAAATGGTAAAATAGCCAGACTTGAAATAGCCATTTTACAAAAAAAAAAAGAAGACAATTTCATAGTTATTGCCATATCGCAATTTATATTTCACAAACATTGTTTTTCTTGCCTCTCAGCAACCAATGACCACCAAAGGCAGAGCCTGCAAACTTCCCCTCGTATATAGTATCAGTGTAAAAATGTTATTTACGCTAGAAGTCCACTTAATTTATCATATGCAAAGGCCATGGCTGTGTTCTCAACATGTTTCACTGTCTGCTTTCTCAGGAGAGGGGGCACTCTATGTGATAACATGTAAATGTAATATGTAAAGAAATCTTGAATTAATTGTTCACAATATGTACAGACATATGACATGATTAAATTCATAGGACTTACATAGAAAATAAAAACAAAAGAAAATAGATTTTGTATTCCAATAGGATCAAAGCTGCGCTCACAACATGGAAGAAACACTACTCATGTGTGGGGCCGCTGGGAGGAGAAGGTGAGTACAAAAACAGTGGCCTCAGAGTCACCAAAGTATTTAAAAGTATGTATATGGAACATATGCTTAAGAGACGAAGTAACCTCCAACATATCAAAAAAAGTATTCTGAAGGTATTAATAGTGGAATACACCCACCCATTAAATCTATAAATGTAAACTTATGTTTTTGCTTCTGATAAGATAAATTATTCCCCAAATGTAGTGTTGTCTCCTGTAGGTAGCCTATTAAATATAAAGTTAAAATATATTCATATATACATATGCAGTGTATATTTTTCTTCTAGACCGTTTTATCTATTTTGTATAAATTATTTCTTCTCCTTTTTATATACAGCTTGACACCCATGATATTTATTAAGGCCACAATGGCCCTTCAATGGTGCAGCTTGGACAGGTTTTATTTCCAGCATTCAATCCGAGTCCTGTAAAAAATGATGGTAATTTGACCCTCTACTTAGGATCTTGTTCTATCCAATGTACCTGTGCATAGCCAGCACCTTTTTGGTTTAGAGTGACGGAAGCAAAGCCAAGGGATCAGCAGTTTTTAGAGCGGTATCATCTCTCACTTCTGCGGAGACTCTTTGTTACAAACAACCCTCTGGGTCAGTGTCTTATACTGTACATGATTGTCGGTTATTGCTCAGGGCATTTTTTGATCTACCTTACATCTAAAGTTATAATGTCTTTACCCTTCTATAGACTGGACTGACTCTGTTGAACCTTCATTATGCATGTATGAGCTACTTGGTCTTTTCTGTTTGGGATGTATATATGATGACTGATCTCTATGGGTAGCTTATTAGCTAATCAACTTCTGCAAGGTGAGAATTTAGGACCCTGTGAATTAAATAATAAAATAATCTACTGTTAATATAGCTATACAGTACTCTTGTTTTAATTTTATAACCAAAACCTTCAGACTACTGTTGATCTTGTCTCCTATTTCATTGAGATACTGGTCATCTTAATAGTTTGAAATATATGCCAGGTGCATCTGTTTATAAGTCTGTGCAGTTATTGTTAGGTGAGTGTCTCTGAATGTAATCAATACTCTCCCAAGTGTATTCCATCATCTAGATTTTTAACTGACCATGTATATCTGTATGCCTCCAGGTTCATCTGAGCAAACCAGTGTCTAGGGGGGCTTTGTCCTGTTTATTTCACTGCCTATGCTACTGTCCCTTTCAAGATAATAAAACAATATTGGTGTATGTGGTTGTATTTATCGTTATTTATTATGTTTTAAGGGGACTAGGCCCTACATATCCCCTAATGTACAGACATGTATTCAGTCTCTTATTTTTGATAGTATCTACCTTTTACACCTCCACTTGATTACTGCACTCGCACGCCAGATTGCCATTTTGGCATTGCAGTGTCCCGGGGTATCGTTGTGGATTCTCCAATGAGTACGACTTGCTTTGCTTTTGGCCTTTTGGCATCTAGTGGGGAATTCTCACGGGCTCTGTTAATTAATATATTGATATATACTCTGCTCTACTCTGCACCTGTTTCATGGTGCCATCTACAATGTGTTTTGGTTTATTTTCTATGTATTATCTTTTCTGCATATTACTACTCATGGACAAACTCCTGAAGGAGCGGTTTACTGTGAAACACGTAGAGTGCGAGATTGGAACTATGTAAATTGAGGTCATTTTTAATTTCAATAGGTTTTTATTGGATTCTACGGTACAGTAAAACTTAACTTATATTGTAGTAACATCCAGTCCATATCAGGTCGAAAAGAAAAATAGCTTGACAAATTTCTGATTATATTAAATTGTTTAATAACAAGGAATGTAATTGTACCTCCTATTATTGGAGAGATTGGCTATCAATTTACCCACTTATGATCTTTCTCTATGGGTCACAGTGGATGATTATTAGACCCGAGTCTTTCCCTGCTGATACTGTTCCATCAATTCAAGTAGTATATGGAGGAGATGTACCACAAACAGACCAGAAAACATGAAGATAACTTTAACTGAACATACCAGTCAGAGTGATATTGGTTATACTGTACCCGAGATATTACATGACCGTACAAGTCCTGGGGGTAGCAACCCTATATATATAAGTTCAGAAAATAGCGCCTTCTGAGTACCATTTGAGCCCGGGGTCCGAGTACTGCAAAATCATTTCAAAATTCCCAGTAGTTGATGAGAAAAAGGACCTCATAAGTGTGGCCATAAATGCCATAAATCAATAACCTATTTTGTAGGGCTATAAATTTTGCGCAAACCAATCAATACACGCTTATTGCGATTTTTTTTTTACCAAACATATGTAGAAAATTACACATCGGCCTAAACTGAGAAAAAAATGTGTTTGTTTTTTTTTTTTTTTTTTTATATAACATCCAGTTTATTGAAAGAGAAAATTAAAAAGGGCAACAGTGGGAGACGCAGCTCCCAATATATGCAAAATACAAAACTTTAAACATTCCAGTAAACAGTGCAATATTTGAAGCACCTAGAATAGCTCATTGTGTTTAACCAAAAGGAAAAGCAATTATTGAGGAACAGATGCATATTGTAAGTATCACCGTATGAAATACAAGTCATGCAGCCTTAAACGTTAGCATTCCAATCAAGTTTGTCGTAACATATGAAGCATCTGTAAGTGAAAATATAGAAGGGGAAGGAGAAGAAAGGAGTAGAAGAAGTGGGACGGGGGGGTACACTAGGGAGATATGACGCGTAGCAACTTCAGCCTGATGTCTAAGGATCAGAAAGCGTACATACAGATAAAGATACCCTGGATTTGGTCAATGTTAAATGATCTAGGTCCCCATCACCAACCTATCAAAGTCCGTAGAGCATTTAAATTGGACCCAAGGTGACCATGTTTGGAAAAACTTTTCAGTGCGTTCAGAAGATTGTGCCATCGTTTCTTCCATATCATAAATTTCCTTTACTCTAGACAGCCAGTCACGGATTGAAGGGACCCGGAATGACTTCCAAAACAGGGGCACAAGGGCCTTGGCTGCGTTTAGGAGGTGTTTAGCTAGTGAGTTTTTATAGCTCCGGTAGGACATGCTGGAGATATGCAGGAGGCAGCATGTGGCGTCGAGTTTGAGCTTGGTTTCTGTGATCAATCGTATTGTTTCGCACACTTTCTGCCAGAAAGGAACAATTAGTGGGCATTGCCACCATATGTGGATCAGGGTGCCCCTGTCTGCATTACACCTCCAGCATGTATCAGGTGTCTGCGGGAACCAGGAGAGTAGTTTCACTGGGGTAGCATACCAGTGAGTGAGCAGTTTGTACGCTGTTTCCTGTGTTCTGGTGCTCAAGGAGCATTTATGAGCAAAAGTGCATGATCTCTTCCATTGGGGCCCCGATATCGGGATATCCAGAGCCTGTGACCATCTCTCTCTGAATCTGTCATCTCCTTGTACCGGTTGATCTCTGAGCCAGGCATATAAAATCGAGGTAGATTTTTGTGTAGGTACGCCCGCCAGGCACACCGACTCCATCTCCGTAGGCTTCCTATTGAAATTGGATCTCCTAGCTGTGTGATTTATGTAGCTCCTCACTTGGAAGTATGTCCAGAGGGGAAGGTCAGATCTACTAAAGTGTCTTTTGAGGTCGCTATAGTCCCGAAACATGCCGTCTCGGAAGCAATCCAAAGCAAGTATGGGTCTGGCGGCGTCCGAGGGGCGAAGAGAGCAACTCTCCAGTTCTGGAGGGAAATCAGGATTGTTTAACAAGGGAGTTAGTGGGCTCAATGATGTAGACAAGTCGGTTACCCCTGACACTTTGTGGAAGATCCTTAGTGTGGTCCCTATCAGTGGGTGCATCTTTAGTGGAGCAGGGTAACCAGTCCATGGCATCCATGGGGAGAAACGCAAAGGGACAGGGCAGAGGTCATCCTCAATTTGTATCCAGTCCTTAAGATTGCGATTGGTTTTTGTTTTTTTATTTGGGATATTTATTTTAGCAAAAAGTAAAAAATTGTGTTGTTTTCAAACTTGACGCTCTTTTTTTGTTTCTAGCGCAAAAAATAAAAACTGCAGAGGTGATCAAATACCACCAAAAGAAAGCTCTATTTATGGG
This sequence comes from Rana kukunoris, assembly GCA_029574335.1. Classification (NCBI taxonomy): domain Eukaryota; kingdom Metazoa; phylum Chordata; class Amphibia; order Anura; family Ranidae; genus Rana; species Rana kukunoris. The sequence continues at coordinate 207,767,264 of CM056051.1, forward strand.
GGGAAAAAAAAAGCATAAATTTTGTACAACATTTCAGTACCACGCAATTGTCAGTTAAAGCGACGCATTGCCGTATCGCAAAAAATGGCCCGGTCAGGAAGGAGGTCAATTCTTCTGGGGCTGAAGTGGTTATTGAACCACTTCATCCACTTGCCTCAAATAGACTGAGGATCTTACGAGCTATATTATATACTGTATATATATATATATATATGTAGCGCCTGTGTACTTTCAGTCCAGGTGCTATCTTAAATTTAGAGAAGGATGAGAGAGTTATGTAGCTCTCATCCATGTGAATTCTGTAAATTTAACTTTGGTTCTAGCTGGGCTGTGCTGTCGGTCTATTCTGTGTTCCTGGGGTGCCTTACCACCCCGGGGAGACAGGTGGCGGCAGTGGAGTCCAGGCCGGAGTGCCTTCTCGCCAGCAGCCAATCAGAGGGGTTTTTCCCTCGCAGGGCATGCCGGGGAAGGGCGGGGGAGTTCGAGGTTGGATCCGAGTGCAGCACCCACCTTTAGGGTGTGCGCACATCACAGGCCCCAGTGATATGGCCTACCAGGCCGGGGGGCACATGCTACGCGTTGTCTTTGGTTTCGGGACCATGTTGGCCCGGAGCAACAGAGGGGGCCTGGAAGACGAAAGTTATTTCAAAAGGACGTAGGGCGAGCGACGCGCTGTTGTCACCCAAGTTCCCATATGTTCCCCCAGTGGACGAGTGCTTGAAGATTCTCTTGTGTTCCGGCCGGCACACTAAGTTTCAAGGCGTTTATCTTATTGCATAATTGTAAGTGCATTTTTTACCTTTTTAATACATTTTATACGTTTAATACACTATGTGGAGCATTTGATGTTTTTGCATCGTGGGCATCCAAACTGCTGCAAGTTCTCACCGGGAGTGACGATCTGACATCACGCGATTGAGACTCTGTACACGCTGTATTGATCCTCTGTCATTGGGGATCATAGGTTTTCGGTAAGAGACCAATTCATAAGCTTGGTGGAGGACACACTTGTTTGCCTTTGATCACTTTCATCAACTTGTTATGACTCAGGAGCACCAGTGTTTACTTTTTCACTGACTTTTTTCTGTTTAACGCTTTGGACTGTACATCAATTGAGAGTTCAAGTCTATATTCAGTAGAGGGTCACATATTTATTTACATCACTATATGGTTTTTTGTTATAAAACATCACCCGAATAGGTGACCGTTTATTGGCTAGCGGCCATCACAGGTCACCCTTCTTAATCTGTGTTTATTCACTTGTTTTATTTGTGGTTATTATATTTGAGGTAGTGCAATTTAATTTTTTCTTATGTTAATTTCTTGTATTTATTGTTTACATGTAGATTGCAGCACCTGGGGTAGCACATTTTATTATGTTATAGCTCCCTTTTCTTTTCTTTGTAAGTTTTAGCGCAGTTTTCTTCTTTTTTTCCCCCAGATAATAAACATGTCAGGACTTAAAATTGTGCATATCTGTGAAATAGTGCAAATTACAGTACCTAAAGTTGTTCACATCTAGTGCTTTAAAAGTCTTTACAGGTCATTAGTTTAGAGCCAAGCATGGCCTATAGCACTAAGATTTTTGTACACACTCCAAAGTTTGCGGTGATACCTCAAATGCACCTTAGACCTATGTGTGTGTTTGCATTTGCACATGAACACAGAGGAATTGGGATTTCATTTAGCTTTATTTATATCACAAGGTATTAACAAGCTCACTGCTTGGGCAGTGACAGATGCTTCCTATTAAGACATCAGGGGTTCTTTTAAAACCCAGATATCTCATCTGCCCTTCAAAGCATCTGATCAAACACATGTTGTATTTGATCAGATGCCAGCAATTAATTCAGAAGTGACTAGATTCCTATTGCTTCTGGCTTCATTCATCACAGAGGAGATGGGGAATTGATGTTACTCCATCTCCGTTGTGAGCAACCAACCTAACTACTTACAACAATCCTGGGCTCTCCAGTCAAAAGAAAGAGCAAGAGCAAGAGAACAGTGGTGTTTAGTGGCAGAATATATATATATATATATATATATATATATATATATATGTGCACATTGGACAGTAAATGGTTAAAGCCTCATTGGTGTATTTAGCTCTTTGATAGGCTTTCTTTAACACCTTATTGCTATAGCCCCTTTCATGTAGGCCCCTCTTTAGAGCATTGACTTTTTTGCAGTTGCATCTACCCTGGAAGCCTAACTCAAGGTTTGATTAAACTTTAAACAGTTTTATTTGACCAAGCTGGTCCAAATCAACTATTTTTCTCACTAGATCAAATCTGATTGAGTGGTGGAACCATCACAGGATCAGAGAATAATGATTTCCCAGAGGCATCATCCCAATATATATTGCCAACAGAAATAAAAACAAGAGCAGGTATGACTTTATGCCTGCCAGGAGATCATATCGAAAAAAAAAAAATAGATTACAAAAATGTTTTGTCATTTAAGTTGCACAAGGAAAATACTTCCAACAGACAGTTAAAACCATCACATCAAATATTGGGAATGTAGAACTAGAAATATGTATCCTGATGTTGTGATATAACATCATTCAGTGGTCTACGCCACAGGAACTTTGACAACCTGTAAATAACTCAAACAAAACAATTAAGCCCAGCCAGGGAAAAACAATGTGCCACCAGTATGGGGACCCTCAACATTAGGATTCTAAATCCCTAAACATGAAACATTCCATGCAGCAAGGAACAAGACCAACATCCTCTGCTGCTATTAAATGGCTGCTAACCAAGTTCAAACTTCCATCCACAAAAGTGAAAAGAAATGTTCATGACTATTTGGGATTTAGAATTGTGATTTTGCAATATCAGATGCATACTGCCTGGAGTTGCATGTTCTCCCTGTGCCTGTGTGGGTTTCCTCCAGGTACTCTGTTTCCTTCCACACTAAAGACATGTTGGTAAGTTAATTCCCATGTAAAATTGGCCCTAGTCAAGCGCATCGGAATCCTATGGGGTAAATGACCGTGCTATATCAACATGCCACTCAACTCATACTGTTATTACATACAGAGTTATATAATCCAGAACTGTTGCGCTGAAAACAAACAGTAAACACCTTGATAGATGTATAATATAAGCATTCCACAGATAATGTGTCCAAATTATAAACAGCATTTATAAAACAATCTCAAAAAGTCTCAAATATATATCCAGAATACACCCGTGACTCACTCCCCCTCGCCACACACAGCCTCTTACCGACACTAAAGTTCCCAGGCTATAGGTGGTCTATACAAAGCTCAGAGTTGTGTGGACTAGCAGCAATGAATCTTTCCATTCTAAGACCACAGAACATACCAACAGGAGACTGCATCATAAACCTCCTCTCCGATGAAACTATTTATCTCACTAACAGGTGTGCTTGTTGTCAGTGTTGTATAAAATGTATTATCAGCTACATGCAGAGTATAATGCTGTGTTACAGAGTGCTGCTCAGCCATTGATGCTTTGGTTTTTCTGAATGAATATAATGCTTCCACCTTGGCTGAGGTGGAGAGCATGATATCATCTACCCACCCCTATACTGTTACTATACACTGGTGGATTTTATCAGCACTCCCTTATGTAGTCATTGGTGGTTGAGAGGCACGATAAACTAGCAAAACCTGCATTTTAGGATGTTTGTGAAATATAAATTGTAATATGGCAATTTTAATGAAATTGGCTTATTTAAATGGTTTTTTGTAAAATAACTATTTAAAGTCTGTAATAAAGTAACATTGTATTATCTTACCATATAGCCTGAAGTTTTTTTTTTTTTTTTTTTTTCACAACCAAAGTTTATTCAAGGAAAATTGTAACAATAGGTATTAAATAACAAAGGAACAAGTAACGCAATACACTGAATGTCTGCATAGTACATAAAATGTGCAACTGTAACAAGAAATGTTTACATATATAAATTTGGATAAAGATATATGTATACTTTAACAAGGGGATAAGGAAGGTTTGGATTGTTGGAGGACAAAAAAATATAAAAAATAAGGGGGAGGGAGGGGAGAAGGGGAGGGAGGAGAGAAGGGGAGGGAGGGGCAGAAGAAAAGGGGAGAGGATGAAGGCAGAAGGGAACCTACAAAATGTTTGCATCAGTTGGCATATAAGTTAGCATAATGTAGACCGACAGGATTTATGAATATGGGAATTCCCAGCGATACATTAATAATATTATCACAGATAATAATGAAGTTTAACACCATGAAATATTACAATTACAGACATATAAAGTATAAATCAGGCATCAGCTTTTTAGCGTTTTGTATTTGTTAGTGTAAATAAATAAGACCCATGGCTGCCATAAATTGTGGAAGTTCTCAGTAATTTCTTTTTCCATAGCAACTAGCTCATCCATCTTAAATATCAACCAATCCTTGACCGTCGGGCAACTGATCGACCTCCAATGCAGAGGAATTAGTGTTTTGGCTGCCATCAAAAGGTGTCTCGTAAGTGCCTTTTTATATTTACTGATTGAAAGTAAGTTAAGGTGAAGGAGACACAAGGTTGCGTCTAGCAAAATTTCAGAGTCTGTGATTCTTTTAATTCAGTGTATTACCTGAGTCCAAAAGTCAAGGATCGGGGGACACGACCACCAAACATGTAGAAAAGATCCAACTTCTTTGTAAAACGCCAACAAATATAGGATGAGGTTTAAGACCATTGTTTAGTTTTAGGTGGAGTAATGTACCATTAGGTGAGGACTTTGTAGGAGATTTCCCATTGGGCCCCACTCAGTGTGAAACCTAGTTCTTTTTTTCCAGTTACTCTTGTTTCTGTTGTGCCATTTTGCATGGTTGACAAAGCCAGGAGAAGACCAGAGAGGTCGATTTTGAGATCTGGGAGCCAGAAAGGCAAATTTGTTCTAACTGAGTGAGGTCTTTACTATATGCCATTTTATGTTTGCTATTCACTAAAAAATCCTTCAATTAAATAGAACCAAAATCCAGGAGGCGTCACCCCCAGGTCTGATCTCAGGTCATCATAAGCCCTGATTTTGTTCCCAATCAAGCAGTGAGTAGCTAGAAGTTTGCCAGAGACAGTAGATGAGTAAGTAATCGTAATGTTCTGACCTGGGGGAAAATCAGGGTTATCCACAATTGGGGTTAGTGGGCCTGGTATGGAGGCTAAACCATATGACGTAACTGATTTGTGCCAAATATCAAGAGTAGCAGCCACTAGTGGGTGGGCAATCATAGTCAATTTAGAATCCTTAAACCAGGGATAATAAGGCGGCGTACACACGAGGGGATATGTCCGCTGAAAACGGTCCGATGGACCGTTTCAGCAGACATCTCCGCTCGTGTGTATGGGCTAGCGGACAGATTTCTCCACCCGACAGATTTCAAAGCAAGCTTTGAAATCTATCCGGTGGAATCTGTCCGCCCGACATGTCTGCTGGTTAGTACACTTACCAGCAGACATGTCGGCCCCCGCCGCGCCGCTGCCGAATGGATTCTGCGCATGCACGGAAGTGTTTTACTTCCTGGTGCGGTGACGTGGCGGTGACGCGGCGGCGTCAACGTCACCGCCGCGTCACCGCGCCGTCCGGCGGCGGGGAATTTGATCCGATGGTGTGTACACGCCATCGGATCAAACTCCCGATCGGACATATCCGATGGAAATGGTCCGCGGACCGTTTTCATCGGATATGTCCGATCGTGTGTACGCCGCCTAAGAGATTGTTTTTGTGTGGTGAGAGGCGTTCGAGTTGCACCCAATCTTTGTTGGACCCATGGCAATGCCAGTCTATAAGTCTGGTGATGTGTGAAGCAAATTGGTATTTCTTAAAATCTGGGAGGCCAATACCTCCTTTATTTTTAGGCATTGTGAGTTGAGAAAAACTTAGGCCGCATAAACAATCGGTTAATTAACCTTTGGTTAAAAAAAGCCAACTTGCTTTAAAAATTAACCGATGGACGCCTAACTGGTCAAAACTGATTGTTAGTACGCACAACCATCGATTAAAAATCCACGCATGCTCAGAATCAAGTCGACGCATTCTTGGAAGCATTGAACTTAATTTTTTCAGCACGTCATTGTGTTTTTCGTCACCGCGTTCTAACACAATCGTTTTTTTGACCAATGGTGTGTAGGCACATCAGACCATCAGTCTGCTTCATCGGTTAACCAATGAGAACGGTCTTTCGAACCGTTCTCATGGGATGCACTGATCGTGTGTACGAGGCCTTAGGCCGCGTACACACGAGCAGACAGATTTGTTCAAATCGGTCGGGCCAACCGATTTGAACAAATCTGTCTGCTGGGGACATATTGGTTTAATCGTGTACACACGATCAAACCAAAATCCCCGCCGCCAGACGGCGTGGTGACGTGGCGGTGACGTTGACGCCGCCACGTCACCGCACCAGGAAGTAAAACACTTTCGCGCATGCGTCGAAACCATTCGGCGCGTGTGCGAGAAGACATGTCTGCTGGTTAGCGTACTAACCAGCAGACATGTCGGGCGGACGGGTTCCCAGCCGACAGATTTAAAAGCATCGCGGAGAGTCACCAATTAGTTCTGACTTTCCAAAATAACACTGCCTATTTGCAAAGAAAAAAAAAGGAGGTACTTTCCTACTATGCAATAATATTATTTCAAAAGGAAAAGTGCACATATATTTGTAAAAGAGATACTGTTACAATGTTTGATGAAACTGAATAAATAGATTTTTTTTTCTTTTAGTGCTTAAAAGCAACTCTTGTCAGAATAGAATACTACAGCACAGCCCATGTATGTACTATTTCTCTGCAAATTATATTCATAAAGAGCAATACTATTGTCACTGAGCAAACCAGTTTTTAAGCTTGTTTAAGTTATTATGTCCCCATACAATTACTTTTGCTGATATATTGCTGTTGCACATTTTCCTAAATATCTAGTTTTCAGCTTATTGTTTAAACACTTTGGCCCAGATTCAGATAGAATTAGACTATCGTAGAGTATCAGAAATACACTACACTGCCGTTTTTTACCTGGCTCTACGTGGTATCCAGGTAGATTTTGTCCAGTAAACGACGGCGGCGTAGTGTATTTCTCCCGTCGCAATCCATCTAGACGAGTAGGGGGCGTGAAGCATTTAAAATAGGCGCGTTCCCGCGGCGATCGAACTGCGCATGCTCCGTTCGCAAATTTCCCGCCGTGCATTGCGCGAAAACACGTCGTTACGTCATTCGTTGTTTGAGTAGCGTCGTTTACGGACAATCCTAGTCCCGAACGAGTTACGTAAAAAATAAAAATAAAAAAACAAATTCAACGCGTGAACGACGGCCATACTTAACATGGGCTACGTACCGTTAGACCAGCAAAAAGCTGGTCTAACAGTACGTAAAAAAAATAGACGAAAGCGATTGCGAAGACCACTCGTATCTTCGTGGATCGCCGTAAAAACACATTTGCATATCCCGACGCATCAAAACGACGCGAACTCCTCCCAGCGGCCGCAAAAATAATGCAGCGTAGATCCGAAGGCTTACGAAGACGTAAGCCTCTCGGATCGAAGCCCAAAGCCGCCATATCATGGTTTGAGGATTCAAACTAGTGATACGGCGCGCGAAATTTGAAATTACTCCTGTCTAACACCAGTTAGACAGGCGTAATTGCTTTCTGAATCTGGGCCTTTGGTTCTAACAGAAAAGTTTAGCAAGAAAATCTGTCTAAAAGTGTTATTTAAATTATTTTCAATTATTCACAGAGTTGCGATAAATAACAGAGCTGTCACTCTAGAAAATAATTACTGTGGGCAAATTCTTTTCACAAGGCAATATGAGAGTTCTATTCTACAAGGAAAAATCTATGTTTACATAACAGTGAGTGCTTGAAAGGGGAGATGTTATCTAATAACACAGCAATACTACTATAACTAGAGCTGTGACATCTAATAATAATTTCTAATATCCGCATGAACCCTGTGGATGTACATTAGTGTGTGAATAAATATCAAGTAATTCAAATTTATCACTAGGCTTTACAATAAAAATGGTCAAACATTTTTGCACTGTATTTGTAAGTCAACAAGAACAACCAAGAAATTACTCTGTGCTTTTCCAATCCCTTTAAAGAAAGTTAGCAATATTGAATAATAATAGTAATAAAAAAACTTAATTTAGTGCTAATGTCAAGAATAACTACAGCCACTTAAGAGTCAATCTGGCTCCCTCAGTGGATTGCTTATATGCTGTCAACCCCCCCCCCCCAATGTTTCATAAACTAGAGGACGATCTTAAACTTTGGGGCAAATTGGGGCTCTCTTGGTTGGGCAGGGTTAACTCTGTAAAAAATGACACTGCTGCCACACATCTATCTCTTCAGGTCACTTCCTATCCCATTCCTTAAAGGGTTAATAAAGGATTTTTTTTTCCTTTAACCACTTCCCTACGGCCGTACAAGTATATACGGCCACAGGGTGGCTCTAAATCTCCGGGCTGCCGTGTTTTCACGGCAGCCCCTTTCCTCGTTCCCAGCGCGTGCTCCAGAGCGCGCAGCGGGGAACTTGTGTACTGGCCGTGTCCCTTGGACACAGCCAATCACAGATCGCCGCGAACGGCCAATCAGAGTGGCCGTTTGCGATGCGATATGATGGGCCAATGAGAGATGATCTCATATGTAAACATATGAGATCATCTCTCATTGTCGGCTCTCACAATGACAGCGTCCTGTCATAGAGAGAGCATACCGATCTGTGTTCCTAGTACATAGGGACACAGATTGGTCACCCCCCCCTCCCCCTACAGTTAGAACACAATGCAGGAAACACATTAACCCCTTCCTCACCCCCTAGTGTTAACCCCTTCCCTGCCAGTCACATTTATACAGTAATTAGTGCATATTTATAGCACTGATTGCAGTATAAATGTGAATGGTGCCAAAAATGTGTCAAAAGTGTCCGATGTGTCCGCCATAACGTCGCAGTCGCAATAAAAATCGCAGATCGCCGCCATTACTAGTAAAAAATAAAATAATAAAAAATAACAATTCTGTCCCTTATTTGGTAGGCGCTATAACTTTTGCGCAAACCAGTCGCTTATTGCGATTTTTTTTTTTTTTTTTTTAACCAAAAATATGTAGAAGAATACGTATCGCCCTAAACTGATTTTTTTTAAAAAATTGGGCTATTTTTTATAGCAACAAGTAAAAAATATTGTATTTTTTTTCAAAATTGTCGTCCTTTTTTGTTTATAGCGCAAAAAATAAAAATCGCAGAGGTGACCAAATACCACCAAAAGAAAGCTCTACTTGTGGGGAAAAAAGGACGCCAATTTTGTTTGGGAGCCATATCGCACGACCGCGCAATTGTCAGTTAAAGCGATGCAGTGCCGCAAGCTGAAATTTCACCTGGTCAGGAAGGGGGTTTACATGCCCAGTAGGGAAGTGGTTAAAATAACAAACACGTGGTACTTGCCTCCACTGTGCAGTTCGTTTAGCACAAAGTGGCCCCGATCCACGTCTTCTGGGGTCCCTTGGTGGCTGTCTCTGGTCCTCCCCGCAAGAACTCACCACATTAATGCGAGAGAGCTCGCATAGTGATGAGTCCCTGCGGGCGCGCTCCCGTGATACAGTGAGCGGCGATAGCCACTGTCGGTAGTGGAAGTGGTGATCGGGTCCTCTTCCGTGTGTGGTATGGAGACGAGTGAGGGGAAGATGGCCCCCACCCGTCTCTGTACCATTGCAGGGCGGAAGCAATGTCAAAACGTCTTTTCCGCCCATAGCGGACCGTTTCAGCAGACATCTCCGCTCGTGTGTATGGGCTAGCGGACAGATTTCTCCACCCGACAGATTTCAAAGCATGCTTTGAAATCCATCCAGTGGAATCTGTCCGCCCGACATGTCTGCTGGTTAGTACACTTACCAGCAGACATGTCGTCCCCCACCGCCGCCGCCGAATGGATTTGGCGCATGCGCGGAAGTGTTTAACTTCCTGGTGCGGTGACGTGGCGGTGACGTGGCGGTGACGTGGCGGCGTCAACGTCACCGCCGCGTCACCGCGCCGTCCGGCGGCGGGGAATTTGATCCGATGGTGTGTACACGCCATCGGATCAAACTCCCGATCGGACATATCCGATGGAAATGGTCCGCGGACCGTTTTCATCGGATATGTCCGATCGTGTGTACGAGGCCTTAGAGACATTTTTTATTTTTATTTTTTCAAATAACATTTCATTTTTTTTCCTTGCATTTTAGTGTAAATATGAGATCTGAGGTCTTTTTGACCCCAGATCTCATATTTAATAGGTCCTGTCATACTTTTTTTTTCTATTACAAGGGATGTTCACATTCCTTGTAATAGGAATAAAACTGACACTTTTTTTTCTTAAAAAAAAAAAAACAGTGTAAAAAAAAAAAAAAAGAAAAAAAAATATTTAAATGTGCCCCCGTCAGGCCCGAGCTCCCATGCAGAAGCAAACACATACGTGAGCAGCGCCTGCATATGAAAACAATGTTCAAACCACACATGTGAGGTATCACCGCAATTGTAATGCGGCGTACACACGGTCGTTTTTTGCGATGAAAAAAAACGACGTTTTTTGTGAAGTAAAAAACAACGTTTTTGAAACGTCACTTTCAAAGACGATGTTGCATACACACCATCGTTTTTTTCACAAAAAACGAGGTTACGTTCACCACACTTTTCCATTGAAGCTCGCTTCATAACTAGCTTCTGGGCATGCGCGGGTTGAAAAACGTCGTTTTGAACGACGTTTTTGCTACACACGGTGACTTTTTGTGAAACAAAAAATGACACAAACAATTCAAGCATGTTGGAATTTTTTTTTGGTCGTTTTTTTTTTTAAGACAAAAAACGACGTTTTGCCCACACACGATCAATTTAAATGACGTTTTAAAAAACAACGTTTTTTTTCATCGCAAAAAACGACCGTGTGTACGCGGCATTAGAGTGAGAGCAATTATTCTAACCATATACCTCCTCTGTAACTCAAAACATGCAACATGTAGAATTTTTTAAACTTTGCCTATGGAGATTTTTAAGGGTAAAAGTTTGTTGCCAGTGGTTAAACACACTGCCACTAACTGCCACTAAATATTAAAAAAACAATTCTACCAAAAACACTGGCCCTAACCTTAGACCCTTACCATGACATTTGGTGACAGCTTAGTCTCCATGCTGGGAGCATGCTGTACAGCAAAGAATCAGTCTTTACCACAATTTTTTTGTAAACTCAGAAGCCACCTACATTGCACACAAAAAGCTTGATCAAACTTTAAAATTTATTTTCTGTATTTTCATTGGCCCCACTTTCCTGGGTCACTTGCCTGGCAAAGGGACCCGGTATGGTTTCAAAATGTTGCTGTATATTTATCATGTGACCACAAAAACCTTTTTTGAGGAATCCTTGGTGTGCCAAGGACATTTCTTCACTTTGATCATCCGTTTCCAGCCCATGGTCATTACAGCACCCAGAACTATTGAACGTGTGCGTGGTGAATACTGAGCTTGGCTTCCACTTCCCTGATAGACTCAAGTACTAGTTGTACTTGTAATAGGTGTAGCTTTCAATCAAGGCTGTGAATGACAATAACATCCAGATATTGGACATGAGGTCTTAAAATCTTATTTATAAAGACCCCATTCACACATAAGCATGTTGTAGCTTGAAACCTGAAGCTCCAAAACGCTGGAGGGGAAAACAATTATTCAGGTTCACATCTCTACTCCAAAACACCTGAAGCCAGAAGCTCCAAAACCCCTGAAGGTTTAGGCAGATTTGGGCATTTTTCTGCTTTTTACATTGGTGACCTTTTGAACTGTACAAAATTGCATTAAAAATGTGTCAAAAATCAGGAAAATTGTGGCAAAATTGTGTGACTTTCTGCATGAAAAAGCTATACTCAGGTGTGAAGGGGGCCTAGTTCCCTGGAATGTGGCAGAGAATGTGTACACCAAAAGACAACACCTTAAACTGAAATAAACCAGTGTAGTGGGGAAAGCAGTCTTTTTTTTTTATTATTAGCACACTCAATAAAGAGATAAATGGATAAAGGACAATCAGCATTTCCATACATGCTCTTATTTCAGTCCGAATATATTGTATATCCATAAAAATACAGCAGAGGTAGGCGCGTTTCTTACTTTTTCTGTGACTGCTCGCCACTTAGTTTCAGGTATTATATATGCCTTTAGATTTACCTGAACATCAGGTTTCAAAACAATGTCAAGCTAAATAATTGTGGTTGATTTTGTTATTAGAAAAAAAAAGGTCCCTGTTCCTCATAAGAAACTATTTAACCTCATTTGTTTGGACCACTAATAAAATGTATTTTCTTTTTCACTTCTGGAATTAAAGGACTGTACCCTTATAAGGAGTTAGTAAAGCCAAAAATGTTGTCTTATCATTCCATGACTTTATGAGATTAACATGGTAGATTTGTTCTCTTGTTCTGGTGTCCATTTCCCAGAGTGATTGACATTATAGTCACTTACTTCCCCCTACTTTCTAAAAAGTATCTCAAAGGGGCCTTGACCGTGGGAACCAGACGTAGTATACTTTCTCCCAAGGTAAAATGTTGTACTTTGGCACTATTTTAAACCCTTTTCTGAGATTTCTGTACTTGATCCATATATTTCCAAACAAGAAATACTGCAATAAAAAGTCCTATTTTTTTCCATCTTTGTTTACCACTTCCACTAGACCATTTAGGGGTGGTAGACAGATGAGAAGGTGTAAGATTTTAAACAGCTTGCAGAGATCCTTAGTGATTTTAAACATGAAAAGTGTGCCCTGGTCAGGAATGGTTTCAAATTATCGGGTGGCATAGTCCAGTGTGACTAGTATATGCTGAGGCCAAACTAATCTCTGTTGTTGTCTCTTTAGTTTTAAAATTTACCAGGTGTCCACCCATTAAACGACAGCGAGCAAAATCAAATACAATCCACCACATCCTCTCTTAGAAGAAAGGGAGTCACCGCTCCAGGTGGGTCTTGTAGGCAATTAAGGAACCTCTCAGGAAACCAAGGTGCTGGCAATGCACAAGGCAAATGTAGAAAATGGGAAAGGGATGGATAGCCGCACTCCAAGGAAACTTCAAAAAAGTAGTCTTTATTGATAAAAATGGGCATGCAAAACAAAAACACAGCCACAGGAGAGGACAGCCAACACGTTTCACACTATATCAGTGCTTAGCCAAACGCGTCGGCTGTCCTCTCCTGTGGCTGTGTTTTTGTTTTGCATGCCCATTTTTATCAATAAAGACTACTTTTTTTGAAGTTTCCTTGGAATGCGGCTATCCATCCCTTTCCCATTTTCTACATCCTCTCTTTGTTTTACTATTTGACACAGCAACTGATTTTTAAGAAACATGTATAGATAGGACGGTCTACTGTAAAGATCAACAGGCTTCCCATCACTTATTTTTTTTTTCCTGGCTGTCCCATTTGTTCTGTATCAAAATGATCTTTTCTGATTTATAATCAGAAGCCTTTGGCTACCGCGCTGACCTGTGTATTCTGACAGGGGGAGAAAGGAGAGTCCCCGCTGTCAAAATACAGTAGTGCAGCAAGGGAGATCCCTGCATCCACATAGACTGTGAGAGTTTTTTAGGGGGCTATAAGATGCCCAATGCAACCTCTTTCCTCTTTTGAAGCCTACACATCATGCCCAATCAGCTTTCTGCCCAGCCAGGGAGGCTGGAGATTGACAACTCTGAACCTGCAAATATGGAGGAATTCTCCAGGAGACTAAAGCTCAAAGCACAATTTTAACAGAAAGGAAAGCAATCATATAACAATATAATGTGACAAATAAAATAAAAAACACGAGCAGCAGTTTTACACCCTCAAGGACGTAACCTCCAACTGGACACCTATATTAACAGCTTCAGACTAAGGCCGCGTACACACTATCAAATCTATCTGCTGAAAACAGTCTGACAGACTGTCTCAGCAGACAGATTCGCTCTTGTGTACGGGCGAGCAGACGGATTTGGCCAGCCGACAGATTTTAAAGCCTGCTTTAAAATCTGTCTGCTGGGAACCCGTCGGACCGATATGTTTACTGGTTAGTACGCTAACCAGCAGACATATCTGCCTGCACATGCATCAAATGGATTTGACGCATGCGCCAAAGTGTTTTACTTCCTGGTGCGGCGACGTGGCAGCATCAACGTCACCGCCACGTCACCGTTTGCCGGCGGGGATTTTGGTTTGATCGTGTGTACAGCGATCAAACCAAAACAGCCAGCAGACAAATCTGATCAAATCGGTCTGTCCGACCAATTTGAGCAGATTTATTTGCTCGTGTGTACGGGGCCTGAGAGTTACATCCACAATGTCCTCCCAGCAAAATAAAATTCAATCTTTCACCACTTGAGCGAAATGTGATACACAATAATAAGGCAATCACTATCAAACCAGCTAAAATTTGGGGGACAGTTGTTATAATGGATACAAATACATACAAGAGGGCTAGAGACAAGTGGCAAATGCCATTTACTATAAACAACTGGATTATGATCCAACCCATGATTTTACTTAACAACTAAAGGTCTCATTAAAGCACACTAACCTACCTACATTAAGAATTTACCAGTGTAATTCCAGATAATCCATAAGTTGGGGACTTCTACATGCTGCCCAAAATCCACAAGGAAGGAAATCCAGGCAGACCCATTACAGGTAAAACTTAAAAAATATTGTGAAAAAGTTCATTTATTTTACTAATTTAACTCATAACATAGATTCATTGCATCCAAAGCAAGATAGTTCAAGCCGTGATGTGTCATTGGGCCAGATTCAGGTAGAGTTAGGCTGGAGTATCCATTGATCCGCCAGCCTAACTGTCACTTTAAGCCGGCGTTTTTGTTTTCTGTAACCAGAAAACAAGAAACGCTGGTTTGGAGTTCCGATGCGATCGGCGCAATTGAATTTCGCCATCGCATCGTTACTTCAACTTAAAAATGGCGCCGGGGGCGTTCCCGCTGATTAACGCTGAAAAAATATGTTAATCAGCGGGAGTCGGAAATTCACGATCTTTTTCGGGCGCGACGCAGTGACTTTACGACGTTTCCGGAAGCGATACGCGACGTAAAGATAAAGCAGCCCCCTAGTGGAGTATCCTATGTTAAGTATAGGCGTCGTCATCGCGTCGGAAAAAAAAAATTGCGTTGTTTGCGTAAAACTTTCATGAATGGGGATGTGACGTCATTGACGTTCACTCACAGAATTTGGAGCATGCGCACTGGGATGCATTGACACTCGACGCATGCGCAGTACGTTCGCCGCGGGATCGTGCTTAGTTTTAATAATACACGCCCCGTACCCGCACAATTTGAATTCCGCCGGCTCATTTGCGATGCGCTGCCGCAACTTTAGGAGCAAGTGCTTCATGAATAACAGCACTTGCTCCTAAAATTTCGGCAGAGTAACGTAAATGAGAAGCGTTACTCCAGAGCAAAGATGCTCTCATCTACCTGAATCTGGCCCATAATTGTAACGATTATGGCTTACAGCTCATGAAAACCCCAAATCTACAATCTCAGAAAATTTGAATATTGTGAAAAGGTGCAAAATTCTAGACTCTAATCAGCTAATTAAGCCATTACACCTGCAAAGGGTTCCTGAGCCTTTAAATGGTCTCTCAATCACAATCATGGGAAAGACTGCTGACCTGACAGTTGTGCAGAAAATCATCATTGACACCCTCCATAAGAAGGGAAAGCCTCAAAAGGTAATTGCAAGTTGGGTGTTCCCAAAGTGCTGTATCAAAGCACATTAATATAAAGTTATGTGGAAGGGAAAAGTGTGGAATAAAAGGTGCACAAGCAGTAGGGATGACCGCAGACCACTGGCGTAGCGGGGGGGGCAGGGGGGGCTGTCGCACCGGGCGAAAAATTGGGGGGGCAAAATCCTGGCGTCCATGTCACTTTTTTAAAATGAATGAAAAAGTCATACTGTACTGTGTCCCGAGCGAGTACGGTACACGGCCACCATTTTGCGGCAGATGGCGCCCTGTGATTGGGCGTATGTGGTCATGTGCTGGTGGCGCCAGCCAATCACAGGGCGCCAGATCTGGCCAATCCATGAACGTGGGCGGGCCGCGGGCACATGCGCAAAGGCTGCCCTGGCCTGGAGGAGTCCGCGCTTCTCCGGATTTCGCCGCCAGGCATCTTCTCCTGAGTGAGAATCTACACCCTGACAGCGCCGGATGTGCAGTGGACTTCGTCTGGGAGCTGGAGGAGTCGAGGAGACTGAAGTTGCAGGTGAGCCTGTCTGTTACACTCAGTGTGTGAACTTTTACGTCTTGAAGTGACTGTGAGTGACAAATTGACTCAGACTCAGGCAGGCCACCTCCATGCTGCCACGTGTTACAATACTGTAAGAGTGTATGTTAATGCATTGCCCGACCAGGCTCACTCTCCACTGTCTCCAGCAACAAGTACACACACAGCATGCCTGCCCTGAGGGCCTAAGCACAGACACACAGACAGACTCATTACAGTAACAACATGCCTGTCCTCCTGATGCCATTGCCAAAAGCCCCCTCCTGCTGCGGCCTACTACAATATTAAGTAAAGTGATGAGCGCAACTAGACTAAACTAAAGAGAGCAAACACCACTCCTATAGTAAACAAGTGGGCACAGCAAATGGTGTGTATCAACCAGTGAAGAGGCTTCTATCCATGTGGGCACTGAGACAATCCAGATGAGGCTTCAATGATAAAAGTGCTCACAGAGCGCTTACCTTCCAGAAGGAAGAAAGGAGCATCAACACAATCACCGATGGTGCTGTAGATAACCGTGGTGGAAACCTTTAGCCAAATCTTGCCGCAATAAGGGTCCGTTCACCGTGGAATTGAAGCATGGAGGGATGTTTAAAAGAAAATGAAGCTCACATAGTGAAGTATGTAAAACTGGGATCAGTTTAATGAAGCTAAAACACACTTACAAGAGAAAAAACGAATAAAATGTCAAACAACGGCACTTCCGGTCGGACGGTCAGGTTTCCACCAGAGACGGTTATCTACAGCACCATCGGTGATTGTGTTGATACACACCATTTGCTTCACTGGATCGCACTTATTTGGAACAATACACTTGTTTTATTTTGGAATTTTATTTGAACTTTCACTATTCTGCACTTCAGCTGTGCCCACTTGTTTACTATAGGAGTGTTGTTTGCTCTCTTTAGTTTAGTCTAGTTGCGCTCATCACTTTACTTCATACCCATTCTTTGTTGTTGGCACATATCAGATTTGAGCTGCATTTATTCATTTTAATTTCAATTTTTCACTGGTCTATATTGTTTGTGATTCACTGTTGGCTAGCGCTTTAGTTTCACTTTTAATGGCCTACTACAATAATTTGATTATAACAGCGCATGAACTATAGGACTTTCAACATGTAAAGGGTGAAATGATTAATCCAATGTAATGCATCCCTCAGGGCTTTCAGCATGTAAGGGGGTTAAATGATTATGATTGCAAGATTAATCATTTAATCCCTTACAGTAAGGGGTTAAATGATTAATCCTGCAATCATTGAACCCCTTACATGCTGAAAGCCCTGAAGGCTGGCTGCATTACATTGGATTAATCATTTAACCCCCTACATGCTAAAAGCCCTGAGAGTGATACATTACAGATTAATCATTTAACCTGGTTACCTGGCTGGAAGATGACTACGCCGCTACTGTAATACTGGTGGGGGGGGGTTCGTTTAAAATCAGAGGGAACTGCGGTGGGACAAAAGGACAGGTTGAAGTTGGAACCCAAGTGGTGGCAGCTCCTTGTGTGCTTTGTGTGTCTGACCTGTGTGTGTGTCTTTTCCACAGAACGAAGCAGCAGCTGAAGCCCTCTTCACACACAGACTATTTGGACTGTAGTGTGTGCACCTTTAAGAACAGCGCCAAGGCCTTCAAGTTTAAGGGAACTTCTACCCGGTAAGTCTCACTTCTCCTGCCACCATCTTCCCTGCACTTCTGGTTTAACCTATCGTGTGTACGCGGCCTTAGTGTACCCACGGCCCAGCCTATAGAGAGGATCTACTGCCTATATCATATAGGCTGGCTATATGGAAATGAAACAGATACCTAGAGAGGGTGTATGGAGGGGATCTGATGCCTGGAGGAGGGGGATGGGAAGATAATTATTTCACATTGCTGTATATTATACAAAAAATACTGAACAATTCTCAGCAATACATTATACAGTGTATAATGTATTGCTGAGCATTTCAGTATTTTTTATACTTGTGCAAATGTTCGGTATTGACGTGGATACTGATACTGTTATTAATGATGCATCAGTACTATCGTGTGTGTATGTGTGTGTGTATATATATATATATATATATATATATATATATATATATATATATATGTATATGTATATATGTATATGTATATATATATATATATATATATGTATGTATATATATATATATATATATATATATATATGTATATATATGTATGTATATATATATATATATATATATATATATATATTATTTATTTTTTTTGCTTTTCTTTTTTACAGTTCCCCGATTCTTGTGGCAGCCTTCTTGGTGCCGAAAGAGAGGGCCCATTGCCAGTTTCGAGACAAACTTTGTGGTGTTGATCGTGGTGCTGGTGGATGAGAGAAGCCAGAGGTGGCAGAATTTGAAGCATCAGTATAGCCAAAGGTAGGTGTTGGTACCCCAGCCAACAGAGAGGGGATAGAGGGGATCTGCTGCCTATAGGGGGTCTGATGCTTATAGGGGGATGGATGGGAGGGTATTATGTTGCATTGTAGTATAATGTATTGCTAGTCCTCTATCACTGATGGCAGAGTCTGCATTGCTGTATGACGTATTGCTGAGATTTGAAGCCTTCTATAGCTGGCGGTATTCTGCATTGATGTGATGTATGGCTGGCATTTGTAGTATCGGTACTCGATCTGGAATTTTTTTTATTGGTGCATCCTTGAAAAATAGGAGAAATAGTTACTGTTTTAAAGTGTTAGGAATGAAGTTCCCTTTGCAGTTGTTGCGTGGTTTGATGTTTGGTAGTAGATAAAACACTTGTGTCACCCATTTGACAGAGTTTAAAACGGATATATTTTTTTTTTTTTTGTAGGCGATTATCAAATTTTGTTTGTGATTTATTGCTCCTTGTAAAAGAATATGCCAAAAGAAAGTGGAGCACAGAGACGCAAGAGGTAGGCAAAAGAGAGGCAAAGCATTCAGTCTATGGTGGGGAGCATGGCAAAATTTGTGCGGCATCTTCCAGAGTCTGAGCTGACAAAGGACAGTGAGCACAAGAAGCAAAGCCAAAGTGATAGCTGCAGTGAAATTACAGTTGCTGCAGTATAAAACATTCAGGATGAAAGCTTTAGTTGCTTGGATAGTAGTATTTCAGCAAGTAAAAATTTTGAAAATGCTCAAACTCATGCATCATCCCTGGAACAAGATGAATTAACAACATTTCCTAATTGTAATTCATCTGAACATGTTTACTTTGATGATTGCCAAACTTTGGAGTCCTCTATGAATGTTCCATTCTGTCCTCCAAATTATTTTATTGATGCAGGGCATTGGCCAGAGGTTATTGAAGATAGCCTTAAAGTTCAGTTAATTGAAAGAGGGCCTTCATCTGTTAAAAATCACAATGGTCCATTCCCAAAAAACAGTCATAATAGATCCTTTTCTTGTGACTGGTTTTACAAAACGCTAAAAAAACATGAAATAGTTGAACGATTATGGCTAGTGTTTTCTCCCGTCAAAAATGCTGTGTTCTGCTTTCCATGCCGATTATTTCACAATGATAAAAGTTATTTTGGGAAGGAAGAGGATTTTAGTAACTGGCAAAAGCTTAATCCAAAAGTAGAAGAACACGAACAAAGTCCTGGTCACGTTCAGTCTTTCATGCAATGGAAGGAACTAGATAGAAGACTGTAAACCCAGTCAACTATCGATTCAGTGTTGCAAAAACAACGTCTAATAGAATACCAAAAATGGAGGGAAATTCTGAAGAGAATTCTTGACTGTATCCTTTTTGGGCACAACAAAATTTGGCCCTTCGTGGTCATAGAGAAAGCTTTGACCCGAATGATAATAATTCTGGAAATTTTCTCCAGTTGATGAAATTGCTTGCCAAGTATGATCCTGTGACATCTTTTCATATGAATAGGCTAACAGAAATGCACTCAGAGAGCCAAAGAGTATCGTACATGTCACCCTTAATTCAAAATGAATTTATTTCTTTACTAGGGAATCAGGTGTGTTGTGTTATACTTGAAAATATAAAGAAGGCAAAATACTATTCCATCTTATTTGATAGCACACCAGATATATCTCATGTTGACCAGATGTCGCAAGTAATACGCTATGTAAATATTGATGGTGACAAAGTAGGCGTTGTAGAGTCGTTCATTGATTTCATCAAATTAGAGGGAAAAACTGCTAAAGAAATGACAACTGAGATTTGTAACAAGCTGCTTGCAGATGGTCTTGATATCCAAAATTGTTATGGACAAGGGTATGACAACGCTGCAACAATGGCTGGGCATATCAGCGGTATACAGAAGCGCATAACCAACATAAATCCTAGAGCCTTTTTCATGCCTTGCAACAATCATTCTCTAAATTTAGCTGGTGTACATGCAGCTGGTACAACCACAAATTCGACAACATTTTTCGGTACTCTTGAAAGGTTGTACACATTTTTTTTCTAAGTCTACACACAGATGGGATGTACTGACCTCCTCTGTACCAATCAAAGTTAAAAGATTGGCAGGCACGAGGTGGAGTTCCAGGCATGACGCAGTGTCTGCGCTTGCTCAGCAGATAGATGCTATAATTGACACATTAGAAAAGCTAAGAGATGGTGCCAATGAAACGGCAGACACCAGAAGTGACGCTGGGTGCATCATTGCAAGTCTTATGAGTTATTCTTTCTTTGCATACTTGTACTTATGGAATCCTATTTTAAAAGAAATCAATGATGCTCAACTCTACCTTCAAAAATCTGGTCTGGCCTTAGATATGTGTCATATAAAGATGGATGCTTTGGCTACATTTTTTTCAGAAAATCGTCACACTTTGGTCAAAGAGGCCAAGGAAATCAACATCAACAACATATCGTGGGAAAGAAGCATTCGCCGGCAAAAGCAAATACCTGGGGAAAATAATGAAACGGATGCTGGTCTTACATTACTTGAAGAAATTGAGCGAGAGCAGCTTGAAACTATTGATAGGCTTCATTTTGAAATTGTAAGGCGAACAAAACAACAAAAGGAATGTGCTAACCGATTTGGGTTTGTGCGTGTTTCTGTCCTGCTTAGAGCCAATGACAAAGATGAGTATGTCCGAAATCAAATAGAGCATGTCTGTTATGTTTACCCAGAGCTGAATGCTGTAGAGATGCTGGAAGAAATCAAACGATTACAAAGACATCTTGCAACTTTTCAGTCGGCTACACCTGAATTGGAAAATGAAATTAGAGAATGGGGTGTTTTAGAGCTTTTACAATTCATTGTAAAGTGGCGTTTAGTTGAAAGTTTTACCAACATAACCATCTTGCTTGGAATTTTTTTAACAGTTGCAGTGTCAGTAGCCACTTGTGAGCGGAGTTTTTCAAAGCTCAAACTCATAAAGTCATACTTGCGTTCTACAATGGCTCAAACAAGGCTTTCAGACTTGGCTATACTGTCAATCGAAAATGAGCTGTCGTCAAGAATTGATTTTGACAAAGTTATTGACCGCTTTGCCACAGAAAAATACCGCAAAGTTAAAATCTAGTTTTTGTTTTTTTGTTATAGGGTCACTAAAGGCAATTATTTTTTCAGCTAAATACAATGGGGATCGAAAGTTTGGGCACCCCAGGTAAAAATTTGTATTAATGTGCATAAAGAAGCCAAGGAAGGATGGAAAAATCTCCAAAAGGCATCAAATTACAGATTAGACATTCTTATAATATGTCAAAAGTTAGATTTTATTTCCATCATTTACATTTTCAAAATTACAGAAAACAAAAAAATGGTGTCTGCAAAAGTTTGTGCACCCTGCAGAGTTAATATCTTGTACTCAGTGGCAGACTGACCATTTGGGCACTCGGGAAAGTGTAAATGATGGAAATAAAATCTAACTTTTCTTGACACATTCTAAGAATGTTTAATCTGTAATTTGATGCCTTTTGGAGATTTTTCCATATTTCCTTGGCTTTGTTATGCACATTAATACAAATTGTTACCTGGGGTGCCCAAACTTTCGATCCCCACTGTAGCTTCCTTTACCATACTGCAGCCCTGGTTTCATGTCATCATTGTTCGTTTTTGCTCTGCTGTTGCTGTAATTCTGCTCTGTTCTGGACACTTCCTGGTTATCTGTTTCCTGATGACCACAGTACTGGGAGCTTCTAGTTCCGTTTTCCAAACCATCACTTCTCAAGTTCTCTATGGCTCTGTGTAGCACAGAGGCATGAAATAACATGCAAAGACTAAACTAGATGCAAAAACAAAACTAAAACTACAGGTACATTACATGATTGATTTTTATCTATTTTTAAAAGGAATCAGCTAACTATTATGGCCCAGATTCAGGTACATCTGCGCATTATTGGATCGGCGTAGCGCACCGCCTTTACGTTAGACTTGCGCAATTTTGCCGCGTAATCACCCTATTCTCGTAGCTTTTGCGCAGCAAATTGCGCATGCGTAACGTTTTTTTCCGAGGCGTAAGGCGGAGTAATACAAATTGGGAAGGACGTGGGCGTGTTACATTGAAATGAGCCGTGACCCCATGCAAATGAAGGGCCGGCCGGCTCGCGCATGCGCGCTTGAAGGATACCATGGTCAGCTCCGCTGTGCACATGCTCACAACTCGGGAGCGGCGCAATCAGTGAAATTGGAAGTGGACTAGGGCAACGTTGTGAACTACGCAAACAGCATAAATAGACACACACAAATGCACTTGCATTGCAAAAGTACATCCCTTTGTCCCTTCCCATTTAACCAAGTGCTTTTGTCCTGTTGTTCGTTGCGGTGTGTTTTGTAGTTGTCAGATTAGTGTTCGTGTGATCAAGTGTTTGTTAGTAGATCTTTGAAAGTGTTTTTTGATAAGTGTTTGAGAGACTGTTTGTTTGAATGATATATTTCTGTTCGTTTGTTTTCCTGCTGTTTTTTTGCTGTTTGTTTTTGTGACTGTTTCTTGCTGAGTAGTTTTCTCTTTGTGTGTGTTCTTGCTTGATTGGTTGTGCTTGTTTTTGTGAGTGATTTTTTGTTGACTGGGAGTGAGTTTTTTTGGAAGTATGACAGAGAGAAAGCGAAAGCTCAATTTTTCTTTGGGGGAAAAAAGAATTCTTGCCCGGGCCATTAGCGAATATGGGCGTTTCCTCCATGGCCCGGACAGTGCCAACACCACCCCGGCCAGGAGGAGGGAGATTTTGGATATGATCACTGAGCAGGTCAATTCAGCGGGGGAGGGGGAGACACGGACCCGGTCTGGGATTGACAAAAAAATCAATGACCTAAGGCGTCTGGTCAAACAGAAGCTGGCCAGAATGCATGCCCATGCCAGGGGCACAGGAGGGGGTCCACCATGCCGTATTAGGCTGACAGCGGAGGAGCGTGCGGTGGCCCTGACCTTTCATGGGCATGAAGTTGAGGGCCTGCCCGGCTTTGACTCAAGTCCGGAGCCCGTGGTGCCAGGTAAGTATTTTTTTTAATATCAGGTGTGTAGCATGTGTGGGGGAGGGGGTGAAAGGGAATATGTGGCAAGTGTGTGGATCCTCCAACCTGTGAATGTTTTGTGTCATCCACAGATATGCAGGAGGGTGCAGGGCCATCTGGCCTGACCGCACCAACCCCAGGACAGCAGCCTAATGAGGCCCCCCAACAAGGCCGGAGTCCGCGGAGGAGGTTCATGAGGAGGAGGAGAATCATGAGGAGGAGGAGTCCATGTCAGGCACTGTCAGGTTTGGTTTTTGAGGACTCTTCCCCTCTGGCTGTCAGCAGGCAGCCCTCCCTAAGGGGGAGCCCCCCCCCTCCTCCCCCAACATGGCTCCCCTCCCAAGGGCCTCCCCTTCTCCACGGCCACAAGCATCAGCTGGAGGCAGGATTTCATCCCAGAACACCAGGGGGTTGGCCGATCTCCTGCCCGCCACTCTGAGAAGGGACCAGTTCCTCCAGACCCGCCATCTGGGACAGGTCAGCCAGACATTGGTGCGGATGGAGGAGAGCCTGTCCTCCATCAAGGATACGCTGGGGAACCTGGACTCCCACTCCCGGGTTTCACAACCTGCCTAAACGAACTGCAGACGACATCAGCAGGCGTTGGGCAGGATGTGAGGGCCCTTACCCAGGCTATCCAGGCCAACACGGCAACACTTGGTGCTGCCCTGGACAGAATAGCTGTGGCCTTGGAGGGCAGGCCGCCAGATGGGCAGAGATCAGGGGCTGCTCCTCCTTCCCTGGTTTTACCCCTCCCCCATGAGTCTCCCCTGAGAATCCGGGGCCGTGGCCGGGGGCGCCCCAGGCGTGGCTCACGTAAAGGGCAATTATTATTTTTTTCCCCTTTTTTTTTTTTTTTTTTTTCTGGAATTTTTTTGCTTTTGCAGGTAATTTTTTTTTTTTTTGGGTTGTGAATGCTGTTTGAATGTGGGGGTGATATTCCTGCCGGAAAAGGGGTGTCACCCTCAGTTTTGGTGGAGAAGGGTTCCCCAGGACCAGGGAGAAGTGATCCCCAGATCCGTGTGAATGGTGTATGAATGTACAGTGACATAATTGGAGCCTTGGCGTGGCGTTGCTGCTCACAAGTCCTGCATGGTGGACTGGTGCCAATCCAATTTGATGTGGATGTGGGGTGTGTGTGTGCTAGGGACCACAGTGGTGTGCATGCATGCATTCTCATTGTGCCATGATTAATGTGTGTGTTTAACGTGCAAAGATGCCCAATGTGAGTTGTCTCATGGCTGCTCTTCCCTCAGAAGACGGGGTAGCCTCGGTTAGGGGGGGATTGTCTGGTTCAGGGGTCAGGTCATCACGTAGGCCAATCTGCAGGCCCTTTCTTTCTGCGAAGTTGTGCAGCATGCAACATGCACCGATGATCTGGCACACAAAGTTTGGGGAATACAAGAGGGTACCCCCAGACTTATCCAGGCATCGGAAACGTGACTTTAGGAGGCCAAAGGTGCGCTCCACCACTGCTCGTGTTTGGGCATGTGCTTGATTGTATCTTTCCTCTCCTGGGGTTTGGGGGTTCCGGATAGGAGTCATGAGATGGGGTCCCAGTGGATATGCAGAGTCACCTGTAAGGGAAAAGACAGGAGGATGTTAGTCATGCATGTGCCCCTTGTGATGTGTGCATCATGGGAGGGGATAGTCATGCCTGACTCCCATGTCACTTACCAACCAGCCAGGTGTCCCCATACACGTTCTGATCGAATTCCATTCGGATGTGGCATTGATTGTATATGTAGTTGTCATGGCTGGACCCTGGGTGTTTGGCACGGACGTGCCATATGAGGCCTTGGGCATCGACTATCACCTGTACGTTGATGGAATGCCAATGCTTCCGATTGCGGTACATGTGCTCTGTCTCCTGGGGGGGCTGGAGTGCCACATGTGTGCAATCAATGGCCCCCACAGTGCGTGGGAATCTGGCAATTCTGTAGAAATCTGTCATTGCCTTCAGCCGCAGCTCCTCAGTGGTGGGTTTGATGATTTGGTTGGCCATGCGTCTGAGGATTGCAGGGACAACCTGGTGCACACATCTGCTCATGGAGGATTGTGACATCCCAGCCACCACTCCACTTGTACGCTGAAAAGAGCCACTGGCAAGGACATGGAGTGTTGCCAGGACCTTGACCAGTGGCTGCACTGCATGTGAGCATTGTGTTGGGCTGGTGATGTCCTCCTGCAGGGTTGTGGTTAATTCCAGGATGACATGAGGGGTGAATCTGAAGATGCGATACACCTCAGAATCACTCATGCCAAACAGGTCTATGCGGGTGCGGTATATCCTCTCCCGTGCCATCCTCCGTGCCATCCTCCGTGCCCTCATCCTTATTTGTTCATCTAAAGTCCGTAGTATAGCTATGCGCCACGATGCCCCTGGCATGTTGGCATACAGATTGTTGTGCAACACGTGTGACTGCTGAGCTCCTCACTAACAGTGTTGCTTTATCTAACAAGTAGACTTTTTTTCTCTTTTTAGACCAGCTTTTATATGCTCTAATTTTAGACAGGACATTTTGCTGTTGCGCACACTGCGTCGCCTGCGCTGCCCCAACGTTCTTTTGTGGATCCCCGTAAGTCCCTCATTAGCATATTTGACTAGCAAATCAATGGTCTGTCTAGCGCACTTTTGCGCGGACGGATGCGCCAGTCTAACGAAATTACGCGGGACAAAAAAAGTAGATTTTTTGCGTATCTCGTTCTGGGGTTGTCATCAGTCATTTTGTTTCTAAGTTGTTTTTCATAAAAAATGACCACCATTAAAATGTAATGCCCTTTACATGTGTTTAATTATCCTTATAACCAGAGTGGATGATTAAACGGGGGGGGGGGGGGGGCAAAAAAAAATTCTGCCCCGGGCGCCCATAACTCTGGTTACGCCACTGCTGTAGACTGAAGAGGATTGTCAGGGAAAGGCCATTCAAAAGTGTTGTGGACTTTCACAAGGAGTGGACTGAGGCTGGAGTCAGTGCATCAAGAGCCATCACACACAGACAGATCCTGGACAAGCCACTCCTAAAAGAAAAAAAAAAAAAACAGACCTGGTCCAAAATACTCTTTTCTGATGAGAGCACATTTTGCATTTCATTTGGAAACCAAGGACCCAGAGTATGGAGGAAGGATGGAGAGGCACACACTGCAAGATTCTAAAGTCCAGAGTGAAGTTTCCACAGTCTGTGTTGATTTGGGGAGCCATGTCATCTGCTGGTGTTGGTCCACTGTGCTTTAATAAGTCCAGAAGAGATGAAGGCTGCTATTGAAGCATCCTGGTCTTCCATAACACCTCAGCAGTGCCACAGGCTCATAGCTTCCATGCTACACCGCATTGAGGCAGCAATTGCTATAAAGGGGGCCCAAACCAAGTACTGAGTACATACTGTATGCATGCTTATACATTTCAGAGGTCCAATATTGTTCTATGTACAATCCTTGTTTTATTGATTGTGTATGCATACCAAGTTTACGGCCAACACCCTTCAAAAAAAAATCCACAGAAACGTTTGTTTGAAGTCCGACCATGTGTATGAGGCTTAAGAGACATCTAGCTGGGGAGTATATATTTGGGAGAGCCAACGTGTCCTCTAGGATCCCAATGGTTGCCTTCCAGAATTTCCCAACTGCGGGACACAGCCAAATCATATGAAAAAATTCTCTAAGTATTGTGTGGCATCTGTGACATTCAGGTGAGTCTACTCTGCCAATCCTATATCGACAAGCAGGAGTAAAATAGTTTTTTTTCAGATAATTAAATTGTATTAATTTGTCCCTAGCCGATTTCATAGATGGCAGCATAGAGTGTACCACCTCTGACCCTAACTCATCAGTCAATGGTAGAATGTCTTCCCTCCACTAACTAGCAGTTATCTCCATCCTAGAGAAAATCAGAAGAAGAAAATATCATCTAGAAATAAGTTTTGAGTGATCATCCTCAAACATAATTTTCTCCAACATAGCAGGTGAAAGCAAAACTTCAGTCAAGCCAAGTTTTATGGCCACTGCATGCCACATCTGTAGATAGCGGAAAAAATAACTGCTTGGGGATCGTATATTCGAGCTGGAGACCTCTAAACGTTTCTAAAGAATGATCAGATAATAATTGATGAGCATATTTAAATCCATGCTTGGCCCAAGACTTATCATCTGGAATTTTGTATATTTCGGATAAATGGGGATTATGCCACAAAGGTGCACTTATCCAATGGGGCACCTCCCATTTTATTGTTACAGATATGATGACATTTTTTATAGGAACGTTTTATAAGATCTGCCCCAACCGATGGGTATGGGCCGTTCCTTTGCAAGACATTAATCAGAGCCTCGTAGGAGTGCACCATGGCAGCCTGAGTAGTAACCGAGGCAATCTCTAGAATTGGAAAGAACCACCAATGGATATGTATTAGCTGAGATGCCAAATAGTAACACTGAAGATTTGGTAAGACCAAATCACTCGTCTGGACGGGTAGGTGCAATGTTTCTAATGAGATCCTAGGTGGCTTAAAGGGGTTGTTAAGGATTTTTTTCCCTAAATAGCTTCCTTTACCTTTGTGCAGTCCTCCTTCACTTACCTCATCCTTTGATTTTGCTTTTAAATGTCCATATTTCTTCTGAGAAATGCTCACTTCCTGTTTTTGTTGTCTGTAACTACACACCGTAATGTGAGTCTTTCTCCCTGGTGTGGAGAAAGCCTCTTGAGGGGGAGGGGGCTTTGCAGATAGAGAAAGGAGCTGTGTGTTAGTGGGTGTCCTGACACTCCTGCTCACCCCCTCCCCCCTCAAGAGGCTTTCTTCACACCAGGAAGAAAGCCTTGCATTATGGTGTGTAGTTACAGACAAAAGAACAGGAAGTGAGCATTTCTTAGAAGAAATAAGGACATTTAAAAGCAAAATCGAAGGATTAGGTAAGTAAAGGAGGACTGCACTAAGGTAAAGGAAGCCATTTAGGGAAAAAATTAATTTCCTTTACAACCCCTTTAAAGTCCTAGAGAAATGATAATATTAACTTATTTATTTCTATGAGTATTTTTGGGGGAATATAGATCAGGGCCTACCAGAAAACATATAATTTTAAATATGTTGATTCAGCCTAGGAGATTAAGAGGCATTTTATACCAATTCTGGGGATCATTTTGTAGATGTACTATTAATGGGGAGAGATTGTTGGAGATGTATTTATTTTGTGGCAATTGGATTTCAATTCCTAGATACCTAAATTTATGAACCACCTGTAAGGGGATATCCAGAGGCAACCTGGGAGTGAACTTAAGGAAGAACAGTTGATTTATTCCAATTAGCCTTGAATTCAGTATAACCACCAAAGTTTGATATTAGATCCAATGCTGCGCTCAAAGACCCATCCACATCCACCAGATACAATGGCATATCGTCAGTGTACAGAGAGGCATTTTCTTCCAATGTATTTAGCCAACACCCCTTGACATCTTTATCTGCCCTTATATGCCTGTAAATAAGGCCACTCAATAGAATCAAAAGCTTTATGTGTATCCAATAATACAACAATTCTTGGTTGATAGGGGCAAGTGGAAATACAGCATCATTGGTTGCTAGAATGCAGGCAGCCTTCAGCATCCTAGCAATCAACAATCCTGCTGCTTAGTAGCTTATTTCAAATTGTAAAAAAGCCACATGTCATTCATGGTTCATTGACCAAATAAATCATGACATGAGGCAGTATCATCGGCCGACTTGTTGACATTCAGTAAACTGGCTGGGAGTTGTCTGTTATAAAGATAGTTTGAGGGAGACATCTGTCACATGCAGGTCATCATCGTTGCGTCAGTTGGTTGTTGTTCATTGTGACTGTTGATAGGTTTTCACCATGCATTATTTTTTGTTGCTTAACCACTTAAGACCCGGACCAAAATGCAGGTAAAGGACCTGGCCCCTTTTTGAGATTCGGCACTGCGTCGCTTTAACTGACAATTGTGTGGTTGTGCGGTGTGGCTCCCAAACAAAATTGGCGTCCTTTTTTTCCCACAAATAGAGCTTTCTTTTGGTGGTATTTGATCACCTCTGCGGTTTTTATTTTTTGCGCTATAAACAAAAATAGAGTGTCAATTTTGAAAAAAATTCTATATTTTTCACTTTTTGCTATAACAAATATCCCCCAAAAATATATTAAAAAAAATATTTTTTTTTCCCTCAGTTTAGGCCGATACGTATTCTTATACCTATTTTTGGTAAAAAAAAATCTCAATAAGCGTTTATCGATTGTTTGCGCAAAATGTATAGCGTTTACAAAATGGGGGATAGTTTTATTGCATTTTTATTAATCTTTTTTTTTTACTACTAATGGTGGTGATCCGCGATTTTTTTTGATACTGTGACACTATGGCGGACACATCGGACAATTTTGACACATTTTTGGGACCATTGTCATTTTTACAGCAAAAAATACTATAAAAAAATGCCTTGTTTACTGTGAAAATGACAATTGCAGTTTAGGAGTTAACCACTAGGGGGAGCTGAAAGGGGTTAAGTGTGGTCCGTGGGTCCCACGGCCGCGGAGCTTCAGACCAGGTGGTGGGCGCGCACCCGCGACCTACAGCAGGGCATTTAAAAATCACGTACAGGTATGTGATTGTGCCCAGCCGTGCCATTCTGCCGACGTATATCAGTGTTAGGCGGTCCTTAAGAGGTTAACCACTTCAATACTGCACACCGTCATATGAAGTCCACAAAGGGGATCTCCCATCCCGGGTGGACATCATATGACATCCTGTACTTTGTGTGGTGATATCTGAATGATGCCTGCAGCTATAGGCATCATTCAGATATCATTGTGTTCCGGCGGCGATCCTGCACACCATAAGAACGATCATAGGCGGCGGGAGGGGACATTCCCCCCGTCCCCATCCAGATCGCCTTGCTCCGGATAGAAAGCATAGAGATGACTGGTGACCAGATGGTCCCCAGTCATCTCTATGGCCGTCGGAGGCCCAGGTGCGATGTGATGACGTCACGCCCAGGTACCGTAAGTAAACAAAGCTGCAATTGCGGATAGTAAGCAAGATATCTGTAATTTTTTTTCACAATCTCATGCTTTCCAGCCTGAAAGAGAGATGTGGGGTTTTATTGACCCCGTATCTCTCCTTAAAAAGGACCTGTCACACACTATTCCTATTACAAGGGATGTTTACATTCCTTGTAATAGGAATAAAAAAAGAAATTGAAAAGAGTGTAAATAAATAAATAATAATAATTGAAATGTAGCACCAATATTTAAAGAAGGGCCAACATACATCCCTGGGAATTACAGACCAGTTAGCCTAACATCAATTGAAAAGAGTGTAAAAAAAAAAATAATAATAATTGAAAAACGCCCCTGTCCCTGGTAGCTCGCGCTCAGAAGCAAACACACACTTACACTTAAGTCCCGTCCATGTATGTAAACATTGTTCAAACCACACATGTGAGGTATTGCCACGTGCGTTAGAGCGTGTGCAACAATTCTAGCATTAGACCTCCTCTGTAACTCTAAACTGGTAACCTGTAAAATATTTCAAAGCGTCGCCTATGGAGATTTTAAAGTAACAAAGTTTGGCACCATTCCATGAGTGTGCACAATTTTAAAGCATGACATGTTAGGTATCTATTTACTCGGTGTAACATCATCTTTCATATATTACAAAAAAAAATGGGCTAACTTTACTGTTTTGTTATTTTTAAATTCATGAAACCATTTAAAAAAAAAAAAAAAAGGCGTTTGAAAAATTATTGAGCAAATACCGTGCAAGAAAAAAAGTTGCAATGACCACCATTTTATTCCCTAGAGTGTCTGCTAAAAAACTCTGATAAAAAAGTTTTACTAAGATAAACAAAAAATGGTACACTCACATTTGGTATGAACAATCATGTCAACCGATTGACCCTACTGCCTGTACATTTATACGCCCATGATTGTTCATACCAAATGTGAGTGTACCATTTTTTGTTTATCTTAGTAAAACTTTTTTATCAGAGTTACGCTATGTTTGCTCTATTATTTCCTTCTTTGCCATTGGGCCTTCCGAGTTATGTTGTCGGCTGAATGCATTGAGAAGAGGAGTGAAAATTTTAAGTTTGAGTCTTCAACTGATTGGATATCTTTGTCACTCATCCTTCCTGAGTCCTTCTGTGAACAGCGTTTGGTTTAACCCTAAGCTATAGCTGACCAAATAGGTGTACACTTATTGTGGTCGCTATCCATCTGGTAAGCCTCTTCAACTTAACCTACGGTGGTGGATCACTTTCACTCAGTCACCTTATTGATCCTTGTGGACTCTATATCACTTTTAAGGACACTTCAAGTGCACCTATGGTGTCTAATATCTAGCTTATATTATTCGCCCATTTATGTCTAAGCGCTACATATTTTCTTTGTATATAGTATTTGTACATTGAAATCATATCCCCTCTCAAGCGTCTGTTCTCCAGAGAGAACAAGTTCAGTGTTTGTAACCTTGCCTCATAACTAATGCCCTTCAGACCCTTTATTAGTTTTGTTGCTCTTCTCTGGACTCTCCCCAGTTCAAGCGCAGGCTTCCTGAGGACTGGTGCCCAGAACTGGACAGCATACTCCAGGTGCAGCCGGACCAGAGTCTTGTAGAGTGGGAGAATTATTGTTTTATCTCTGGAGTTAATCCCCTTTTTAATGCATGCCAATAATCGGTTTGCTTTGCTTGCAGCAGCTTGGTATTGCATGTCTTTGTTAAACCTGTCATCTACTAGGACCCCCAGGTCCTCTTCCATCCTAGATTCCCCCAGAAGTTCTTTCCCAATGAGTAGATTGCATTCATATTTTGCCACCCAAATGCATTATGTTACATGTTTCCACATTAAAGTGGATGTAAACCTGATTTTTTTATTTTTATTTTTTATGTCACAATGTACAGTATAAGATTTCCTAGCATCTGTGCCCAGTCTTGCCACACAGAGTTAATCCAGCTCTGAGCAATCCTCTTTTATTGTTCAGTGAAATAAAACAGACTTACAGAGAAAAACCTTAGTCCCTTCCGCCCCCTTGCTGTGAATGACAGGTGATTTATATATCTAATGCACTAGCCTGGAGACAGGCATTATTTTTTAATTCCTACCCCCGCTCCTTTTGTGAAGTCATGTGGTTCCTTTTCTGGATTCTGACAAGATGTTAGTGATCATAGCAGAATTTAGTGTAAAGAATACACAGGAAAAATGCATGTTGACGGGGAGTGTAGAGGTGCGAGGGGAGTCTACTGACATCACGACTCCACCCACAGAGCTCCAGACAACATATCCACCCACAGAATCTGCAGTTTTTCAGTTCTTATAACAGACAGAGGGGAAACATTTGACAGGTAAGGATACACGCATGAGGCATGTATAGTCTTATAGATCAGCACTATGGCAGTAGTTTAGAAAGGATGAGAGTTGGTTTACATCAACTTTAAACCTCATTTGCCATGTAGTTGCCCACCCCATTAAATTGTTCAGATCTTCTTGCCACGTTTCCACATCCTGCGACAAAAATATTGACCTGATTAGGTTAGTATTGTCCGCACATGCAGAAATTAAACTGTTTACTGTTTATCCCATCCTCCAGGTTGTTTATGAATACATTAATTAAATTAGGATTGATCCCAGGACAGGACCCAACTTTCCACCCCTGCCCATTCAGAGTACTCCCCATTTATCATTACCCTCTGAACTCACCACTGTAGCCAGTTTTCAATCCATGTACTCACCCTATGGTCCATGCCAACTGACTTTACTTTGTTCAGTAAACGTTTATGGGGAACTGCATCAAATGCTTTTGCAAAATCCAGATACACCACGTCTATGGGCCTTCCTTTATCTTGATGGCAGCTCACCTCCTCATAGAAGGTTAATATTATTGGTTTGGCAAGAACAAGTCTTCGAATTCATGCAGATTAGCGTCAATGATACAATTGTCATTGCTAAAATCTTGTATATAGTCCCTTAGCATCCCCTCCAAGAGCTTGCATACAATTGATGTTAGGCTAACTGGTCTGTAATTCCCAGGGATGTATGTTGGCCCTTCTTTAAATATTGGTGCTACATTGGCTTTTCTTCAATCAGCTGATACCATTCCAGTCAGTAGACTGTTTGTAAAAATTAGGAACAATGGTCAGGAAATTACTTGACTGAGTTCCTTAAGGATCCTCGGGTACAAGCCATCTGGTCCTGGTGACATTAATGTAATGTTTTTCAAGTCTATTTCTAATTTTGTCCTCTGTTAGCCATGAAGGTGCTTCCTGTGATGTGGCATGAGGATAAACATTGCAGTTTTGGTTACTGAAGCCCCCCGATTCCCTTGTGAAGACTGAGCAGAAGAGTAAATTCAATACCTTCGCCATCGCTCCATCCTTAGTAACCAGATTGCTGATATTGTTTACATTATAAACAAAAATCATGGTGCAAGTATAAAGCAATTTTCTTCTACATAGTGCAGCTGTTTTGCTGGTATTTGCCCATGTCTAATATAACCTTACAATAATCCCATCAAGAATAATTGTCAAGTATTCAAACAATGAAAAAACAATTTTCCACTGCTTGCCACAGGCTCATATTGATCCAAATGTATCAAACCATTTTATAAAACCGTTCCAGCATTTCTTTCTAGTACTCCATATGTTCTGGAGCGGATACTGGGTGATAAATTATACTTAGAGGTTCAGTTACTGTATATTGATGTACATATGCTGTGCAAATAAATTAAATGCTCTCTCCTTGCTCATGTATGAAAATTAAGTTAGACATATTAGGTAGAACCATGCACATTGAAGTGAGAGCAATAATTCTAGGTCTAAATCTAATATGAAATCTTGTAAAGGCTTTTATACTGTCACCTAGGGATACATGTTGGTACTAAGGTTGACACTGTTTCACAGGTGTGCACAATTTTAATAAAAATAATTAAGTGCAGCGCTAAGTTAAAACAACACTAAATATAATTAAGATCATATATGGCAGGAGAAAAAACATGTATAAAAAAGTCCCAGTTCATAAAATGTGTAGCCAATCCAAAAGGATGAAGAAAGTAATGCCACGTATAGATGTAACACTAAAGAGACAGGAGTATTCCTCCTCAGTAGAGACCAGGGTGCTCAAAAATATATCTTCTATGTGTATCTGTAACACTGCCTCCACCACAGAAAATGCAGGCCGCTCAACCTCAAATCGTGGACCTCGGAATTAACAGATATGTCAGTCAAGCCTTCCCACATGGGTTATTAAAATGATTGTTGCCCTTTAAGGGATCCAAGAATTGAACAGCCGCGGAATAGCACAGTCCTCCCGCATGCTTATTGTCCTAGTGGGTGGGACTTCCTCAGTGGTTACAGAGGCTCGCACTCGGGATGATATGCTTGTGGGAAGACTTTTGTGACGTCATCTGCAGCCAGCTTTCATTATCTCGCTGAGACACTCACTGTACGCTTTGCATTAAAGCAATGGGATATCAGTGTTTTGTGTTTAAGTGACATTTTTTACTGAATAAATGATGTTTATAGCCAACCAGAGAGCACTATGTACCTTTTGTTCATTTTTCATGGTCGCCATGTTCCCATTTGTTGTTTATGACTGTGGTATCCCACTGCTGCTGTTGTGGAGGGGCAGGATTCTAATTCTTGGATCCCTTAAAGACAACAATAATTTTAATTACCTGTGTGGGAAGGCTTTACTGACCCGTCTGTTAATTCAGAGGTCCACAATTTGAGGTTAGTGGCTTGCATTTTCTGTTTCGGAGGCACCGATATGGCTGCACGTAGAATATATATATATATATATATATATATATATATATTTGAGCACCCTGGTCACTAGTGAGGAGGAATACTTCCGTCTCTTTAGTGTTATATCGCTACGTGTCTTTCTTTCCTCATCCTTTGGATTGGCTAAAAATGTTGTGAACTGGGACTTTTATAAATGGTTTTTCTCTTGCCATATATGATATTAATTATATTTAGTGTTTTTTTTTTCATTTAGAACTGCACTTAATTATTTTTGTGCACTTTTCCAAGGATATATATTTTGACCTTGAGTGTTCAGCTGCTTGTGTTAGGATTTTATCTTTTTTGCGCTGAACCCCTGTTTTTATTTATACTGTAAGTATCGTGCACAGTTTTAAGGCCTAACATGTTTGATATCTATTTACTCGATGCTCTCATCTTCCGGTGCACAAAATAAAAAATAAAAAAAATCTGGTAGACAAGTGGTTAAACATAAAATATATTTGCTTTTGCATGATATTTACATAAAAACTATCAAGTTGTTTCAAATCTTATGTTTTGTATGATGTTGTACATAATTGCAAAGCAAGATTTAAAAAAAAGGTTCACCAAGTTCAATCTCTTGTTACTTCTAACAGCATATTTGCAAAAACAAACAATAATTACTTTCCTTCAAAATAAGGAGTAAACTTGGGTGTCAGAAATAGGCGCATTTAAAATACGTTCATTATAACTTCAAAAGATCAGGTGGAAAGTTGTGTGTTGATCTTATGTCCCCAGTCTTAAAGCACTAATTGCTTTTGCTCATCTGGCTTTGAATTCCAGTCAATATATATATATATATATATATATATATATATATATATATATCGTAGTGAGTCAGCCTGGGGCAGGGTTAATAAGAGGTTAATTGAAGAGGGCAGGTATTTCCCCCTGCTTATTGCCAGCTGGGCTAAAAGGTGGAGAGTTGTGTGCTTGAAGAGAGAGACAGCAGCATACTGCGTCAGAGGAGCCATTGCTGGATTATGGAAAGGATATAAAAGTCTATTGCTCCGGTTAGAACTGTGTACTGTGCACACCAGTTGGCTGTCCACCCCTCTGATCACTTACAAAATGGTAGCGGGCAGTTTGAGGGGTACAGGCCAATCCCATGTTTTGGGTGAAAGCTGCACAGGCTGTGAAGTCTTCAGAACAAGCCATGGAGGAGTTAAAAACATAGCAATGGCTAATGCCCAGGCAGTCGATTTGCAACAAGAAACAAATTGTTTACTGGTTGAACGACTACCAGGACTGCAAAAGGCGTTGACCCAGCAGAGTGAAATGAAAGAACGATAATCCGGCTGTAAAGAGTGACCCCCGGAAAGTTATGCAGTGGACTATGCAAAAGATGACAGCCACAGATAAAGTGGAAGCTTATATGGCAATGTTTGAAAGGATTGCAACAAGGGAAGGTCTCCCTGAGAAAGACTGGGTGGATTTGCTGGCTCCTTTTCTGACTGCAGATCCTCAGCAGGCCTATTGTGATTTGGCCACTGAATCAGCACAGGACTATAAACTGCTAGAGGCAGAAATCCTAGCCAAGCTGGGAGAGACTGTGGCTTTAAGGGCAAACCGTGTCCATGACTGGCACTTTGACAGAGCCAAGCCTGCCAGTGCGCAACTGTATCGTCTAATGCACCTGTTCCAGGATTGGCAAAAACCAGAGGAGAAGACCACCACTCAGATTGTAGAGGGAGTTGCACTAGATAATTTTTTGCATGGTCTTCCTAAGGAGCTGTACCGATGAGTGGCTCAGTCCAAGCCCCAGTCCCGGGATGAGATGGCTGCTGCTGTCAAGCGCTACAGTTGTGCAGAAAGTGTCCAGGAGAGTCTCTCAATTACCAGAGAGCTTGGCCTTTCTAAGGAAGTGTGTTCCAGTGCCAAGATGGCACCATTTGAACGCATGGTGTCTGCTCGGATGCCTGACAATCCTGCTAGGAGCACCCCAATGTCATATCCTCCTGAAAGTCAGCAGGGAGCACGGGAACCCTGTGAGGTTCGCTGTTGATCCTGCCAACAACTGGGTCATATGGCGGCCCAGTGTCCAAGGTGGGAGGAGCCAATAGAATGTGACATTGCTCGACATGGCTCTATGTTTGCTTTTTCCACTGGTCCTATGACCAATCTAAGCCTGTTTGAGAGTGTGGTGTGAGTTAATGGGCAGGAGGTTGTAGCACTTCTTGACTCGGGTAGTGGGGTTACCTTCTCCGATCAGACAGGTTTTTGGGAAAGCTGATACCCAGGAAAAAGCTTGGAGTGGTCTTTGTATTGGATAGTCAAGAACTATACAATGTCCCATGCAAGCCTGTCCACAACCGCAGGAACTGCTACACTAAGAGTTGGTGTGATCCCAGGGTTACCTCATGATTTGCTAATTGGGCAAGACTGCCCTCTATTTAGGGACTTGTATGAACAAAAGTTCAAAGGTTCAGGGGCCTCCCCTAAAAAGGATAAACCCCAATGTGAAGTATTAAATACTGTGTTACAGGAGGTAAACAGTGACAACATTTGTCAGATGTGTAAACCTGCAGGAGCTGACCTAGATACCCTGGAGGTGTTTGTAGGATTAAAGGCGGAGGGTTCTCCCTCTGAGCCTGACTTGTCATGTCTTGGGGGCTCCCAAGGTGATTTCTTTGGTGCTCAGAGGAAGAATCCCCTTTAATTCTCACCGGGGGAACAGGTCACATCATTGAATGGTGAGCCACAGCATCCTGCGGAAAATGTGCGCTCTCCTCGAGTTGCTGTGCATCATACTCTATGCTACAGGATAGCAAAAAATTGCAAAGTGCGTAAATGTGGGCATAAACATGGTCAGAGAGTCTAAACATGGGGATCACGTGCTAGGTCATTAAGCCTACTGTGGAGAGCAGGTGTCTCACAGAGGAACAGGAACCCTTGGAAAAGGTTGGCGCTGCTCTTAGTGGCAACGAGGGTAGAATCTGTGCTGGTGAATTTTTACAGCTGATGCTACCGGAACGACCACATTGAGGACTGCCTGGCCAAATTCAAAACCATGACATAATTTAAAAGGTGGCCCAGAAACCGCTGGGCTGAATTGGTGCAACCAATCCTCACAGAGGAGTACCAAGAAGTGTACCGCCTAATGGAAACTGATAAAAATGACAGATAGGTTTACAGCAGCAATCCGGTCTGGAAATGATGTGGATTCAGAGTAGGAAGGAGCCACATACCTGGGCGTATTTATTTGAGAAAAAAAAAAGAATACAACAAAAATGCCCTTTCCCAGGCCTATTGTGGTATAAATTGTCCAGTCCCGGGGGGGGGGGGGAGTCAGCCTGAGGCAGGGTTAATAAGGGGTTAATTGAAGGGGGCAGGTACTTGCCCCCTCAGGCCTGCTTATTGCCAGCTGGGCTGAAAGTGTCAGTAGGGAGTTGTGTGTTTGAAGAGAGAGACAGCAGCATGCTGTGTCAGAGGATCCATTGTTGGATTGTGGCCTGTTGGACGATATAAAAGACTGCGTACTGTGCACACCAGCCTGTGGGTCCAGAAATTGAACATTTTACATATGTACACCTGTATTGCAAGACAAGCCTGTAGTTTCTTCTGTTTGTTTTGAAGTTTTGCGGAATAAAGCAGTTTTTGTTTTACTGGACTGTGAGCCAGCAGTTCACCCCTCTGATCCCTTAAAATATATATATATATATATATATATATATATATATATATATATATATATATATATATATATATATATATATTAGGGGGGGGGGAGATTTAATATGATCATACAATAATGTTGTTAATTTACATAAGGTAGCCACTAATATCATGGGTAAAAAAGAAAGCGTCTCTCTAGCCTTTGGTTGGAAAATGGTTTCCTGCTGTGTTGTACTTTGTACACTGTTCATTTATACATAATAATCTTGATCCTTTTGATGTTCTCAAAAAATACTAAACTATGCTGTATGAACAATATTTTTGAACCTACTGAATACATCATATAGAAAGGAAAAATAATAAAGCACCATTTTTTTTTTCTAGGAATAATTGTATATTTTTCGTGTTTTCTAATTCAAAAATAATTTCAAATAAATAAGGCATAATGAACGCTCTAACAGAGAATGACATCAATGACTAGGTTTGTCAGCTTTGAAATAGGATACATGTTTGAAGAAACTTATTTCACTCACTGACTTTTCTTTATTTCTTAATTTTAAAGCAAAATTTATTTGGAAAAAGTACATATTTTGACCTCCTGTCTCTGACCAAAGGCACATTAATAATCCAACAAAAATGCATCTGTTGTCACTGTAGCTCAGGGAGGACATCAGCCTATTTCAAGATTATCTACCTTTCCTTTTAGATATGATTGACTCCTGACTGTATACACTTGGTTCCCCCAATCTAATGCAGTGGCAGGGGATGCAGAGTTAAGCAGTGTTGGAAGAGGGTGGCAGATATGCAGAGGTAGTACTGTTGAATAACAGGCAGGGGATGCAGAGAGGAGCAGTGTTTGAGGGGGTAGAATGGGATGAGAGGTGAACAGTGTTGAAAGAGAGTGGCAGGGGATACAGAGATCAGCAGTATTGAAAGAGTTATAGAGGATTCAGAGGTTAGCAGTGTCAGGAGAAGGTAGCAGGAAATGCAAAGCTGAGTAGTAATGGAAGAAGGTTGGGGAATGCAGGGGTGAGAAATATTAAAACATGGGCGCGGGAGTTAACCCCAATGCTAGGGGTTTGCATGCTCTCAGTGTTTCACAAACTGGGTTGGACTACAAGGAGGAACCAGTGTTTCCTCTCTACCTGTGGCTACCCGTGGTGGTGGTGGAGCCACTGCACAGATCACAGCATGGGTTAGTGATGTAAACATACAAAAAATTACACACTAAATTACACACACCTAGCACCACATAGACTAAGCAGATGATTACATGACTGCAAAATAGATCAATAGACATACATAGGAAGGAACTAGGCAGCTGAAAAAAGTTTAAATTTATATAAAAAAAAAGTATGGGAAAACATATTTTGCATTCCTGTACTTTTTCTGTTGTGCTATGGGTTCTCCCTCTGAATTCAAAGAGAAGGTGATATAATCACCCAGTCCAGATGTCAGTCTCCTTTAGCCCATAAAATACAGTTCATCACTAGGATTGAGCCGAACACCCCTCATTTCGGTTTGCAGCAGAACAATCGAACAGGCAAAAAATTTATTTAAACACAGTTAAAGTTTTTGGGACACAAACATGAAAAATCAAAAACGCAAATTTTAAAGGTTAATGCAAGTTATTGTCATAAAAAAGTGCTTGGGCGCCTGGCTCCTGCCACAGGGGACATGTATCAATGCAAAAACAAGTTTTAAAAAGCAGCCATTTTTGGGGGAAATAGTAGGGGTACAATGTACCCCGTTACCAATTCACATGGGGGCTGGGATCTGGGGGTCCCCTTTATTAAAGGGGACTTCCAGATTCCGAGAAGCCCCTTGATGGCAGACCCCCACAACCACCAGGCAATGGCTGTGGGGATGAGGCCCTTGTCCCCATCAACATGGGGACATCCTCCCCATGTTGAGGGCATGTGGCCTGGTACACTTTAGGAGGGGTGGCCACTCTCTCATCCCCCCTCTTTTCCCGTGGCTTGCCAGGTTGCATGCTCTGATAAGGGTCGGGTATAGATTTTTGGGGGAACCCCTTGACAATTTTTTTTATTTTGGCACAAGGCTTCCCTTAAAATTCATACCAGACCTGAAGGGCCTGGTATGGAATTTGGGGGGACCCCACACATTTTTTTTGGTTCAGGGTTCCCCTTAATATTCATACCAGACCCAAAAGGCCTTGAAATGGACTGGGGGGGGACCCATGCCGTTTTTGTCAATGACTGGTCTGTATTGCTGGGACCCGACAATTCATTATAGCAGCGAGTAGTTTTAAATTACTTTTTCTCCTTTTAGAAATGTAATTTTGTGCAGGAACCGTTCTAAACAAGGGAAACATGCGCTACTTTACAGGCATACTATAGACAGCCCCAGGTACAAAATTAACCACTTGGTTCCTGCCTAATGTCCAAAGACGTCATTTTTTTAAAGATGGATATCTCAGTAACGGCAGCAGCTGCTGCCACAACCGAGGTATCCATCTTTAGTGCTAAGGGTCCGCTAAATGATAACGGCGGTCTCCGCGATGGATTCACCGCGAGATCGCCATTATCGGTGGCGGGAGAGGCCCCCCCCTCCCGCCGCTCTCCCGCGCCCTCCGCCGCTTACCGGAGCCGTCGGTAATGGCGGAGGCGATCGGGTCCTGTCGGCAGCTGTGTTGGGATACGATTGAGGGAAAAATCGCCCCCCACCCGTCCCCATAGCTCTGCTGGGCGGAAGTCCCGCCCAGTGTCTTAAAGAAACATTTTTTTTCCTGTCATTTGAAAAATTACATTTTTTTTTTTTTTGCATTTAAGTCTAAATATGAGATCTGAGGTCTTTTTGACCCCAGATCTCATATTTAAGAGGACCTGTCATGCTTGTTTCTATTATAAGGGATATTTACATTCCTTGTAATAGGAATAAAAATGATATTTTTTTTTATTTTTTTATTTCAGTGTAAAAAATTATAAAAAATAAAAATAAATAAGAAAACAAAAAAAAAAAATTAAAACGCCCCGTCCCTACGAGCTCGCACACAGAAGCGAACGCATACGCGAGTAGCGCCCGCATATGAAAACTGTGTTCAAACCACACAAGTGAGGTATCGCCGCGATCGTTAGAGCAAGAGCAATAATTCTAGCCCTAGACCTCCTCTGTCACTCAAAAAATGCAACCCATAGAATTTTTTAAACGTCGCCTATCGAGATTTTTAAGGGTAAAAGTTTGACGCCATGCCACGAGCGGGCGCAATTTTTAAGCGTGACATGTTGGGTATCATTTTACTTGGCGAAACATTATCTTTCACAATGTATAAAAAAATTGGGCAAAATTTATTGTTGTCTTATTTTTTAATTCAAAGAAGTGTTTTTTTTTCAAAAAAAGTGCGCTTGTAAGACCGCTGCGCAAATACGGTGTGACAAAAAGTATTGCAATGACTGCCATTTTATTCTCTAGGGTGTTAGAAAAAAAATATATAATGTTTGGGGGTTTTAAGTAATTTTCTAGCAAAAAAAAACTGTTTTAGTCTCGTAAACACCGAATTTGAAAAACAGGCTAGACAGCAGGATGTGTTCACACTTACTCCTGTTGTCTACAAGCCGACTGCCAGCTGATTGCTTCCATACACCTCTGGTCATGGACACCCACCTTCACACATGCCCTATCATGCATCCCAGGCTGTATCTGCTCACAGGCGCACTCAGAACTGGCATGGTGGGTTCCACTGGATAGAGGGGAGGGAGCCCTTCTTGCTGACCCAGACCCAGGTTTAAAAAGTCACTTCATGTAAAACTTTGAGCCTGTATGGCTGGGGAAAAATCTAATGCAGTGTTAGTTGTGCTGCATGAGATTCACTGGAGGACAGGTAAGACATCAGAGCTGCATGTCTCATTAAAGATAACCTGTCACATTGTAAAAAATAAATAAAGCGGCGTTCCAGCCTGTAAAACAAATACTGTAGCTGCTGACTTTTAACATAAAGACACTTGACTGTCCAGGTGCTTTGGGTGAAGGCGCCTTGTGGCTTCACAGCCTGTTTCCTACTGCAAATGCACAAGTTACGCTGCACTTTCTGAATGTTCTCGCTGTCTTCTGGGACCTGTGAGGATGGGCTGGAAATTCCGTAGATCGCTGCAATCACTGTGCTGTGATCTTACCCAGAAGTGAGAGCGGGTATCTGGTTTTGGACAGGTTTCCGCTCCCTCCTCCCCCAAAAAGTGGCAAACGTAGCAGTGGGGGAGGGTGCAATCAAGCAGAGCCTCCCTATTGGGTGGAGCTCTG
The DNA here is from genome assembly GCA_029574335.1 of Rana kukunoris. Taxonomy (NCBI): domain Eukaryota; kingdom Metazoa; phylum Chordata; class Amphibia; order Anura; family Ranidae; genus Rana; species Rana kukunoris. The sequence continues at coordinate 207,810,597 of CM056051.1, forward strand.
CTTTAAGCACATACTATCCCACCCAAAAAATTGAGACCCCCTCACCCCCACATACATGCACATACAAACTAGCAAAAAAAATTGGTGCAAGGCCAATGTGGTGTTTATATTTAAAAAAGGATCACCAAGTCTTTACCAAGGAACTACAGACCTGTTAGTTTAACTTCTATAGTCGGTAAGATACCTGAGAGTTTAAAAAAAGATCACATAGAAGAGTTTCTGCTAGAAAATATTTTAAGCAAAAGTCAGCATGGATTCATGAAAAACTGAATTTGCCAAACACAACTATTTCTTTTTATGATGAGGTAAGCAAAATCTTTACACAGTTCCTCACACAAGGCTAATGTGTAATTTAAAGTCTACAGGCTTAGAAAATGTCAGTCTGTAAATGGGTAGAAGACTGGCTAAAATAGCATATTTAGAGAGTAGAGATTAATGATTCATACTCTGGTGTACCTAGTGGTGTACCTCAAGGTTCAGTGTTGAGACCCTTACTTTTAACATATATTTATAAATGATTTAGGATCTGGGATTAAAAGTATAATTTCAATGTTTGCAGGTGAATAACGTCCTTACAGGATGTCTCCAATTTGATTGTGAAACTAAGTGGAAAATGAGGTTTAATGTTGAGAAATGTAAAGTTATGCTCTTGGGGGCCAAGGACAAGCATGCTTCTTACATTCTGGGAGGAGAACACCTGGGGGAGTCAATGGTAGATAAGGCTTTGGATGTTCTGGTAGATCATAGGCTTAATAACGGCAATGCCAAGCTGCAGTTTCTAAAGCTAGCAAAATCCCTTTGTAGAAAGGAAGGAAGGAAGGAAGGAAGGAAGGAAGGAAGGAAGGAAGGAAGGAAGGAAGGAAGGAAGGAAGGAAGGAAGGAAGGAAGGATTGAAGGAGAGAGAGAGAGAGAGAGAGAGAGAGAGAGAGAATTTTGCCCTTGTAAGTAAGATCTCATCTGGAATATGAATATATTGTTCAGTTTTGGGCACCAGTTCACAAAAGGACATTTGAGAACTGGAAAAATTGCAACCAAACTAATAACTAATAACTAAGAAGCATGTAGGAGCTCAGTTATGCATAAAGATTAGCTGAAGTAAAGAAGATTGAGTAAATAAATAAATAACATATTTGTGCATTTTAAATTGCAATTTTTTGTGAAATGGCGAAAATCAAACATACACAAAAATTTAAATATTTTCATATTTCTCAAAAAATCTGAAAGTTTTCATTTTGCACTTACAGTTTCCAGGGTTTATAAATGACCCCTAAAGCATATATTTTCTTAAAGCACATGACCTGTAGAATAAAATTAAGGTGCTACTGATTTTTAATGCCCTATGGTATTTGTACAAAGGTTTATCAAAACAATATTTTTGCTAAAAATACACATATCAAAATATTCCTAAAAAGAACTACATATAAAAGCTAAAATTGTATTGAATAATAGATAAATATTTTTTAAATATTAAATTGTGCCTTTTTATAAATTGGTGAAGATGGTAGGTGCGCAAAACTGTAAATTAATAGAAATTACTCAAAATATGGAGATTACCAGACCTCACAACTTTCAGAGTTTTCAAAGGACCCCCCAAACTATACATATTCTGAAAGCATACGACCTGTGGAATAAAAAATGTGCCAATAATTGTTTTAGGCCCTGCAATACAACTTTCAGAGTTTGTAAAAGACCCCCCCCCCCAATCATACATTTTCTGAAAGGACATGACCTATAGAATAAAAAAATGTGCTACTGTATTTTTAGGCCCTGCAATAGTTGCGCAAATGTTTAGCAAACCGCTATTTATAAAAAAAAATAAACACTAAAATCATCCCAAATTACATCAATGGGATGGCCTGCACAGGGATGCACAGAACACCAGTGCAGGTAAACACGGCCTTAGAGGGGCGTATGTTGTGGTATGCCCTGTGTGAACAAGGCCTTACTAGGGTGTCTGCTTTCAGAAAATATATAATGTTTTGGTGGTTTTATGCAATCTTTAGGGCCAAAATAACTTTTTTTAAATGTGTACAAAAATTTCAAAAGCAATTCTGTCAACAAATGGGTTAATCTGTGATTATTTCATATAGTCAATTTAGACTACATGGATGGTTAGCTTCTAAATATTCTAAAATTGTATCACTTCCATTAAATGGTGCAGCATATGATTATATTTTTAGTATAATTGTGAAAATCCAATTGTTTTAATCTTTTTAGACCTGGGGAAATCAAAATAAAGCAGCAAGAAACAGCACTGTTAAACACTACAATAAACTCTCACTTTAAAGATGAATAGGTTAGAGGTTTGTCAGAACTTGGTAATTAAGCAGTCTGTTGGCTATTCCTGCAGTGTACCAAGTTCCTAATGATGTTACAAAGTAAAGCCTTTTTTGTATGGGTATAAAATACTTTAATTAGAGTCAATCAATAAACTAAAAGATAACAAAGGTCATTATTCATTGGCATAGTCTGCCAAGAAAGAAGCATTAACCTTATTTGGTCATATTTCTTTTTTTTTTCTTTTTAGCAAATACTCCTATTGCGCTGGTACCTATGTAGAACAAAAAGAGTGCTTGGGTTAATCTTTTTGATGCTCTGCATGTATTGTTTCAAGCTGAAACATAATTACACAAAGACATGAGTCAAACTGAGCGTGCTTTATTGGGAAGCATTGGTCAGACACATCATTAAAATTATTTAACAAAAAAAGAAAATTGCTCATACAAAATGCAAGTTCTGACAATGGCTTTTGTCTTAGGCAGGCTTCACATCTGTATTTAGTGGTAATATGTGTTAAAATGTACTGCAACACACGATAACATTTATTAGCTGTGCCACTCATTTTGAATTTCCTGGTAACAATAAGAGCATATAAGTTGAAGCCCTTCTGAACTACCCCTTTTAAACATAAAAAAAAGTATTTTGAATTGAGGCCATCACACGCAGAAGATTTGTGGTCAATAGTACATCTATAAAGGTTTTTGAAGAGATCAATGAATCAATTTGACAAGTTTCCAATTCAAGTCAGACTTGGTCACTTTTCTTGAAGCAAAATTAGAACTGGTTTTGCAATTCCCCCAACACAACAATTGTAATGTCGGGTTTCTAGTGGGTTAGCCCAGGGCTCAGAATTTCAAGTCCTGAGCTACTAGCCAGGCCTTAAAAATTACTCGCCACAAGTTGCCCTACCCTGCCCGCCCCTAATTCTGCCCATAAACACACCCTTGTAAAATATCTCATGAAATTACACCTGTTAAATGTTTTATGCAGAACTAGGTTACACAAATATTAACAACCTTAGCAATATTACCATAAAGCATATTTCATTGATCTGATTGTGATAAATACAATAACGATAAAATATGATTTGCTAATATATGCATAGATTTTGAGTATAGCCTCAGATATAGTTTTTAGAAAGTAATAAAATGTACCATCATCCAAAATTGATTTCGAAAAAAAGAGAGGAAGCCGGGGAGTGGAGAGGTGGCGGCTGCTAGTACCGCAAACTCACACCAACTAACACCCAGGCAAATAGTGTGAATGGACTTTCTCGGTACTGATAACACAAGTCAATGTGGTAAAAAATTAATTTATTGTATAACCAACGGAGAACCTTGACGTGTCTAGTAGTGTGATGTGGAGTCTTAGGCCGCGTACACACGATCAGACCAGTCGGATGAAACTGGTCTGCAGACCAGTTTCATTGGACCAGTTTGGTGGTGTGTACAGCCCGATGGACCGTTGTCCGTCAGACCAAAGTTTTAAAACCTGCTTTAAAATCTGTCTGACGGACACCTGTCCATCGGACAGGTTCGATGGTTAGTACGCAAAAGCATCGGACCAAAAACCCATGCATGCTCAGAATCAAGTCGACGCATGCTTGGAAGCATTGAACTTCGTTTTTTCAGCACCTCGTTGTGTTCTACATCACCGCGTTCTGGTCTGATCGGATTTTTGGTCCGATGGTGTGTACACACATCAGACCATCAGACCACTTCAGCCTGGTCCAATGAAAACGGTCCGTCGGACCAGTTTCATCAGACCGGTCTGATCATGTGTATGTGGCCTTAGAGAGACCTCAAGAGGTCTCTCTAAGACTCCACCTCACACTCTTGGATACGTAACGGTTCTCCGTTGGTTATTCCATCATTGTATCTTAAGTGAGGTTGAATGTCCTAGTTTTTTTTTTAAAACTGTATAATTTTATGTACAATAAATGATTTTTTTTTACCACATTCACTTGTGTTATCAGTACCGAGAAAGTCCATTTGCACTATTTGCCTGGGTGTTAGTTGGTGTGAGTTTGCGGTACTAGCAGCGGCCACCTCTCCACTCCACGGCTCCCTCTTTTTTTTTCTAATTGACTACTATAGTTACTTTACACATCATTACTGCCTTGCTAATTAAATATGCGCTACGTACAGAGTGTAGGGTCGAGGTGTGCGCTAGGATATCTGACATGTCATATTTTCAGGATATCAGCCACCAGACTTGTGTGTCCAGCAGCAAATGAAAACAATGAGGCCATGTGGCAGAGCTCTCCACAGTGTCAAGGGGGACCCCATAATATTTCTACAAAAGGGGGCCCTATAATTGGTCCACAGATTGGAACTCAATAATAGGTCTATAGCTGGATGAAGGAGACCCCATAGTAGGTCTATAATTGTGTTGGAGAGACAGGGAGAGCCCCATGACAGAGTTATAACTTGGGGGAGGACAGGGGGCACGCTATATTAAGTATATAGTGAGGGAAGACAGAAGGAGCCTATATTAAGTCTAGAATTGGGGAGAGGTACAATGGGGGACCCATATTAAGTCTATTATGATTGGGGGGAGAGACAGAAGGGACACAATATTAAGTTTATAGCTGAGGGGAGAATTGAAGGATCCTATATTAAGTCTATAACTGGGGGAGAAGGACAGAGGGGACCTCATAATAATTATATTGCTGGGAGAGGACAGAGGGGATCCCAAGAAATAAAAAAATGTTTATGCCTCTCATTCTTACCGAACAAATCATTTAAAATGAACTTCCTATTTTCAATGAATACATTCATCTAAATATAAACATAATTGTGTTACTAATCAATATTAAAGCAGATTTCCACCCAAAAGTGGAACTTCCACTTTAAGCACTCCTCGCCACCTTACATGCTACATTTGGCATGTCATTTTTTTGGGGGGGGAGAGTGAGTGAGTGAAAAACTTATATAGCGCCGCACATGCGAACTAAATCGCCTCTGGGCGCTCGTTGTTCCTGTCTCCTTTGATATCAAAAGAGAAAAGTTTTGATCTTTCTTCTGAAGGCAAGGTGGTTCTCCAACCGAATGCTGGTTGGTAAAGCGTTCCATAGTCTGGGGCCTTGGACCGCAAATCTTCTTTCTCCTTTGGACTTGTGGAGAATGCTGTACAGTTCGTCAGCTGATCCAAAAGTCCATAGGTGTCCCTGAGTGTATTCCAGCGCTGGTCAGACAGGGAGCTGTATGGACGCGATGGGACAGCGTGATAGAACGCAGCCGTGGAGCGCAGGCAGCTGAGCGTCACTTCCGGGTTAGGTCTATAGAGCCTGAGGAAGAGGCACGCATGCCTCGAACGCGCGCACCGCCCTGTGACCTAACCCGGAAGTGACGCTCAGCTGCCTGCGCTCCACGGCTGCGTTCTATCACGCTGTCCCATCGCGTCCATACAGCTCCCTGTCTGACCAGCGCTGGAATACACTCAGGGACACCTATGGACTTTTGGATCAGCTGACGAACTGTACAGCATTCTCCTTTACAGTGAGAACCCAGAGCATTCAGCCATCACAGGATTACCAACATCAGCTGAGCACACCCACTCCGGAAGCCAGGCACAGATGACACCTTTTATGCCCATGAACCCTGCAGCCTTGTGAGTAGCATCCTCATAAGAATTGTAATAAAAAGTTACTACGCTTAGAGGGCGCCGCTTTTTGTTTTTCTTGTATTGTTTCAGAATTGCTTCTTCTTGGCAGCTGGCAGCCCTCACAGCATGAGTACTACTACTACTACATTAGTCATATATGAACTTGATCCAATGGACTGAATAATTTCATAAACTTTTGTCCTTCAGTGGAAAGGAACTGTGCTGCCCTTGTTTCATTCTCACTCTCAGATTCAGTATCTGTCATTTATCCTCCCCCACAATCTATACCAGACCCGTATCCAAAGCCAGCCGGCCGGTCAGGAGGGGAGTGGGGGCGAGCGAGCGCCCTCCCCCTCCTGAGCCATACCGGGCAGCATGCCCTCAACATGGGGGGGTCAGGTGCTCTGGGGCAGGAGGGCGCACTGCAGCCCCCCCACCCCAGAGCACCCTGTCCCCATGTTGAGGAGGACAGGGCCCCTTCCCGGCAACCCTGGCCGTTGGTTGTTGGGGTATGCGGGTGGGAGGCTTATCAGAATCTGGGAACCCCTTTAATAAGGGGGCCCCCAGATACCAGCCCCCCACCCTAAGTGAATGAGTATGGGGTACATCATACCCCTACCCATTCACCTGCAAAAAAAAGCGTAAACACAAATCAACCACACAGGGTATTGAAATATTTTATTAGTTGGCCGCCGGGGGGGGGGGGTGTGGTCGCTTTTATAAAAGCGCCCCCCTTGGTGGGCTTCTTCTGACATCTTCGGCGGGGTGTGGGTCTTCTCTGCTCTCCGGGGGATCTTCTCTGCTCTCCAGGGGGTCCGGTATGCTCCTGAGGGGGGGAACCCATGCCAGATTTTTATTTAAAATCCGGCGGGGACTTCCCCTTCAGGATTCGTAACAAACGCCGCCCACGTGTAGAATTGGCGGGAATACACGTCGGATCCCCGTCGATTCTATGACACGCTCGCTGGAATGTGCTTTTACTATTCCAGCGAGTGCGAGATGTCGGCACCCTGTCGCCGAGAATCAGCGCGATGCCGGCGGCAGGCACTGTATATTCTGCTTGAAAGTTGTCACCATCTGGGTTGGCTTAAGGCCATACGTAAAGGCTAGTTTCACTGTATTAGGAGAAATCATTCTAAAATAGAGGACTTTTCACTACAAGCAGAAATCCTAAAAGGGCACTTTTTGGAAAAAAGGCTATAATCGAAAAAATCTTGGTTATGAACTACAAAAAGTTTCGGCCATGGACAAAAATCTATTATTATCTCCTAAGGACCAGGGGAGAATAACCAATTTGAATGGCCCTTTATTACCACCTTTTAATCCCAATACTGGTGGGTTAATAATATAATGAAGAAATATTAGCAAATTTTTAAATGAGTCATACAGTCCCATAGGACTCAACGTGAAATAGGATATAAACTGTTATTATTATTATTATTATAATAATAATAATAATAATAATAATAATAATAGTTAAACATGATTTTGTAACTACCCAGTGAATAAGATTTCTAAAAGTTTTTCTTTGGGTTAGTTGAATGCCTTCTCCCTTTTTTTGGATATGGTATATGCTTCATATACCTTTTAAGAAATGTATATGAATGTTCTGTTTTTGGCTGTCGGGCAGAGCAGACATAATTTTCTTATTTAGCATTTTTTCACAATTTTACGTTTCTGTAATTTTGCAATGCATGGTAGTGAATAGATTGGGGTACACTTCTTTATTGAAATTGTTAGCCTTGGATTATTGAATTTTATATTTATTTTTTAATTTATTGTAATTTGTATTCAATTTTTTTATCAAATATATTCATTTATGTGTTTATTTATATTGATTGGTAACACAATTATGTTTATATCTAGATTAATAAATTCGTTGAAAATGGGAAGTTAATTTTAAATTTTTTGTTGTTTAGTAATAATGAGAGGCATTAACACATTTTTATGAAAAGAAAGATTGGACTCCCAGGGGCTCATGTGCAGCCTAAAAAAATGTATTAATGGACCGAGATGGACGCACTGTAGCTGACCTCCGGTTCCAGCGGCGATACAGTGGCACACAGCAGCCCATCCAGCGAGCACTCTGTCTCACTAATCGGGCGTACTACTGCCTAAGGACCCAGGCAAGCGGAGGTGATCATGATGAGGTGCAAGGAGGACGGAAATCGCCCTACCAAGCTGACGGAGATTTTCTCCCTCGAGGCCAAACAAGATGGCGCCGGCGCGTCTTCCACGCCACAACCCAGGGCCTTCCAGCCTACATCTCAGCACCCACATTAGCTGGGGAAGGGAGCAAAACGGAGCAGCCCTCCTAAACATCTCAACTCTCCTCTTGCTACTCCCTCATCGGGCAGCCCTGAGAAGGCGAGATTTTGATCGGACGCCACAGGCACAGCAACAGAGGTAGACTCAGGAGATGACACCCAGGAGATGACACCCAGATTCCATTGACCTCTTCCCTACCTCAAATAAGCCAGTGCTAGATACAGTTTTAAAGGAGATGCTGGTGTCTCTCAAGAGTTCTCTGCACTCGGACATGGTTTCATGTGTCCACAGATTCAGCACTGATCTGAGCAATGTAGCTGACAGAGTCTCCCACGTGGAGAACAAAATGGGGGAATATGCCTCTACCATAAATGCCCTAGTTGATGCTAATGAATCTGCTGAGGATGACATTGATGTACTTAAGGCCAAAATGGCAGAAATTGAGGACAGATCACGGAGGAACAATGTCAAGGTCAGGGGGATCCCTGAGTCTGTTAAACAACCAGAGCTGCGCGGCTACATGGCCCAGCTACTTACAGTTTTACTGCCAGATCTGTCTGAACTTGATTTCATGGTTGGTAGAATTCACAGACTCCCTAAACCTGCCTATCTGCCTGACTCCATTCCAAGGGATGTCATACTCCGCCTGCACTTTTACCACACTAAGGAAAGGCTCATGACAGTCTCTCGGCAAGATGAAGTACCAGCGTCATACGCTAATCTAAAATTCTATGCCGACTTGTCACAATATACACTACAGAAACGTAGAAACCTTGCCACGATTACTAAAGCACTGAGGAATCACAAATTGAGCTATAAATGGGGCTTTCCGACAAAATTAATTGTCACAAAGAACAACAAGGACTATGTGATAGACTCCATGGCGAAGGGCCTGGCCCTACTGCAGTCCTGGGGGATCGTCCCTGACCCACAACCGCCGCACATCCACAAAAACAACGTTGGGGGTGTGGAACAAGAATGGCGTACGGTTGACTGCAGGAATGCTCGCTCTCACAATTGATCTGGATAGGGCCTCCTCTTTGCATTACCTCCCGCTGGAGAGAAACACCTCTCTGCTCCAAGTTCTTTACACCCTATTTACCTACTGAGCGATTAACTATTGCACCCTTTGTTTTATTTTTCTTCTCCATGGCTAGAAGCCAATGTTTCACTGTTTTGTTCTTTTTGTTTAGACTGTTGTTTTTTGCCCTTCTGACCGCCCTTGCAGCGATGTCTACCTCTACACAGCTCCCGCTGGAATCCGGATGGAGTTCGGCAGCCTTGCTTTTGGGAACCAAACTACCCTCTCATGTGAGTGTTGCCCTGCATCCCCTCTTTTACCAGCATATACTTGTAGTGCACATATGGCAATAACCCTTCTCACTTTGAATGCTAAAGGCCTCAATCATCCGGCTAAACGGAGGTCCCTATGGAAAGACGCTTTGCAGCAAAAATGTGATATCCTGTGTGTCAAAGAAACGCACTTCATTCAGCACTTGCACCCTAGATGTTCGCACCCTCAGTTTCCGAACGTTTACTTTGCCAATGCTGACTCCAAGAAGAAAGGGGTGATGGTAGCGGTTAAGGACTCTGACATTTCTCCTGCACGACCACATTTCTGATCCCCAAGGTCGTTATATCATATTGGTGTGCGATATAAACTGAATCACATACACTGTGGCAAATATATATATGCCCCGAGTGTCAGGCAACTTAACTTTTTCCACAGACTCATGAAAAAGATAAAGGCAGTACAGAGAGGTCTGCTAGTGATGTGCGGTGATTTCAACATCACACCAGACCCTTCAGTGGACATGACCTCCACTCCTAAGAGACTTCCGCTTTCTTTGAAATCCTCCCTGCAGGCATACGAATTGTAGGACTCGTGGAGATGCCTAAATGCCTATGATAGGGATTATACGTTCTTCTCTAACCCGCATGGTTCTTACAGTAGAATCGATCTCTTCCTGGTTGATAGGCCATTGTTATTTAAATGTACCTCTGCAATAATTAACGGTATCACCTGGTCGGACCACGCCTCAGTTAAACTAGTTGTGGGAAATCCTTCCCTTCATAGGCCCACTTACTTGTGGAGGGCTCATCCCTACCTGCTCAGGGAAGGTCCGTCCAGGTCTTACATTGAACAAAAGCTGGTAGAATTTCTTGACTTGAATCAGGGGTCGGTGGAAGATACATTTGTCTTGTGGAACGCCTATAAGGCATTTGTGAGGGGTATAACGATACAGTTGGGAGCGAGGCTCAAGAGGAAAAGGCAGACCGTGCAACTCATTTCCCAGATTGATGCTTTAGACAAACAACACATGATCAAACCATCCACTATATTATCCTCCCAAATAGCTTGTCTTCGCACAGAGCTTAGGCTCAAGTTCCTTGAGGATTTTGAGAGGGCTTCCAGGAGGATGAAGTTAGCCTATTACACAAGTGGCAATAAAGCAGGAAAACTCTTGGCCAATAAACTGAAAGGCCACAGAATCAAATCTCAAATCCCACACGTATACCACCCCAAATCTGGGGAAAAACAAATTCACCCCCAGGCGATAGAAAACGCCTTTAGTAATTATTACAGCTCGCTGTATAATCTTAAAGAAGACCATACCACTCCACAGCCGACGGAAGAAGCTATTAATGTGTTTCTTGACAGCGTTGCTCTTCCCAGGCTCACACAGGTCCATAGGAGAACGTCTCAATTCTCCTATATCTGAGTGTGAAGTGTTATCCAATCACTACCGCTTAACAAATCTCTGGGGCCCGACGGCTTCACTGGAGAATACTATAGAACATTTCAGGACATCCTTTACCCACTTCTTACTGAGGTCTTTGGCTCTGCTGCTGAGTCTTCCTCATTTCCTAGGGAAATGCTCAAAGCAACTATCATAGCCCTACCTAAACCAGGAAAGTCTCCGGATGTCCCGCAGAACTTCAGGCCGATATCGCTGTTAAACAGCGATGTCAAAATATATGCTAAACTATTGGCCACGAGATTGGTGGACATACTACCGGACATCATAGACATGGACCAATCGGGTTTTACAAGGGGGAGACAGACAGCCGACGCCACTAGGAGACTAATCAATTTAATCCACATAGCTAAATGTAGGAGAATGCCTTCTCTGCTCCTGTTTCTGGACGCAGAGAAGGCGTTCGACAGGGTCCACTGGGGATTTCTGGGGGAAGTCTTGCGCAGGTTCGGTTTTGAGGGTTGGGTCTTCTCAGCTTTCATGGCACTGTACACACAACCGACGGCCCAAGTTCACATAGCGGGTGCTTTATCCACTCCTTTTGTGATAACTAATGGGACACGTCAGGGGTGTCCTTTCTCCCCGCTCATCTTTAACTTAATGTTGGAGCCTCTGGCTACGTACATTAGGTCACACCCCCAGATTGAAGGTCTCCGTGTTGGCACCAAAAATCATGTCATAAGTCTTTTTGCTGATGACATCATTTTGATTTTGACTAAAGCTGACAAATCCTTGCCATCAGTACACACAGCGTTGCATTCCTTTTCAGCAGTTTCTTATTACAAGGTAAATGAGACAAAATCCCATTTGTTGAATTTAAGGGTAGAGGATGAGGTGAAATCACGATTACAGGAGACATTTCCCTATATATGGAGGGAGGAGGGTATAACCTACCTAGGTATTACTTTGACTTCTAACCCTGATGATTTACAGTAATTTCCGCAAACTACACCCCCTTTCTGAGCTCCTTTAGATCCAGATTACAAAAATTAGCCCTTTCCGAACTATCCTGGTTGGGAAGGTCGGCAGCTTTCAAAATGCAAATTTTGCCGCAACTTCTTTATATTTTTAGGACTCTTCCCATACCGCTGCCCAGTGTCTACTTTAAGTCCCTCCAGTCCATCTTAAATAGTTTTTTGTGGCAAGGGAAAAAAGTTAGGTGTGCCTTTGGTAGAATTGTTAAGCATAGATCGGCGGGAGGTATAGGCCACGTGCATCTGCAGGATTATTACTTTGCTTCAATCCTAGGACAGCTTAGCCACTGGATCGACCCCACATCTAGAATGTTATGGAAAGACTTGGAGGGGGCGCAGGTACCGAGGGGGAATCTCAAGGACTTTCTGTTGATAGATCGCTTCCGAGGGTCTCTGGGCAGGAACTTCGCTCCACCTATCCTGGCTTCTTTAAGAGCCTGGTCCCATCTTTGCACGGCCAATGGCTGGAAGGGCCCTACCCTCCCGCTCAATTTACCCATAACTGCGTTTCCAAAATGTAATTCCTGATTTAAACCTCACACTTTGGGAGGAAAAAGGTATATATCTCCTTGAAGATATACTTACAGATTCCTGCATGGAAAAGTTTGAAACTATTCAGCAGAGGTTTGACCTACCAGCCACTGAGAAGTTCAATTATCTATGGGTATCCCAGTGGTTCAAAAAGTCGCCCAAGATCCTCACCTTTCTTCCGATAAAGATAGCCCAATTTTACCAACGACCATCTAGAGAGTCCAAGGGTATATCGGTTATCTATAGGGGCTTCAGGAAAAGGAAGTTATGGTCAAATCCCACAACATCCTGGCGTGGGAGAGGGACCTAGGAACGGATTATTCTGTTAAACAATGGGAGAGAGCAATAGGTACTCAACTGGCTTCCACTAAGAGCACCAACCTGTTGGAGATGCAGCAGAAGCTGCTTCTCCGCTGGTATCTTACTCCTCATCGCTTGTCTAGGATATTCCCAAGTGCTTCACCGGGGTGATGGAGACAGTGTGGGGAGAGGGGGACGTTGATCCACATATTGTGGGAGTGCCCAAAAATTAAACACGTATGGTCACATGTGGGGGATTTACTAGTTAATTTACTGCCTACCTGCTCCTTACTCTGCCCTGGCCTAGCTATCCTCTCCACAGGGGCTGACTCGCTACCCGTCTCACACGGGACAGTGATAACACACATTCTTATGGCCACGAGACTAGTCATTCTTAGACACTGGAAAGACATTGCTCCTCCATTTGCTGAAATCATAGGCACTGTGCAAACCCATGCCACCTATGAACTTCTCCATGTGTCGGCAACGGGCAAGCATGGGAGAGTGTCGGCATTATGGAGACCGTGGCAAGATTGGTATCCTGACAGAGGGAACAGTTAACTTGTAATAATGACTGTGTAAGGTAAACGACCTGGCGAGATGAGGGCTTAGAATGTCCTGTTTATTTTGTTAAAGTGTTCTTTAAATGCTTTCTTTCATTGCACTATATTTTAACTTTTTTTTTCTCTTCTTTTTCTCTTCTCTCTCACTTCCTACTTCCTTTGCTACCACTAAAAAAGGGTATTTTAAGGAAATGGATCCAATTGCATAAAGGGAACAACAATAAGAGAGCTGGTGTACAATTATTATGGTATTCACAAATCACATGTCACAATAACCATATACAGGTCACCACTGCTGGTTGCCATATACGGATCCCTGACACGTTTCAATCTTCGTTAATGTAATGATCTTCTTCAGGGGGTATATAAGGGACCCAGGTATACATATGTAACCTTTAGATGACCCCTAAGAAAAGAATATAAGGATAGACATTTGGAGTCTGAAGCTCATAGATCAGACCAGGCCATTGATGGTATGCAATGACACACATTCAATACTCTTGAAAAGAGCCAAGTAAAGGCGAACCTGGGTCCCTTGCTCCTGCTTTCTGGCCGAGTGGTCTTCATGAAGAATCTATCCACCATATTTTTAAATAATACTCTGGTTTAGAACATATGGTGTTTCACTTAAGATGTCTACATAATATACTGTGAAGAACATTGTTACATTAACGAAAATTGAAACGGCAATATGGCAACCAACAGTGGTGACCCGTATATGGTTATTGTGACATATGATTTGTGAATACCATAATAATTGTACACCAGAGCCCTTATTTTTGTTCCCTTTATGCAATTGGATCCATTTCCCGAAAAATCACTATTTTTTATCTCTTTATGAATTTGTAATTTTGATACCTGTTTAATAAAATAAGTTAATAATTTCATCTATTCGGGGGGCTGGGGGGACTGCTGCACAGAGAAGGTTTTTTACCTTTATACATAGAATGCATGATGGTTTAAAGGGGCTAAATAATTGTAGTGCACATATAGGACACAGACTAAAAATTGATTCAGTCTTTGGGTCACAAACAGTATGAGTCACAAGATGCAGCACAAAGGAAAAAGCCTGTACAGGCAAAACTTATGATGGCACCTGGTGATGCCACAAAGGAGCTGGAGCTCTTATACAGAGCTGTAACTTGCTGTACCTTAAAAAAATAACCAGAAGATCAGTAGAATGTCAGTGGGGAGCTGAAATTTGCGTTATGCTGTGCATGCTCCTCACATGGTGCTTAGTTGCACATTGTTCATGCGGATGGTATTTTTGTTTGATCTCATCTTTGATCAATAATTGATTTTACACTATTGTGGTCCCTGTTGTCTTTTGTTTTTATTTTTGACTGTGATTCATATACTGCAAGACTGCAATTAAAAGGAAAAGTATATTCTACCGAAGCAGAACTGCCAAAGTGGTGTTAACTTTGAAGTGAGAGGTAATAAAATGCAGCTCACAGTGTCAAGCTTATCTCTGAGGCCGTGTACACACGATCAGACCGGTCCGATGAAATCATCTCCAGGGACAACAAAGCCATCCCCGGTTCAGGGCCCAGAGTGAGGCCTAACACCTGATGAACCAGCCTGAACACAGAGTTCCAGTATTGGGAGATTTTAGGGCACGCCCATAACAAATGGTATAGTGTGCTAGTGTTCCCGCACATCCTCCAGCAGAGGGGGGACACCCCCGGGGCAAAACTTGAGATCCGATATGGTGTGAGGTACCAACATAGCAGGAACTTTTGAGATAGCTCCCACAAGTTGGCACTCCTAGTGGATGAGTACATGACTCTAAGGGCTGTTCGCCACTGTTCTTCCGTATATATTTTATTGAAATCTCTTTCCCATGCTCTCATAGGGAGAGACTTCTGAAACCCACGTTTGTTTTGTAACAGGGAGTAAAATAGCGAGATACCCCTCACTTTGGGGGACTTGATTAGGTAATATCGGGAGACTTGCCATGGGAGAATGATGGACGCCCCTTTAAATCCTTTCAGGAAGTGACAGACCCTCAAATATTTAAAGTAGTCAACCGAGGGGATAGAGAATTCTAATTGGAGGGTTCTAAAAGGTCTTAAGTGCAGGTCCCACATACAAGTCCGCTACAGTCAACGCCCCCCCCCCCCCGGCCCCATTTGATAAGAGATATGTTAGGTATAAACAATGACAAAGCTGAGAGGGGGAGTTTCAGAGGTGAGGGTTGATGATCAGGGAATGAATGTGATACTAGTGACTTCCAAGCTGTGATAGATCCTTGGATCGTTGGGCTTATTATGGGGGACGGACAGGGTAAGAAGACACTGGACAATAAGTAGTTATAAAGGTCTTTCCCTGGGACCTGGTGACTTTCCAGTGAGGACCATAAACTAGGTGCCGAGGAGGGAAACCATCCTCTCAGCTGGGCAAGAATAGAGGCTGAATGATAGTCTTTGATGTGTGTATGTCCTATCCCCCCTGCTGATCGGTGTTTAACTAACCTTCTAAATGCACAGCAAACCCGCCTACCTCCCCACAGGAACTTATTAAGGGATTGCAGGGAAGAGAAGAAGGATGTGGGAACTGGGATAGGTAAGGTCCTAAAGATGTAAAGGAGTTGAGGGAGGATTTGCATCTTGAAAGCTGCCAGGCGGCCGGACCAGGAGAGTTCGAATCTCGCCAGGTTATTTAACTTAGGGGGAAGTGTCTGAAGCAATGGGAAGTAATTTTCTTTGGCCAGCTCAGAGGTCTTGGGAGTCAGAGTTATACCTAAGTATGAGATACCCGTGTCCCTCCAAACGTATGGGAACCGAGAACGCAAGGATTGCTGGAGCCCCGGGATGATATACTTTCTAAATGCAGGCACGCTAGATAATTAAATATTGGTAGTTCCAATGTTTTTATATATGGAAGAAAATAGTTCCCCAGGTAGAGCTTTTAGGCAGCGGAGTCAAAGAGTAGGTTAAAGAGTAGTAAAAGAGTAGTAAAACATGACATTTATTGCCGATGAAATCGGATATCACAGTGAATAATGGTGGAAAATATACAAATATAGTACAAAAATAAATATCACAATCCTGGTTGCAGTAGACATGAATGCATATACATCTCAAAGTACTATGGGTTATTGTACAATGTAGATCCCCAATGGGGGACCTACATTGGGGATCTACATTGTACAATAACCCATAGTACTTTGAGATGTATATGCATTCATGTCTACTGCAACCAGGATTGTGATATTTACTTTTGTACTATATTTGTATATTTTCCACCATTATTTTTTACTGAAACTACTTAACCTACTCTTTGACTCCGCTGCCTAAAAGCCCTATCTGGGGAACTCTTTTCTTCCATGTAACTTCGGGGCGAGCAGCCTTTTCATCTCTACTCCCCATGTGTCCTGTCTCTATCGCGCATGATTTTATATATAACCATAAATGTACAAAAATGTACTAGTACTGTTATTGTTTACATTATATACAGAAATCATGGTGCAAATACATAGCACTTTTCTTTCTTTGTGCATGTCTTGTATTTGCCCATGTCTAATATAACCTTACAATATTCCCATCAAGAATTAGTGTCAACTATTCAAAAGATGAAATAACATGTTTCCACTGCTTGCCACAGGCTCATATTGATCCAAATGCATCAAACTATTTTTTTTTAAAAAACATTTCAGCATTTCTTTCCAGCACTCCATATGTTTTGGAGCTGATACTGAGTGATAAATTATACTTGGGGTTCAGTTATATTGATGTATGAATGCTGTGCAAATAAATCAAATGCTCTCTTCTTGCTTATTGCTGCACTTTTTAAGGTATGCTGCCCACTAGTCTAACTGATTAGGTAAATACCTGAGGCCATGCATCACTGTCAATACACACATATACACATACAAGTTTGCATACATACATAGACATTTATGAACCTTACAGTGCATAAAGACTGATAGAGGAGATTTATTTTATTTATTTTTTTGTTTTTTTTTATTTTTTTGCCATAAAAAAAAAAAAAAAAAGACTGATAGAGGAATGATTAAAGGGTTAATAAGAACAGAACGTTGTTGATAAAAAAAAAAGTTAAAATAAGCTGCATTGTTGATTATATAATTGTTTCCACTACAGAAACATGCCCAGGATCAACAACCGACAAATTGCTTCAGCAAAACAAAGAATAAATAAAAATAAAACCCACCTGCGTTCAGAATTCTAAGCGGTTGTAATACTTCTGCATGAAAAATCAAGCTGTTCCTATGGAACGGCATGGATTTAAATGCAAACAGAACAAAGAATATGATATTTCAAGTTGCAGACACAGACAGGAGTATTTATTATCAATTTAAAAACAGTTAGCTAGCAGTGTGATTAATTTACTGTATAAATCTTACACCAAATCGATGCATATGGGGCATGTTTCTATGGCTTTTAAGCATCCATTAATGATGAGTGTTTTTTGGTTGAATGAACATCAATACAGTCAGATTGCAATCACACCTTCATTTTTCATAGTGTAGGAACTAACTGGGTGCTGAAATAATGTACATGACTAAATGATGCTGCAATGCCATTAAAAGAGTAGAGATACTTAGTTTTAATTGAAGGGTTGCACTACATTTACTCATATTTTTTTTACAGTCACACTGCAGGTGTCACTGCAGTTTAGTGCCCATTTATACTTTTAGTATGTGTTTTGGCCCATTGTTTTAATGGATTTGGGTGCCATTCACAACAAATCACAATGTACTGGGACATG
Organism: Rana kukunoris; assembly: GCA_029574335.1. Taxonomy (NCBI): domain Eukaryota; kingdom Metazoa; phylum Chordata; class Amphibia; order Anura; family Ranidae; genus Rana; species Rana kukunoris. The sequence goes on from CM056051.1 coordinate 207,828,609, forward strand.
TAAAGTGTGTTGCAGTAATCCGCAAGTTAACATGCACATTACTACTGCCTGGGCCAGACTTACCATTGGGCTTGACTAGGCTCAAAAGCCCATGGGCCCCACCCAATAGGGGGCCCCGCCTGTTTACATTACATTTTTTTCAATAATATGCCAGTCATTTAATTTTTCATTTAAAATGTGTTGATTGGTCTAGCATTTTTACCTGTTCTTGGGACATTAATATTTTTTTTTCCTCCATCCAAGTAAACAAACTGTCTTTCTTTTATTATTACCCTTGTGAAGCTATTTTTACAATATTACATCCGGTGCCTGTCCTTTTGCTGGATGTGGCATGTTACTTTGGCTCCAATTGCTGGATTTGCCCTTTGAATACATTGCACTCTGACTTGTGTCAGTGCTTTTTTGTGCCCAATGCGCAGTACACATCATGTCCTTCAGGACAATGCTATGTTTACTATTGATGACTATGCAGCATTATGCGACGCGGTCGCGATGACAACATTATGCCCAGTCATTCTTCTGCACACATGCAGGCATCCGAATGACACTATTTATAGCTGTGGTGACTACCGATGGACAGATGTGACGTCTCGTACGGCGGAATTATATGATCCCTCTCCATCTCACAGGTACAGCGGAAGCTCTTTCCTTGTCAGGCTCTTTGTGGTGATATTGGGTTATTTATCCCCATACACACATTAATGTTATGCTGTTTTGCTTCCCTAGGCATACCCCTTTGAAGTGGAAGAATACATGGCTTGTGTATATATCATTTTGTTCTATTTAAACTAATGTATAGAAGGTGGGGCCCGCAAGTGACTCAAGCCCAGGAGACCCCACCACCCTAAGTCCTGCCCTGGTTACTGCCATGCATCTCAAAGATAAAGTGTAAATGGACCCTTAAACTCTATACAGTATTTTGAACTTTGTTATATCTATTTGATAAGTGCAAACTACACCTGTTGATTCTGCCAGAATTCTTGTGAGATGATAACATCCTGTGCTGTATGATCCATGTTAGCTTTCTTCCCAGTACTTTCTGTTAAAGCGGAGTTCCACCCTTAAAACCACTTTGTTTCATCCCATCCAGCATACTGGCGTCAGCGCCAGTATGCTGTTTTTCTCTTTTTTTAATGCATGTACTTACTTTATAATAAATCATTTAATTTCGTGCGCACCGCGGTATGTCGCCGCTATAAGGCGTCACGCCTTCCGGAAACAGCCGATTAGCGTTCGGCACTTCTCGGCGCCTGCGCACAGACCCCGGAGCTGACTGCGCAGGCGCCGTAAATAGCCGGTCCTAGTTCGGGTTTTTTCGGAGGGTGTGACGCGGCTATATACGGCGCCTGCGCAGTCAGCTTCTGGGTCTGTGCGCAGGCGCCGAGAAGAGCCGAGCGCTAATCGGCTGTTTCCGGAAGGCGTGACGCCTTATAGCGGCGACATACCGCGGTGCGCACAAAGTTAAATGATTATAAAGTAAATACATGCATTAAAAAAAAAAAAAACAGCATACTGGCGCTGACGCCAGTATGCTGGATGGGATGAAACAAAGTGGTTTTAAGGCTGACGCCAGTATGCTGGATGGGATGAAACAAAGTGGTTTTAAGGGTGGAACTCCGCTTTAACTAATGTTCTGGAAGCCCATGTTAAGGAAAAGAGGAAACAGGGAGGCGTCCCATAGTCCTAACACTTCTTGTCCTGGGGTGATGCTTTTACTCTATAGATGCTATAAGCTTAGCATTGTCACTCAAGAACAAGTAGTGTTTTACTGGACAGATAACCAGGTGAAAATAAAAGGAAAAAAACTGAAAAAGAAAAAGAAAGCAGCCACATATCTAATGACTGGTAAGCTATAATATATTGTGTTTCTGCTCTTGAGTTTCAATTAATCACATTATCTCCATCAACAGATGCATGCTTCAAACAGCTGAAGAGGCAACTGCTTGCCTGGAACTATAGGATTAACATGCCACACAGGGCTCATTCACACCTATGTTGATTATGAAGAACAGAGCAATGCTCAATAACTTTAGAATTTATTATGTGGTTTTGAATATTGAAAATGTATCAATGATGCTTGTTAAATGGCGATGGATGTGTTGTTTTTCTAGAAGTGCTTACAAGAGAAGTACAGTCAAAGCTCGTTTGGTTGTACTTTTGTGACATTTTCAGCAGACATCGAGCAGAAGTCCGGTTGGGATATGGTAGGGATCTGCCCACAACTCTGAAATGGCACCTGGCTTAGCCTCTCAGCAAGCCATTGAGAGCCGAGCTAGCCCCTCCCTCCACAACTCAGCTTTCCAGTGGGTAAGTCACCAGCTCATGGAGCAGGGAGAACCGAGCAATCGGCAATGTTTGATCACTCGGTTCTTAGTCTTTGAGCCGGTCAGGGACAGATGCTGCATTTACCTATGAAAGTATGATTCTTGTTAGAAAAAAAACAAAAAAAAAACAGAACTTCTCTTTTAACCACTTCAATACCAGGCACTTACGCCCCTTCCTGCCCAGGACAATTTTTAGCTTTCAGCACTGTCACACTTTGAATGACAATTGAGCGGTCATGCAACATTGTACCCAAACTAAATTTTTATAATTTTCTTCCCACAAATAGAGATTTCTTTTGGTGGTATTTGATCACCTCTGCAGTTTTTATTTTTTTGCTAAATAACCTAAAAGAGACCAACATTTTCGATTTTTTTTTTTTTGGTCATAAAATGTAGTTTTCCCCACTGAAGGGCACTGATGAAGAGGCACTGATGGGCACTGATGAGTTGGCAGTGGTGGGCACTGATATGTAGAATTGATGAGCACTGATAGGCAGCAGTGATGGGCGCCGTCAGCCGCCACTGATGGTCAGCACAGACCCCCCCCCCTCTGTCAGCGCGTACCGAGAAATGCTGTTTACGAGAACTTCCTGGTTCACGCGATGATCATCTGTGATTGGTCACAGCTGATCACATGGTAAGCCACCTCTGACAGAGGCTTCTTATCATGATCGGAAATGCGGCGTGTCAGACTGACACGCCGCGTCCCCCACGGGCACAGGCTGGCATGTTATCCTGCTGGAAGTCAATAAACGTCCAGTCAGGATAACAGAACCACTTCCCGAATGTCAATATGCTATTGACTGGATGGGGAGTGGTTAAAGGAAATGTGATGTAAAGAAAATGATCTACTTTGAAGAGTGGTTAGGTTGTGGTGTGATGGCGGGCATTTTTATAAGTGCTCTGCAAGATGGATTCATATCCTTTGATCTTTGACACTTGGCTTGGTCTTGCTTACACAAAAAGCTTTCCCACTGGCAATAATCCTCAATGTTTCTGCTCCTGCCTGACACTGTCAGTATTGCTGTATGGTTGATGCTTTTGCCTACACACAGATGCAAATTGTGTTACCACAGAGCAGCTCTGTACAAACAGGAAGTGGCTGGAGCTGCTCTGTCCTAGTGTTCTCTATTATATCCCAGTGTATTGTGGGATACAGGAACCCCCACTGCCTCTCTCCCAGCACCCAGCTAACACCTTATAAATGTGTCATTAAAAAGCCATAAATGCTATAGGTGTTAGATGTGGTTACAGAGCATTACAATTTATGGAGCTGACTGGCAAGTGTTGAAGCCTCAAAAAAGCTACATACTGCTTACTATACAATACAAAACAACACAATGCTCCTGTGTGAACAGCAGTGTGTGGTACACGTTGTATGAGGCTTTAAAAACACTGCTTAAATGCCACTTAAACACAAGGGGCCAGATTCACGAACAGTTAGGCTGGCGGATCGAGTGATCCGCCAGCCTAACTGTGACTTTGAGCCGGCGTTTCTGTTTTCTGTAACCAGAAAACAAGAAACGCCGGGTTGAAGTTCCGATGCGAGCAGCGTAACTGAGTTTCGCCATCGCATCGTTACTTCAACTTAAAAATGGCGCCGGGGGCGTTCCCGCCGATTTACGCTCAAAAAATATGTTAATGAGCGGAAATCGGCAATTCACGATCGAATTCCGGCGCGACGCAATGACGATACGACGTTTCCGGACGGGATACGCGGCGCATAGATATACCTACATGGGGTTGGAGTATCCTATGTTAGGTATAGGCGTCGTCATCGCGTCGAAAAAAAAAAAAAAAAACGTCGCTTGCGTAAAACGTTCATGAATGGGAATGTGACGTCATTGACGTTCATTCACAAAATTTGGAGCATGCGCACGGGGATGTTTTAACACTCGACGCATGCGCAGTACGTTCGCGGCGGGAACGCGCTTCGTTTAAATACTACACGCCCCGTACCCGCCCAAATTGAATTCCGCCGGCTCATTTGCGATGCGCTGCCGCAACTTTAGGAGCAAGTGCTTCGTGAATGACAGCACTTGCTCCTAAAATTTCTGCAGCGTAACGCAAATGAGAAGCGTTACTCCGGAGCAAAGATGCTCCCATCTACCTGAATCTGGCCCAAGGTATTGACACACGTGTGAACAAGTCTTTAGGGGATCATTTACACCATAATGTGTGTACATTAACATGCTAATCCACATTTTTATTGTGCATTGACCTGTGTTGCCTTCAAACAATCCACAATGCACTTCATTTCACAAAATAGCTCCTCCATTATTGAGCACACCACAACACACAGAGCATTCACATCTGTGAGATTTCATGCCCTATGTTCAGTTTTTTAAAAACTATAAACAGTATGTGCCCTTAGAAATTAACAGCAACGCAACACACACCTACAGAGCATTACTGTACATTGCATTATCGCATCTATCTTGGTGCAAATGAGACCATGAAGAAAAACTCCACAGAAAAATGTATGTGGATGGTGCTTCTAATACAATGTTGAGCTTGCACAGGGACTAATAAGGAAAGCACACCATCTCAGGCAGCAAGTCGGCGTGAGAAAATACACAGTTAAGCAAACACAAGTTTGTACAGAGAATGGCACATATTTGCAATAAGATTACAAAAAGGCATAATTTAAAAGAACTTGTTCACTTAGAATAAATGAAGCAATTATATACCAAAAAGAAAAACTTTTGAGCTGTGTTGAGACAAAATATTTACATAAATACCAGCATGTTATGATTAATTATTCAATCTTACAGTTCAAAGTTTTTTTTTTTTTTTTTAAATGTCCCAGAGGGAATTATGTTATTTAGTTATGAGACACTTTTTTTTGGTATAAGACTTTATTGATCTGTGCATACAAATACAATGGACCAAAAAATAAATAAAATAAATGTCACTCCTACAGAGAAAAAAATGGTGGTGCTGGTGACAGGTACAGTAAGTCTTCAGTTAACAGACAAGTTGTATTTAGAATTGGTTTTAACCAAAGTGATTAAATCTCTAGGCATCAACTCAAACAAAGAAGAAAAAGTAAACACATAACAGGTTACATCTCTCACTTTCTGCCACATCCTGGCACTTTAGGAACTTGTAGAGGTGGGAATTTGGGTCCTGTGACCGCTGTGATTGGTTGTCACAGTGGTCACATGATCAGAAGGCTTTAAGTGTGCTTCGGCAGGGAGCACGCTCTCAGCACAGTTTTGTGTTTACATAAGGCTGCATATATGTGGCCTCTCGCCATTAAAGCCCACCGCCGAGAGGCCGCATATATGCGTGCTGCCAGTGGAAAGAGGTTAACCAAGGTCTTAGGATCTCTGGGTATCAGTTTGAGCAAGTATGGTAAAAACAGAAGCGCAAAAGATAATACATCTATATCTAAACACTTTAAAGAGAAGAAATAAGTAGCTGGCAAAAGTAGTTATTTATCACATCTGTACATATTGGAATGTTTTCTAAACGGTGTGTACTCTTGTAGATTCAACATGTTTATAAGGTAATTACATGGTAGGTTAATTTTGGGTTGACAATTACAGCAAGTTTTCCAAGGATTTCTATCTCTTTTCAACATATGTCTTTTGAATATCTGAAATATTTTGCATCTTTACACAAAATGTAAACATTTTCAAATATTTTCCTCGAAAAATGTATTGCATCTTATTTCATTATCTGTGGGCAGCTGGTTAAGATGGGTTGTCTAGACCAGTGGTCTCTAAAATGCAGCCCGAGGGCCAGATATGGCCCTTTGCTTGCTTTTATACGGCCCTTGGGGTGCTATTTTATTTATTAGCACCAGTGAAGGGTGCAATTCCAATGACACCAATAATGGAGCCCAATGATGGGGCAGATTTCCTTTCAATTACGGGGTACGATTCCTCCCAATGACGGGGCACAATTCCTCCCACTGACACCAGCGATGGGGGACTTTGTACTCCTGTCTGCCCCCTTAAAGTATGAAGGACTGTAAACTGGCCCTTTGTTTAGAAAGTTTGGAAATCCCTGGTCTAGACATTAACCCCCCTGCCGGTATCCCCGAGCGCGACTCGGGGTGGATTTTTTATGTAAATATCGATATCCCCGAGTCGCGCTCGGGGTGAATATGCAGAGCCTGCAGCGCGCGCTGGATTACCTTGTATCCAGGCAGGGTACTGTACTTACCTTGTCCCTGGATCCAGCGATGCATCCCCGCTGTGTGAGCGAGTGGCGTCCTCCATTCGACTCACACAGTGCCCGCGCACCGCCGATCTCCGTTCCCTGCGACGTAACGGCGCACGGGGGCGGAGCCCGGCGGCAAATTCAAAAAAGTAAACAAACACATTACATACAGAATACTGTAATCTTATAGATTACAGTACTGTATGTAAAAAGTACACACCCCCCCCTGTCCCTAGTGGTCTGCCCAGTGCCCCGCATGTTCTTTTACATAATAAAAACATTTTTTTTGTGCCTGAAAACTGTAGATTGTCCATAGCAACCAAAAGTGTCCCTTTATGTCAAAAGTGATTTTAGAGCAGCTAGAAAACAGCGATAATAAATGATAATCACTTGCAGAATTGAGCGATAACGATTTGTGGGGAAATTCGTCATAAAAAAATAAAAGTAATGACAGCGACAATTCTGCAACTGAGCAAATTTCAGTGATTTTGATTTGATTACATTAGTGAATAATTTTTATTATAATTACATTATTATTTGTTATAATTATTTATAGTTATTTATTATATTATAATTTTATGATTTTGTGTTTCAAACTTTATCATACCCGGGATGTCTACTAGACCCCCAGGGGACTAGTGGGTTACCCTGGATCCACGCGCGGAGGTAACTCAATAGAGAGGATTTTAAAAAAAGACCTACCCTAAAATTATTGGGAAAAGTTTCTAAGCACCGGAGGGATGGGGAAGGGGAGTCCTTTCTGGTAAAGAAAAAAAAAAAAGGACTGGGGGACGGTGGCAAGTAAGGGAGAAAAAAAAAATATATATATATATATATAAGGTTAACAACCCTTATTAGTAAACGCTGGAGTGAGTACTGCACAGATTTAAAGAGCAGGGAAGCGCTTGTATTACATGAGCAGGAACCCTCTAGAATCCGTGAGGAATACGTAAAGTGACAGAGTGTCCCCCCCTCCTTTTTTTTTTTTTTTTGTTACTCTTAAACTACAAACTGGGGAAAAGAATTAGACCAAACAACAGATTTAAAATGAGTAGGTCAACAAGAGGTACCACCTCAAAACCCCCTAAAAGCAATGTGGGTATCAGCTCGATACAGCAGTATATGACACAGGAACCCTCTGCTAAAAGCCCAGGCACCACAAAGAAAACAGATAAGAAAAGAATAGGAGAAGACATGGTGAATCGGTCTAAAGGGGAGACAACCCTTGAAGGAGATCTGGAGCAAAGTAGAATGGATGACCTGAGCCAAGACGCACTACCACCATCAAAAGCAGAGATGAACGTGATGCTCCTGAGGATGGAAAATCTAATAAAAACAGAGATCAACAGTTTAAAGACTGAATTAGGAGGCCTATTTGAAAGAGTGGAGGGGGCAGAAAAAAGAATAGTAGACCATGACCAAGAACTGGTTAAATTAAAATCACAAGTGGAGGCGTTGACAGAGAGTCAAAAAACTCTGGCATACAGACTAGAAGATCAGGAAAATCGCAACAGGCGACAGAACCTTAGGATACGCGCAATAGAGGAAGTACAGGGGGAGGACTTAAGAGAGATTATAAACACGCTTTTTAAACCCTTGTTGGGAAAATCAGTAGAAGACAAACATATTAAAATTGAGAGGGTGCATCGGATAGGGAACCCCAAACAGGCAGAAAAAAGGGGACCCAGAGACATTATCGTATGCTTTCGGAACTACGAGGTCAAGGCTGCAATCTGGGGAAGCTTGAGGGGGGTAGCCCCCATTAAATATAAAGAAAAGGAGATTCAAATCTTCCCGGACCTATCAAGAGAAACCCTAGAGAGAAGAAGACATCTGAGACCTCTTTTGGACCTAATGTGTACGAAGAACATCAAATATCAATGGGGTTTCCCGGCATGCCTGATTGGGTTCAAGGGGGGGACTTCCGCCCGATTAAGATTCCCGGAAGAACTAGAGAGGTTCTGCCAAAAAATGGATATCCCAGTACCCGATCTTCCAGATTGGGTAATCTAAAGGAAGAATAGGATGGGGGGGGATGGTTGAGGGGTAGACCATAAATGGAGAAATAGACAGCCACGGAGCATTCCCTAGGCTCAACCTCAGGGAGGGGAGCCAAGGAAAGGGAGAGGAGGAGTCCAAGATTGGCTTCCAGGCCTCTAATAGGCCATGGGGGGAAAGGGAGGGGGAGGTTGGAGGGGGGAGGGGGGGAGGGGGGGCGAGGGAGGGAGGGGAGGGGGGGAGGGGAGGGGGGGAGGGAGGGAGGGATATCTCGTGGACTCCACATCGATCCATTCTGTTCACCCAAGCAAGACCCCACGAAAGGGAGGTTGGTTCGAGACAAGTAAACAAAGTAAACAAAATTGCAATAAGTACAGATGACAGAAATTAAATTATTATCATACAATGTTAAGGGGTTAAATTCTCCTGCAAAGAGACATACAATTCTTAAGGAATTACAACTTTATAAAGCAGACATTGTCTTTTTGCAGGAGACACACCTAACGCTGGAATCTAAAATAAGACTGTGGTCTCGATATCACCCTATATGGTACTATGGGGATACAATTACAAAACGAGCCAGAGGTGTCGCAATCGGCATCCGAGGCTCTATACGCTTCGAGCTGGGAGACAGAGTAACTGACCCTGAAGGGAGATTCCTTTTTTTAAAAGGAAAACTAAGAGGGGAGGAATACACGTTAGCAAACATATACGCGCCTAATGACAACTCAGCAAACTATGTGACTAGAGCCCTGATAAAACTTGAACAATTCAAGGCCGGGCATCTGATAATAATGGGAGATTTTAACTTTTGCCTAGACCCTGTAATGGACAGTACGTCCCGGGCACAGGGGACGAGAAACGTACAGCTGAAACTAGTAAAACAAAGACTACATCAGGCTCAGTTGGTAGATATTTGGCGCCTGCAACATCCTAAAAAATTAGACTATACGTTTTACTCCTCGGTGCATGGGACGTACTCTAGGATCGATTATGCCTTGGTCGATCATAGACTCCTGGAAAGAGTAGTAGAGACCGGTATTGAAGCAATGACAATCTCTGACCATACACCTATAACTATGAAGCTTAATATATCAGATCAGAGAACGAACCCCCCAGAGTGGAGAATAGATGAGAGCTTATTGGATGATGAAGAAATTGTTAAAAGAGTGCAAGGAGAACTGGAAAACTACTTTAGAGAAAACGATACGGAGGAGATCTCTAGGGGCACACTGTGGGAGGCTCATAAGGCCTACATAAGAGGAATATTTATTATGGAGGGGGCTAGGAAAAAGAAAGAAAAAACAAAAGAGCTAAAGGAAATAGTGAAGGTGATCTCATTATTAGAACAAGAACATAAAAATAAAGGACAAAAAATAGAAACATGGTACAAAGTAAAAATGAAAAGGGATGAGTATAGAGCGCTACTAGAACAAGAGACTAAGAAAGAACTAAATATTATTGAAAGAGAGAGATATATCTGGGGAGATAAACCTGGTAAAGCCCTGGCCAGAATGGTCAAAAAAAAAAGAAGGCAGGAACTATATAGAAAAAATAAGGAAAAAGAATGGGGACCTAGTCTATAAAACCAGTGACATTGCAGAAGAGTTTAGAAGTTATTACGAGGGCCTATATAATGTAAAACAAAAAAAACTGGAAACCGGGAGAGAAAGAAGCTAATATTGAGGAAGTACTGAGAAAAGGCAAACTCCCCAGAATAGACAACGAGGTAGCTGAAATTCTAGACCAACCTATAACTGAGGAGGAAATAAGGATAATGTTAAAAAACTCTAGTAAAGGGAAAAGCCCCGGCCCCGATGGCTTTACGACCAGATATATACAAAAGTTCGGAACTATACTAATACCTCGACTCTGCCAGTACTATAATGGAATAGGGAGGGACTATGAGTTGAGTAGAGAAGCTGCCATGGCAAACATTACCGTCATAGAAAAAGAGGGTAACGATAACACGTTATGCTCGGGGTATAGACCCATCTCATTATTGAACGTCGATATAAAGATGTATGCTAAAATTCTGGCAGACCGTATGAAGGAGATAATGACGGTCGTTATCCATCCGGACCAGGTGGGCTTTATATCGGGAAGAGAGGGGAAGGACAATGGAACTAGAGCCCTCCTACTCATAGAACAAATCAAAGAAAACCGAGCCCCCAGTCAACTCCTTTCAGTAGACGCCGAGAAAGCGTTTGATAGGGTAGACTGGGGGTTCATGATATCAACACTGGAAAATATAGGGATAGGCCCAAGGATGAGAGAGAGAATTCAAACATTATATCGCCATCCTCGAGCAAGAGTTAAGGTCAACGGATCTTTATCGCCTCCCTTTGAAATGGGGAATGGGACTAGGCAGGGATGCCCTTTGTCCCCCCTTCTCTTTGTGTTGGCACTCGAGCCCCTTTTGGCCATTATACGGAACGACCCCAATATAAAAGGGGTTAGAGCAGGAGACGAGGAACACATATTGGCAGCCTTTGCTGACGACGTGCTGTTCTTCGTCAGAAATCCAAGGGACACGCTCCCCCACTTAATAGCGAAAATCAAACAATATGGAGAAATATCTAATTTCAAGATGAACAGAAATATTGAATGTAAACATTAATAAAGATGAAGTGAGATTCCTTAAAAAGGAATACAATTTCATTTGGCAGAAAGAGATCAAATATCTAGGAATAAAGCTAGCAGGATCCCTAAAAAGGATATATAAATCAAATTATATCCCCCTACTAGAGGAAATAAAAGGAGAAATCAGAAAAATAAAGAATCGACCGATCTCCTGGTTCGGAAGGGTAAATATAGTAAAAATGATATTAGTCCCGAAAATTCTGTATAGGTTCCAGATGATCCCAATCCATGTACCCCAAGGATACTTCAGAATACTTAACTCCCTCCTACTGAATTTTATATGGAATAAAAAAAAACATAGGATCTCCTTCCAAGTTTTAAAACAGGGGAAAAAACTGGGAGGTTTAGGAGTGCCGGATATTAGAAAATATTACACCGCCTCAATAATATCCCGTATAATAGAGTGGGCCAAAGAAAAGCATGATAAAAGATGGGTTTAGATCGAGTGTGCACTAGCAAATACACAATTAGGTAGAGTGATATGGAATCCACCACAGTATAGAAAGATACACACAACCACCCACGAAATGACACGGACAGCATTAAAGATATGGGATAGAACACACAAACAGTTAGGAACAGTTTACAATTCACCACTTATTGATTTAAAAGACAACATATTTTTTGCACCAGGATTAAAAGAGGAGGGGGGGAACTGGATTAAAAATCGGATCCGGATAAAAGATATAACACAGCAAGGTAAAATAATGACACTTCACGAAATTAAAGTTAAGAGGGAATGCACAGGGTGGAATGAATGGCGATATAGACAGCTATCCTCCTTCATCAGGACCCTACCAGGCCCCATCCGGGAGCAGAAGGACTATACACCCTTGGAACAACTAAGCCTGGTGGATAGCTCAAAAGGAAATATTTCAAAACTATACAAAATCCTAATGAGGGCGGAAGAGCTGGGGACGCCTAGGTATATCCTGAAATGGGAAAGGGAACTTGAGGTCTCCAGGGGGAAAACATCGGTAGAAAGAATATTGAATCTAACCCATTCTTCAGCAATTGACGTAAGAACGGCCGAGATGAATTTCAAACTCATTACGCGATGGTACTCCACCCCTGACAAAACTAGTAAATTTAAAGAAGGGGAGACAGGAGAATGCTGGAGAGGCTGTTCAACATCGGGGACAATGACCCACCTTTGGTGGAAATGTCCCAAAATTAAAAGTTTCTGGAACAGTATTCTTGCACTAATTAAGGATATTACCAAAAAAGTTATTAAAGAAGATCCTTGGGAAGTCCTATTCCATGGAGGAGTGGTGCCCTTAAAGGAGTATAAAAAATCATTGGTACCCCACCTACTTAATGCAGCAAAACGGTTAATTCCGAAAAATGGAGGGAGAAGAACAGCCCACAAATATGGGAATGGATCGATTCGGTGGAGGAAACTTATAGGAGGGAGGAGTTGAAACCTGGAGGGGATGGCGAGGACATACGTAAGAAGTGGGGTATATGGAGAGATTTTAAAAAAACCTGGAGTTATGCACAAAATCTCAGAGTACCATGAACAAAGAGAAACTGAATTAACTACGGGGGGTACACTTGGGTGGGAGAGATTGTGGAACCACGAGATAGAGGGAGGGAGAAGAGGGGGGGAGCCGGAGGGGGGGGGAAATCCACAAGTTAAATTAAAATGGTATGGTGGAAGAGAGAAAAAAAAAAAAAAGAAAAATAGAGAAAGGAAAGAAGAGGGGGAAAGAAAAAAAAGGAAAAAAAGAAAAAGAAAGAAAAAAAAAAGAAAAAAAGAAAAGAGGAACTAAAACAGAATGAAGATAAAGATAACCACAAATGATGTAACGACTACAATGATAAGCTAAGGGCGGAAAGATCTGTGAGCTGGGCATACCGGTACTATCTTGGGTCTAGACTGATGTGGAAAAAAAAAAAAAAAAGATGTCTGCACTACCACATGTCAAGTTTTTGCTGGCTAATTTAATGATATTCCCACACCATAGAGAAGTTTTGGTTTCTTTGGTATGTGTTCTACGTTTGACTTGAGCTCTCATCCTATCATTTATTTTTCCTGACATTTGGACATTTGTATAAGAACACTAACATCTCAGCTGACTACATTTGAAAAAGCTCTACCTAGTGTTCTCTCTGAACTGCAAATTTTCTATGCCCATTCTGGATAGTAAGCCTAGGGTCCTGCAAATAACCCACATTTATGCTGTTTGTATTTTAGCTTTGTTTTGTTTGTTAAAGTGGAACTACACCACATCTGAGCACCACAAATCCTGATGAGATTCTGGGCCGTGTGTACAGGGCTTAAGACTGGAATGCGATTACAGTTCATGTGCATGTAAAGGCAGGTGTCCCAATGCTATTGGTAATCTATTCTAGTGTATATGCAATAGTTTGTGGACTTTCTAATTTCACACAAACTAAATTATATATACTGATATGAGTTATTTTGCCGAAAAATAGTAGCAGAATACATTTTGACCACCTTTTTTGAAGAAAGATTAATTATTTGCAACATTTTATAACAGAAAACGAAAACAAGTTTTATCAAAAATGTTGGTATTTTTTTATTGCATAGCAAAATATAAAATAAAAACAAACAGTGGTGATTAAATACTACCAAAAGAAAGATGCATCAGCTCCTAGGTCTGTGCGCAGGCGCCGCATTTTCGCCGAGATTACCCGAGTCCATATCGGGTATTTTAGGAAGATGTGACGCGCTATACTGGCGCCGTCCACCACGGGGGACAGAAAAGGAATTCTACAATAATACAGTAAGTGTGCTATTAAAAAAAAAAAAAACCAGCATACTGGCGCTGACGCCAGTATGCTGGATCGCATGGGAGATATTATGTTTAGGGTGAAATACCGCTTTAAAATGTGACAGTGATAGAAAGTGAAAATTGGCCTGGACAGAAAGAGGCTTGTTTCTTCACTTTATTAGGGGAAAAGACCAAAAAACACATTTCCCTTACTTCCTGTCAAAATAAAAATACAAGGACAGTACAAACACCTCAGACAGTAGACATCCCAAGATGATTTAATTTTTGGCAAACAGGGACTTTGGTAATGATGCCCTAGATACATTCTTATGCAGGTCATTCTTACGTTCTTATGCATGTCAAGTGAATATAAACACCAAGGGAGAAGAGGGTCCCCTTCCAGTGAGAGGATAGAAATGTGGGAAATGTTAGGAAAGGCATAGCCATGCAGCAGGAATTGCACGGCAGGCACACACGTTTACAGGTGAGGCCATTTAAAGTGCGTGCACCAAAGGTTCTTTGCTTTGCAGCTTCTGTGTGTTCTGACCCATTGTCTGTGCTGACCTCTGATCTTGATCCAGCTTGTTCCCACTAACACTGTCTGCTTAATACCCAGACCCCGGTATGTTTTGGACTTCTCTTCTGCCTGCTGCTCTGCAGATCTGCCTGAACGTTACCGACCCGGCCTGCCTGACCTTGCATCTGCTTTTCCAGCCTGCTAGGGCTCTGTTCTGTGAATCGCATCAGATTCCTGCTCCTGCTGCGATTTCAGCATGCCACAGTTCTGGTCTGCCTAGCCTTTACCGGTCTGCCTGCTGCATATCCAGCCACAGACAACCATCCATACTGAATATGGGACTGATCCTAGGCCCTTCTACATCACTGTGCTTCTGTGGCTGCTGTCTCAAGTTCAGTGGCCCACAAGCCGGTGTGGTATGAGAGGCTCTCCTCTACACGTCAGGCTCACATACCAGGTACGTGACAGGTATAGATAGACAGCATAAGGGAGGTGATGGGTTCAATATGCAAGTCACATAGAGAGGCAAGCTGGGGTTGAGATGTGTAGGAGATAAGTGGTGGTGAAAAGGTTAAAGGTATATCTGCTGCCCTTATGTCAGTGCTGCAGTTATGTCAAAATTCCTGTGCTGAGATGAAGCAGATAAATATTAAACACCCACAAATAAATTATTATCTACTTTTAACATTAGGCTGGACCCTTGAACAGTCAGCAGAACAATCTTAGCCAATCAAATGATGCATGCCCAGTGTTATTTAACAAGGGAAAATTTGCCTTCAAAATACAGTTTTGTTGAAACCACATATTTGCCTCATCACTACTTGTACTGATTTGCTAGCTTTGAGGTTGAATTTTTTGCTAAATTTCATCATCTGCAGAATACATTTGTTCATCTTGGTTTGGAACAAACACAGGTAGGCGAAAGAATAATACAAATATTTTCATATTTTGCACACATCCTAGAACCTTCTGTAATATATTAGTCAGTATGCTTCCATTCTGTGTACTTGGAAAAGAGCAGTATGCAATTATTTCAAATACAGGAGCATCATAAAATGTGTCACTATTATTATTATTATTATGAACCTAAAAACATGTTTTTTTTTATTGTGTTTATCTTCAAGACCTTGTGTAGGTAGATTTATAGCCTCTACCACTTGTTCTTACAAATCCAATCCATTTTGTTTATGTGACAGTTCTATCAGAGTGTAATACTTAGTGCATCTGCATTTCTACTTAGAGGTACATATCTATGATGTCAGCCCTGACTGGGAACATATTTCTTAAATAATAGAAGAAAATCTTCCACTGTGTAGTGAAAATTACTCAACGTAACTCTGTTATGGTGAGATTTGTTGAGGTACCACAATATAGTTATTGTGTTGTGCTGTGCTTTGTACTTAGATCAAAGGAGGAAATAGGGGTAAAAAATCTTTCTAATGCCGCGTACACACGATCGGAAATTCCGACAAGAAAACTGTGCATTTTTTCTGACGGAATGTTGGCTCAAACTTGTGTTGCATACATACGATCACACAAATCTTGACAGAAGTTCCGACCGTCAAGAATGCGGTGACATACAAGACGTACGATGAGCCGATATCAACAATGTTCAATAGGCAGTTTGGCTCTTCTGCTTGATTCTGAGCATGCGCGTTTTTTTGCATAAAGACAGATGGATTTTCCGATGGGAACTTTTTCCGTCGTAAAAATAGAGAACCTGCTCTTAATCTTTTGTTGGTAGAAATTCCGACAGCAAAAGTCCGATGGACCATACACACGGTCGGAATTTCTGACCAAAAGCTCACATCAGACTTTTTTTGTTGGAATTTCCAATTGTGTGTATGGGGCATTAGGGCTACTTGTTGGTTTGTTAGTAAGCCTTGGTTGATTTACTATAACTTAAGCATGTGGAGTATGGTGGAGCTCTGCACAGAAACCAATCAGCTTCCAGTTTTTTTTTTTGTCAAAGTGGAATTGAACAAGCTGAAGAAGACTGGCTATCATGCACTGCTGCACCCGATTTTGCACTCTTCACTGCACAGTTGATGAAGAGCTGAACAATGGAAGCTATGTTCATAAAGAGGCAAAATGCAAAGGACTAGTCACGGGTGTAACACATGATCCCTTTTCAGCTAATATTTTCCCATTACTGACTTACCATGTCTTGTTCTGCACTGTGTGTCTGAGTGTAGGCTACAATCCTGGGATAGGCCGGGCTTTTTCAGGGTTTCTAGCAAGCAGAACAGTAGGCAGCACAGCAGTGACATAAACAAATCTTACTCCACATAGCCTAAGACTAGCAGTCAAAGGTAACAATGCCTTAGATACCACACAGCAGATACATTGCCTTGAAAAAATATGCATGCCCCTTGATATTTTCCAAATTTTGTCATGTTACAACCAAAAACTTAAATGTATTTTACTGGGATTGTATGTGATAGACTCCCACCCCTGTTTGATTGTGCTGACCTCTGATTGCGTCCGCACAATTACATTTGGTCTGAAAAGCAGCTCAACCACCTCTGGGTTCAAAGTGTGATGATCTCTGCAGTCTCCTCAGAAAAATACACTGGTATATTCCTCAATTCAAAATTAAAAGAGGCTTGATAGTGAGATATTGTTTAGATAAAGATTTAACATTTAAAACAGCAGGGTACTCATATTTGCATGGTGCTTCCAGTGCACCAATCTTCAGCAAACAAATATAAAAAAATACACTCCAATAGGCTTATAGCCTTGGATGCATCAGCAGCAGCACAAGGAGCATGTGTACTGTCTCCTCCACCGTCCTGGCCCCTCCCATGCGCGTGGCAACACATGTCTATCACATGTCTTCCTCAGGGGGAGACAGTACACACCTACCAAGTCCGGATGGATCATACACAGCAGGCATTTCCTGCTGTGTTACAGAGCTTCAATTTGAATATCCTGACGTGCCCGTCTTCCTCTTCCAGTGGCTGCTGTAACAGAGTCCCGCCTCCTAGACCAAGGTCCTGTAATAGACGGAACACTGATTGGATCAGTCTTCTGTCTATCACAGGACCTGGTCTAGGAGGCGAGACTCTGTTACAGTGACTGCTGGAGGAGGAAGGAAGAGGACAGGCATGCTGGGATCAGAACAAAAATCTGTGTCACATTGCGGTATGATCCATTGTGTATGATCCATTCAGGCACTGGTGAGCGGCCACCCTGGGCAAGTTCAGTAAGATAAATTCGGTGAGAAGGAGGGAGGAGAAGACGGACAGAGGTGCCCCGGGATGACATCATCAGTGCAATCGCGATTCAGCCTTTCTCCGCATTGATGCAGAATTGTTTAAGGCTAAATCACGATGCATCGATTCAACAATTATTTTCAACACCCAAGGTTACAGTGCAATTGTCCTTATGTATCAAGATGTCAGTGCCAAGAAGTGTCATCAATTTCAAATGTACACCCCTAATTAAAGAATGGTACCTGTAAACGAGAAGTTGAAATTAGTTTAATAGCTGTAAAGTTCTTACCACTGACAGGTCAAAGGCAGTGCAAGACTTAAAGCGGTTCTAAAGTTTCAAGGTTTTGTACCGTAATGCATTCTATACGCTAAGGTAAAAAAAAAACTTCTGTTCTACAGGAGCCCCCACCCTTATTCTTGCCCGAGTTCTATCCGATCCAGCAACATGCACAGAAGAACTGTCTCCCGTCGCTGTCTCCCTCGTCATTGAGCAGATTGATACTGTAGCAGCGGCAGCTATTGGCTCCCGCTGCTGTCAATCAAATGCAGCGATGAGAGAGCAGGGGGCAGGTCCAAGTCGCCCAGTCTGTGTGAATAGACGCAGACTGGGTGGTTTGGGAGCAAGCGCACATGGTTGCCCCCAGGGAAAGCCATATGCTGAAAGGCACCTGCCGAAGAGGAGGGGAAGGAGAGCACTGCCCTGGGATCTCAGAAAAGGAGGAACCATTGCACAGAGCAGGTAAGTAAGACATGTTTGTTATTTTAATTTTTTAAATACAAAGTTTTATCACTTTAAATTTAGTTAATGGTGGAGCTTGCATGAGCCACTACACCTTTCCATTCACTGACACACTGAAAATCTTCCTTACGTTAGTGGTGAAAGCAATGTCATGGGACACAAGTGAGCCCCTGTACTCCTTTAACTGACCATTGCTATGTGAATGGGGGCATGTAACAAGTAAAAAGTAGGTGTTATCACCTTTTGGCTGCAGGTGGAAATACACTCTATACCCCTTCATGAACAAACAAACCTTAACACCTGAGCCCAATTTTCAAACTTTGACATGTGTTGGTATAACTGTACATATCATTGTAACTTAGTGTACAACTTAGTTTTTCCAGGTAGATTATTCCAGGTAGATTATTTAAGACAGTTTAGGCTTCCATTTGGTGGGATTTATTTTTATTTTATTACTATTATCAATATCATCAAGGGAAAACTGGCCCAATTTTCATGTACCACCACAAAAAAAAACTGTAAAATAAAACTCTCCTACTACTACTACTAGCAATCACAGGCGATACCACATATGTGTCTGTGATTTCATCTTTATACTCTTACAGAGTGAGTGATCAATCAGAAGCTCCTCTGGGTCCTGACTGTTAGTAGGAGACCCAGGGCTGTCTCCAACAGTACAAAGACAAAAACACATAAGTGGGTGCTCAGGATTAAATACTGTATATGTGTTACACAGTCATGAATGGATAAAGTGGCTGTAAACTCCATGCATGGAATCTGACCTTGCCACATATATCTGTAGTGTTTACTTATCTCTCCAAAGCCCTAAGTCCTGTGTCTTTCTGCTGCTCTGTTTCCCTGTTATCAGCATAATATCATCTAACAAAAGAAATAAAAACAGCTGCAAATGTGTCGGGGAGCTAACTTAGAGACAGATAAGCAGAGAGCTGGTCTATTCACAGCACAGCTCTGAAAGTTTCTTTGTTCCTCTGCCTATGTGGAGGGGGTGTCGTTTCTCCAATCAGCTCTCAGACAGTGTTTGACCACTCCTGAAACAAGTAGAAACATTTCTAACATGATGTGCATTTTCTAAAGAGTCTAGAAAGCTGAAGACAGCAGATATACATGTAAAGATTTGTTTCATATCTATATCATCAGAGGCTGTTCAATTCACTGCGTATATGTGAGGATTTACATCCATTTTAAGACCCAGCTTTGTCCCACCTCTATCAGGGGTGTCCCTGTGGCACATGGTTAATGAAAATGTTTGAAAGTTTGAAGTTTGAAAAATACCATGCTCACAACAACAGATTACTACCAATGGGATCATTTTAAATGATGTGGTAGCTAAATGTATTAAAGCCAAACTGAATAATTAACAAAAAAGAGATGTGTTCGTAATCATGAAAGCCAGACAACTAATATTTTCAGAAGGAAAGCCAACAAACAGCTCCCAAATTTCTCTCAGAACATATGCATTTACAGATTTAACTGTAGCATGCTTTTAACATATACTTTATGCCTACAAATTAAATATTTTTGTAAAAAATAAAATAAAATACAGAGCTAAATTTGACTATCATTAGTTATTCTTCATCAAGGAAATCCAAATTGTTTTTAGCATTAAACTTTTAGGTGACTTTCAAATGTATCATATTTTTTACTTACCCACAGCTTAACTTTTTCTGACCCCTTGAAAAATGTATAGTGAGGGCTTTATTGGATAAGAACTTGTGATCATTAACCTTGTGCTAAGATTAATTACAGAGCTTAATCAAATGATCTGGATGTGACATTTGCACTTGCTTGATCCAATTTGATAGCTAGAGTAGAAGAATCTCAGTTTAAAGCAAATGGTAGAGTGATCTTCATCACTGTCTTATTGTGACAGCTATATCACAAAAGTAATCATGTCACCCCCTTGCTAAAGTAGTGGTTATACATCTTATCTTAACGTGTTGTCAAATGTCTGATAATGTATGGAATTAAACAGAAAACACTTGCATTTATAGAGTGAGAGACAAACAGTTGCTAACAATACATTTTTTAAATAATGGTATATTGTATTTCACTACCAGTTTACAAATAAAGTGACTCTGGACCCCTAACCTTAAAGAGACACTGCAACTTTGCCCATTTAGAGCAAAGTGCCGTGTCTCGACCTCCACCATGCCCATTGATATCTGTAACTATATTGATACATACTGTAACCAATGCTTCCAGTTATTGAGGAGCAAAAAAACTCCATCAATTTGTCTGACATCAGTCAATTAGAGTGATTTACAATCTGTGAATAAGGAAAGTGGGGGCCAATCACTGTCAGTGTCAATAGTCCATGGAATGAGAAACTGACAGTAGGGTTGATATACCAATGGCAAATAGATTATTCACTTTTCAAGGAAAATTGTTGTTTGCAAGGGAATTTTTCCCAGAGCTCAGTGAATGAGGTGAAGGGAACAAAAATGTATTTTTTCCCAATCTGGCCCACTGTATTTACCTAAGGAATGTTGGAAAGCAAAATCAGAAACCCATTAGCCAATCGTCTTAGTGCTAGATCCTGACTGTAACTGACAGAAGTCACAAGTTACAGTCTATATACCAGGTGGGACCCGAAAGATCCAAGAGTCCAGGTGCAATTAAAAAAAAATTAGACTGGGCCAAAATATCTGCTGTCCCAGTGCCATTTTAACCAGCACCACAAAGAGTTTCCCTGTGCATTTTCCTCTATGCTATTACTCTGTATTTTTATCAAATATATTTCTTTAAAATGTGTCTCCAAAGATGTTTATTCTTAATGTTTTGTTCCTTAAAAATATATAATTTAAACTACATATTCTGAGCCTAATGTTGTCATACTCAGCTGGTCATTTCCATCTTGTGAACAGTTTCTACTCTGGAACAGACCACCTCTTCTCTGTACTTCTCAGCAGCATGTTTTTTTTTTTTTTTTTTGAAGTGCAGAGAAGCCAAGCCTGCAATCTGCAATTTGACAAAGTCGTTACAAGCTCTATTTGGTTGTTGGGTAAGGTAGTTAGAGAGAGCTTCGAAGGGTTTTATCACAATGACGATTTTGCTTCTCTGCACTTAAAAATAAACTGCTGCCCAGAGGCTAGGCAGAAGTAAATTATAGCAACAACAGGTACAGAAATTGTTATTAAAGTATATCTAAATTCAAGAACAACTATCGAATATATTGCAGCTTACCAGTCCTTAGATGTGATGGTTGCATATTGTTTCCTTGCAAGCTATCTTTTGTAAACAAAAGAAAGTCCCCTGCCCTCATGTTTTACAATTGAAGAGAAGAATACACATATGTAGTTTTGTCCTAAAGTGACAATAATGGCTCTCTCCCTAGAATAAGGGAATGGAATAAGTGTACCAAACCTAAGAAAGGAAGTGTACTATTCACAGGAAATCCAGTTGCACAGTTGCAAATACAAACAGCCACCTTTCTGACATTGTTTCATGCTACTCCCATATCCATACAGTAACATAGTTGGTAAGGTTGAATAAAGACAACCGTCCATCCAGTTCAACCTGTGTAGGTGTGTGTGGTTAGAAAACTATTTCCCATATCCCTGTATATTGTTTTCACCAATATGCCCATCCTAGAGTCTTTTAAAACTATCCATACTTCCTACCTACACCACCCATTGTGGAAGAGAGTTACACATCCTTACCACCCTGACATAGGCCGGCGCGCGGTGTACCCCGATAAATACGGTATATACTTTTCTCAATATTTTTTTTTTTTCAGGTGTCTGTTTTTTTCTTTTCACTAGATTCTACAAACATAGCAAGGTGTTAAACAAGTGAATTATGCAAATAATACAATTTTTCAAGCTGAAAGCATCATTTTAATTCAAGTTTATCAAGAACAACTCAATGGACAAATCCATAATAAGAATAAGTAGCTGTGAAAGTTCTGATTTTTTTTTTAATTAAATGAAAAATAATAACCTCTAAGTTCTACATTCTGGCCATCTTCCAATAAACTTTGAAAAACTGAAAATGCTATTTTTAACACTTGCTAAATACCTCAGGGTATCTACTGTTATGCATGAAGCAATTTTTTTTTTATATATTTGTAATCCTCAGTGAGCTAGAGCCATTGAACTTAGAAAATGTTAAGAGGAAACCATAATCCTTTGAAAACAAAAATGTACGCACAAGTGTCAAGTATATTAAATCTATAAATACCTAGGATCCTTGTAATTAGAATAAATATAAAAAAATATATATTAGTGAAAACATTTAAATACTAGAAATAATACCTCACAGAATTTCCAAAGAGAATATTTCCTAACTTGCTTGTGAAGCTGTCCACATATATTAAAATGTTATTGTATTTTTAAAAACAACCTGCAATATAAAAAAGTCTAATGCCCAGCCATATATTATATATAAATAAATATATATATATATATATATATATATATATATATATATATACACACACACACATATACATACATATATACACACAGCCCTCAAAATTTCCACTCGTCTGCTCGCATTTGGTGAGTGGAAAAACGTTGATGGCGAGTGTACTAACATGGGAGGTCTGATTGGCTTGGGCGGGGAGGCGGGCTGCTTTAGCTTGGCTGGAGCGGGTCCAGGCTGGGGAGGCTTGGCTCCAGGCGGGAAGGGTCTGCTCGGCTCGGGCGGGTCTGCACAGCTTGGCTTGGCCCGGGTGGGGGAGCGTGTGTTCCCTCGGCTCAGGTGGGGAGGCGGGCCGACCCAGCTCGGCTTGACTCGGGCAGGGGCAGTGTGGGTCCACTCGGCTCAGGCAGCCGGCTTAGCTCGGCTTGACCCAGTTGGGGGGCGTGCCACCTCAGCTTGGCTTCACTCACTTGGGCATGTCTGCTCAGGTGGGGAGGCAGGCCAGCTCAGCTCGGCTTGATTTCGGTGGGGGGCTTGTCTGGGGAGGCAGGCCGGCTTAGCTCGGCTTGACTCGGACAGGGGCGGGTACGCTCGGCTCAGGCAGGGAGACGCTGAGGTGAATGCACCGCAACTCAGACTGACAGCCACTCTACCCATGGCAACCAGATACCAATAAGCTGTCTCCAAAGCTACCATTCATTGGAACTTCATCAGTGACATGACAGGAAATGTTAGCGGCTTCATGGAGTCCTTAGAGGTCAGTTGTGTGGCATGTCCTCATTCAAAGTTGTGTTTGCAGGCTTGTTCCAGGTCAGGGATTTCTTCCTCTGCACTCCAACCTCTCATGTCAATGGCAAACTTTACATCCAGTCTGACGATAGCTGGAGCAAAAAGGGCAACTCACTTCAGCAGTAAAAGTGTCTTTTTGTCAGTGAAACTCCCCCTCTCCTTCTGCCTTTCTATTTGTGACACTGCTAAGCTTGCCAAATTAGTGTTGGGCCAGTTCACACTAGAATGTGTTGCGGCAAAATCACATATCATGCTGGTTGTCCTGTATCACATTTTAATGCACTGCCCTTAAAAGATACGCACAGAACCATTAATTTGTAATGTCACCCAAAATGCATCAGTTGCAGCCACCAAGGCCGTATGGTAAGCATAGTGGCATGATGTTTGGTGCTGCACAATTTAAGAAAGTTGTGCTTGCACTACTTTTTGCATGTCAAAATGGGAATGCATGTATTCCATTGTGCAACATTGTGCATTTGTTATTAATTGTTCATGCTGATGCTTTATTTTAGAAGGGGGCAGCTCGATTTAAGTTCTCAATTACACCACAAAAGCGACCTCCAGATTAATTCCAATTGCATTTCTGCATGCTCATTTTTAGGTGTTTCTGAACGCATTCTAGATGCTTTTTTTTTCACTGTACTGAGGTACAGTACCTTTAGTAGCCAATTATATTTTGTCCTTATTTTATTTATCACAGTCAGGTGAATGAAATATGTTTTATGTTAATATTATTAAAGTTGTTGTTAATATTTATTTTTGTAGCCTAATTTTGCATAAAACATTTAACAGTGTAATTTCATGAGATAATTGTTTAAGGGTGGACTTAGGAGCAAGGCAGGGGAGGGGTTGGGTGGGAAAAAAGGTGGCGAGTAACTCTTAAGCCCTGGCTAGTAGCTCAGGACTTGAAATTTTGAGCCCTGTATATATATATATAATATATAATCTCTATCTGTGTGTGAAAATCATTTTAAATTGCAAATGGTTAAATTAATTAAAACAATTACTCCTGTAATGAAGTGATTATGACTGCCTAAATTACGGCTTCATACATTAAAATTGTAAATACCTAAGCACACATTTGGGTTGATTTACTAAAACTGGTGCAATATCTAGTGCAGCTGTGCATAGAAACTAATCAACTTCCAGTTTTTCTTATTTTGGCAAAGCCTAATTGAACAAAATGAAGTTAGAAGCCGATTGGGTACCATGCATAGCTGCTCCACTTTTAGGAAATCAACCCCAGTATAAAATAATATGATTTATTAACCTCCCTGGCTGAATGATTCTTTCTGATTTTAAGTGCTGAAAGCGGTACCATTATTTGCAAGGAAATTTGGCGTTTTATACTGTAGGCTTGTAATTCTTAGGAATAACTCACTTAAATCTGTCCAAACAAGAGTCTAGTAGGCATCCTGGGTATTAATTAAAAACAATTATAAAATTATAAATTATAATATAATAAATAATTATAACAAATAATAATATAATTATAATAAAAAATATTCAATAATGTAATCAACTCAAAATCACTGAAATTTGCTCAGTTGCAGAATTGTCGCTGTCATTACTTTTATTTTTTTATGACGAATTTCCCCACAAATCGCTATTGCTTAATTCTGCAAGTGATTATAATTTATTATTACTGTTTTCTAGCTATCTAAAAACATGTTTGACATAAAGGGACACTTTTGGTTGCTATGGACAATCTACAGTTTGCAGGCAGAAAGAACATTTTTTATTCTAAAAAAGTATATGTATGACACTGGGCAGACCACTAGGGCAGATCACTAGGGACAAAGGGGGTGTGTATTTTTTACATACAGTACTGTAATCTATAAGATTACAGTATACTGTATGTAATGTGTTTGTTTACGTTTTTGAATTTGGCGTCGTTCTCCACTCCCGTGCGTCACAGCGTTACAGGCAACGGAGAACGACGGCACACAGAGGCACTGTGGCATCGCTGGATCCAGGGACAAGGTAAGTAAACCCCTGCTGTGGATGCTGCGAGGCGAGCCCGAGTCTGACTCGGGGTTACTGATCGCAACACAAAAATGTAAAATGTAAAAATGTAACCCCGAGTCAGACTCAGGAATACCGCCAGGGGGGTTAAAGTGGAACTCCATCATTGGCATCATTGGATGCAGCCACTGTTCAGCCCACTGCAGTCAACACCTACAGTATGGATGCCATTTACACTATTGCCACTTTAACCATTTTAACCGCAGCTGGACTAGTCACATTTTTTACTCCCAGCATTCACCGCTCTATCCCGCGCATGCCCAGTGTTGACGGCGAGCAGCGCCATCAACACTGAACTGTTACTGTGACAACGGCGCAGCGTCCTGAAAAGGACTCGCCCCCTTCACAGTAAAGACAGTGGGGCAGATTCACAGAGAATTAGATTCTCGTAAAGTATCAGAAATACACTACGCCGCCGTTTTTTACCTGGCTCTACGTGGAATCCAGGTAGATTTTGTCCAGTAAACGACGGCGGCGTAGTGTATTTCTCCCGTCGCAATCCATCTGCGCGAGTAGGGGGCGTGAAGCATTTAAAATAGGCGCGTTCCCGCGGCGATCGAACTGCGCATGCTCCGTTCGCAAATTTCCCGCCGTGCATTGCGCGAAAACACGTCGTCACGTCGTAGTAGCGTCGTTTACGTACATTCCTATTCCCGAACGAGTTACGTTAAAAAAAAAAAATATTTTCAAATCGACGCGGGAACGACGGCCATACTTTACATGGGTTACGCACTGTTAGACCAGCAAAAAGCTCCTCTAACATTACGTAGCCAAAAAATGACGTAGGCGATTGCGAGGGACACTCGTACCTTCGTGGATCGCCGTAAAAACTCATTTGCATATCCCGACGCATGAAAACGACGCAAACTCCTTCCAGCAGGCCGCAAAAATATTGCAGTGTAGATCCGAAGGCTTACGAGGACGTAAGCCTCTCGGATCGAAGCCCGAAGCCGCCGTATCATGGTTTGAGGATTCAAACTAGTGATACGGCGCGCGAAATTTGAAATTACTCCTGTCTAACACCAGTTAGACAGGCGTAATTGCTCTGTGAATCTGGGCCTGTGATCTTTTCTATCAGCTGCTCAGAAGGCACCGAGCAGCTGATAGAAAAGGTAGGTAAATAATAGAAGATCTGGTTTTGTGTCCAAGCAATTTGCGTGTCTTCCGAGTCCCGATGAGAACCTTTCCCGACAGTGTCCAGGTGAGTAATGCAGTTGAGAGAAGGTTTCCAGTATTGAAAATGGCGCTATTGCATCCGACATCATCACATGACTTGCTTCCAGAGTCATGTGACGAGCGGAAATAACGCGTGATTTGGAGTTAGTGGGTTTGGAATTATTTCCTGGGCAGCGTGACGCTGTAAACCCAGTAGGCATTGTGACCAAACATGAACAGATCGATACGCCCATTCCCGCTGCTCCTATACCAGGAAGTGACATTCGAGAAATAGCAGAAATACAGGTATGGGAGCGTTTTCAATTTTTTTTAAACTGCGGATTGTTTTTACCAAGACTGAGCCTTTTTGTTTTAAAGGGTGTACTTTAGGAGGGTGAACTACCACTTTAAAACTGGGGTATGCTTGTATACTCTTATTGAAATTTTTTACCATAAATATGTAGATTGGCCTAAATTGAGATTTTTTTTTTCTTAAATTTGGATATTATAGCAAAAAGTAAAAGCTAGTGGCCCAGATTCAGGTACATCTGCGCATTATTGGACCGGCGTAGCGCACCGCCTTTACGTTAGACTTGCGCAATTTTGCCGCGTAATCACCCTATTCTCGTAGCTTTTGCGCAGAAAATTGCGCATGCGTAACGTTTTTTCAGAGGCGTAAGGCGGAGTAATACAAATTGGGAAGGACGTGGGCGTGTTACATTGAAATGAGCCGTGACCCCATGCAAATGAAGGGCCGGCCGGCTCGCGCATGTGCGCTTGAAGAAGACCATGGTCAGCTCCGCTGTGCGCATGCTCACAACTCGGGAGCGGCGCAATCAGTGAAATTGGAAGTGGACCCGGGCAACTTAGTGAACTACGCAAACAGCATAAATAGACAGACACAAATGCACTTCCTTTGCAAAAGCACATCCCTTTGGGATCTTCCTATACAGCAAGGTGCTTTTGTTTATTAGCGTTTGTTTGTTTGTTTGTGACGTGTCTTTGAGATATTTGGGCACTGTTTTGCAGAGTGATTTTTGTCTTTTATGTGTTTTCTTTGTTGTTATTTTGTTTAAAATATATTTTTGCTGGGCATTTTTTTTTTTTTGCTCGTCATTTATTTAATTTTTTTGGTTCTGTTTGTGTATGATTTTGGAATGTGGGGGTGATATTCCTGCCGGAAAAGGGGTGTCACCCTCATTTGTGGTGGAGAAGTAATCCCCAGGTCCGTGTGAATGGTGTATGAATGTGACAGTGACATAATTGGAGCCGTGGCGTGGCGTTGCAGCTCACAAGTCCTGCATGGTGGACTGGTGCCAATCCCATGGATGAGGATGTGGGGTGTGTGTGCTAGGGACCACAGTGGTGTGCATGCATGCATTCTCATTGTGGCATGATTCATGTGTGTGTTTAACGTGCAAAGATGCATATGTGAGCTGGCATGAGATGGGGTCATGAGATGGGGTCCCAGTGCATATGCAGAGTCACCTTGAAGGGAAAAGACAGGAGGATGTTAGTAGTGCATGTGCCCCTTGTGATGTGTGCATCATGGGGGGGACAATCATGCCTGCCACCCATGTCACTCACCAACCAGCCAGCTGTCCCCATGTTCTGTTCGAAATCTGTGGGGATGGGGCTCTGATTGTATATGTAGCAGTCATGGGTGTCATGGGTGGTGTCATGTGTTGGGCTGGTGATGTCCTCCTGCAGGGTTGTGGTTAATTCCATGATGGCATGAGGGGTGAATCTGAAGATGCGAGACACCTCAGAATCACTCATGCCAAAGATGTCTATGCGTGTGTGATATATCCTCTCCCGTGAAGAGTGAAGAGTGAGGGGCTTGTATCAGATAAGAATATTGTATTAGATTAGATTAAATTAAATTAGGTTAAATTGTAAAGTTTAGATAAGCAAAAAAAATAAAAAAATCTCCCGTGCCCTCCTTAGTGCCCTCCTCAGTGCCCTCCTCAGTGCCCTCCTCCTTCTTTGTTCATCTAAAGTCAGTAGTATAGCTATGTGCGACGATGCCCCTGGCATGTTGGCATACAGATTGTTGTGCAACACGTGTGACTGCTGAGCTCCTCACTAACAGTGATGCTTTATCTAACAAGTAGACTTTTTTTCTCTTTTTAGACCAGATTTTTATATGCTCTAATTTTAGACAGGACATTTTGCTGTTGCGCACACTGCGTCGCCTGCGCTGCCCCAACGTTCTTTTGTGGATCCCCGTAAGTCCCTCATTAGCATATTTGACTAGCAAATCAATGGTCTGTCTAGCGCACTTTTGCGCGGACGGATGCGCCAGTCTAACGAAATTACGCGGGACAAAAAAAAGTAGATTTTTTGCGTATCTCGTTCTGGGGATGCCGCGCATCGAAACGCACGTGCACATTTCGACTTATGCACGAGCATCTCCTGTTGCGCAGGTGTAATCGCTCTGTGAATCTGGGCCATTGTGTTTTTTTTTTTTCAAAATGTTTGCTATTCTTTTGTTTATAGCGCAAAACATAAAAACTGCAGAGGTGATCAAATACCACCAAAAGAAAGCTATATTTGTGGCAAAAAAAGGACAATAATTTTGTTTGGGTACAACATCGCACGACTGCGCAATTGTCCATTAAAAGCTTTGCAATGCCAATTTGAAAAAATCTTGCAGGGCTGAAGTGGTTAAGCAACACAATGCCCTCTAAACATGGGTCATTCTTCAGAGGGCATTTAACATGTGGCTTTTAAAACAAATCTATATCATTTTTATTAAACTCCAAAATAGGGAGTGAAACCTCATCATTACATCCATGGCATGAAGGTGTGTGTGTTGTGACACCGGCGCAACTAATTTGTGGTATCTATACTTCCAATCTGCTGCAGTTACTGTAGACACCTGTGACAGGCGATATATGAAAAATGAATTGTGTATATGTGACATATACTACCGCGCTAATTGCATAAACCCAAAAAATGTCAAAGAACAATATAACATATAAATATAAATTAACAATACATCCGTAAACACCAGTGCAGTCTAAAAATATTACAACTCAAAGTAATAAATAATAAATAGTCCTATTGTGCATGCTGGTGCATCTATAAACACCAGTGGTAACTCCAAAAAAAGAAGAATTTTAACACAAACAGTCCTTTTATGCGTGCTGTTGCACCTATGATGCGTGCTAGTGCTCATATGTGACAGTGCCTCAGTCCTATTACACCTTCCAAAGTGTTTATGAAATGATCTCCGTGACGTGTGCACCCTTTACAGTGTGACCACCACCTCAATTCAAAGATTGCGCTCACCAGATCATGGAAATGTGACAGCATGTAATATCCTTAAACAACGGCTCCACGCGATCCTTAGTCTTAAATGTCAGACCCAGATGTCAATCAAAGATAGCTTCCTGATGACGCATGCGTGCATGTGAAACATGTAGAGGCATTTGGGCAATAATATCTCACACACACGGAATTGTGTCACTAGCCTCCGCCATTGCTCAATACGGAAACTTCCGCCCGCTGAACCGTAACACGAGCGAGGGTTGGAACGCACGCCGCACAAACAGCAACGCTGGATAAGCTGATGCCGGCTGGGCATCGAAAAATGTGAGTGTGATCTTAAGGCTTTATGGTTTTTAATAAATTGGTTTTAACTTTATTACACCATATGAGGCTTTTTCTTTTTTTGGGAGAATAAACGTAAAGAGACATCTGGGTCTGACATTTAAGACTAAGGATCGCGTGGAGCCGTTGTTTAAGGATATTACATGCTGTCACATTTCCATGATCTGGTGGTGAGCGCAATCTTTGAATTGAGGTGGTGGTCACACTGTAAAGGGTGCACACGTCACGGAGATCATTTCATAAACACTTTGGAAGGTGTAATAGGACTGAGGCACTGTCACATATGAGCACTAGCACGCATCATAGGTGCAACAGCACGCATAAAAGGACTGTTTGAGTTAAAATTCTTCTTTTTTTGGAGTTACCACTGGTGTTTATAGATGCACCAGCATGCACAATAGGACTATTTATTATTTACTACTTTGAGTTGTAATATTTTTAGACTGCACTGGTGTTTACGAATGTATTGTTAATTTATATTTATATGTTATATTGTTCTTTGACATTTTTTGGGTTTATGCAATTAGCGCGGTAGTATATGTCACATATACACAATTCATTTTTCATGGCATGAAGGTGAATACGATTCCAATCACAAAAATTAGAACATGTTCAGCAAGTAAACAAAGGACACCTTTATAATAAACTTAGGAAACTTTCATTGCATAGAGTTGCATACGGACGTGTTCATCATTGACTCTTAACATAGTAGTGATTGAAGTACTAAAACTGAAGGATGAACATGTGACTTTTTACTACTCCCCAACCACAAGTATAAATCAGGGACTAAGGATGTAGAAGGAAACCAGATGAAAATACACATTACATGGCATTTACTGTGATCTATAGGAAAACATGCAGACTTCCATACAGTAATCTTTCCCATGCTCCAGTTGGAATTTAAATGTTTTTTTTTAGATGACACCAAAGCAAATCCTAGGGTGCTACCATCCTAACATAGTAAATAACCATTCAATCCTCATATTAAAGCAACTTTCAATGTTAAAAACAGTAATAATTCTCAATTATACACAATTGTTATTTTTGTTGTGTGTAATTGAGCATCAATGATGTTTTGACATTTTTATGTCAATATACTGTATATTTATATATGTACAAAAAGAAAATAATCAGCACTGTGTGCAATTCCCTAACAAGTGTTAACAGCTGCACTCACTGTATTGCACATACCAATATTCAAACTAATACATCCAGAAAAAAATATTACACCGTTAGTGTGCTTTATAAAATACTCAAAATAATGCAGTGCTCCCACACTGTTAATATTAAAGTGCCTATAAGTGCAAGAAATTCTTATATAAACATATGTGAACACATAAAATTATAACTAATTATATCCAGATAAAGTGCCAAATGATTAGTGCAAACATGGCATAAGAATATTTTGCCTACAGAAACAGAAATAGTCTTAAGTCCAATGTCAGTGGCAAAAAGGTGCTGCATATGGGCTTATTCTGTCCAAGTAGTGCTCCAAGTGATCACTTATCAGTGCTCCACCACATATAATAGATGGACTCTTACCAGACACAAAGACACCTGTTACAAGGTCTTGCTCATCAGTGAGCAAAACCCCCCACTGCGGGCATAAAGATGTGGCTCCCTTCAGAGGACCCACATGGCAGATAGATCATCAGAAAAATCTCAAGATCAGGCACCATTCATCAACCAGGCATATATGGAGATAGGAACATGTTCCCTCTTCTGCCACCATAAAGTTCCTTCTTATTTGCAGCTCATCTTTGCTTCAAAATTGATTGGAGAAAGGGTTTTCCAACAAAATTATATTTTTGTATTCGTTTTAGCCCTTTGCCATACATCTCTTGCCTCTTCTAGTACTGCAAAGATGGATTCTGATGTTTGTGTAACCAATATCTGTGGATCTGGCATTTTGAATGAACTTTTCATGTATGCACTAATGATTTGGCACTTTTTCTGGATATACTGTATTTATTGGCGTATAACACTCACTTTTTTACCGTAAAAATAGAGGGTAAACTGTGCCAGCGTGTTATACGCAGGGGGCTGTGGAAAGTTTTTTTTCCTGAAACGTCCCTCTTAAAGTTAGGGTCCGTGTTATATGCCTGTGCGTATTATACGCCGATAAATACGGTAATTAGTTATGATTGTATATTTATATATGTGCTGTAATTAAGATATATATTTTTTAAATATGTGGGCTTGAGAAGTATTGTTTTCTGAGTGCTACCTTTGAATCTTCCTTTACTACGGCTTGAGCTAGAACTGAACCTTGTTTTGACTAACGGGTAGGTGTATTAGCCATTTAGACACTATTAGTGCCCAATATTTGAAATTTTTAATTTGGCCACAGGAAACTAAAATCTTGTTGCCAAGTATACTTTGCGCATAATCACTGAACTTTGCATTACCTCATTAAGTCCATGTATGTTCATGAAACATCCTAAATGTGTTCATATAAACAATCTAAAAACAGTCACATTCTAAAGCTGCCTTAATAGGCAAAGCGAATCAAATTAACCTCAGGCAATATGTCACTAAAGAATACTTGGCTGAGTTTGTAAATTAAATTTAGAATTAGAATATAAAGCTTGGCATTCGTGCATCTAAATCTTAATTAATACTATAAGACTTGTTTTACTGGATAAGCATCGTGTAGATCACAAGGGTGTCAAGGAAACCACTTTAATCTTTTTTTTTTTTTCTTGTATGACTGCGATATTTATAGATTTTGTTTCTTAAGAATTCAGGCCAACGGCAACAGTCATTCTTTGAAATCATACCATGCAGGAAAAGTCCTAATAATCTGAAATGACAGTCACAGTATTTGGAATAATTGTTAACTTGAAATTCCTTTTTTGTTTCCTGATAACTGATCAATGGGAGATGCTGTTGGTTATGTCCCTGGTAGCACAGCACTCACAGGGCCTTTTATGTAAAATTCTATGACAATATGTGTGACAATTATTATTTAGCATGTTGTGGTTCACATTCTTTTAAAATTACATTATTCTTTTTTCCCAAATCAATTTGATTAACAGTCCAACTGGTATATTTGTATACAAATAAGCAACCAAATCGTATTTGAAAGGATCTTTGGCAGACATAAAATATTGTTAAAAACTAGATGAAATCTGTCTTATCATTATGTGGGAATTAGAACAATGTTATAGTAATATATCAAAGCATGTTTATGAACAGTAAAAGCATACTCAAGCTCTCTTGTTCCATACTATACAATATACTTGAAAAAGTACTACATATAAACGAGAAGGCTGGTACCTAACAAAAACAGCATGTTTTTACGGTATTTTAATAAAACATGTAATGCACATTTTGCATTTGTACTTACAGCCTATGAAAAATCATGGTATGATGAGGATGTTACAGCAGCTGTAAACAAGCTGTTCTTGGCCACCATAAAGAATAAGGTTCAGGGTAGCAGCTACCATAGGTTCCAGGAGGTGAGTTCTGCAGGTTTGATATTCACAGTCCCAGCTAATTTTTGTATTGGATTTGCCAGGGAATGTGGTTTTAATGTACAGCATGGAGGTTGAACTATGGCCAGCAGGTTTAAAAGGGCAAATATAGCTTTTGGTCTAATCCAGACCCCTTATTAAAAAAAAAAAAGAGCACTCATGCAGCCCCAGAACCATGACACTCCCACTACCATGCTTGACTGTAGGCAAGACACACTTGTCTTTGTAGTCCTCACATGGTTGCTGCTACACATGCTTGACATCATCTGAACCAAATAAGTTTATCTTGGTCTCATCAGACCACAGGACATGGTTCCAGTAATCCATGTCCTTAGTCTGCTAGTCTTTAGCAAACTATATGTGGGCTTTATTGTGCATCATCTTTAAAAGAGGCTTCCTTCTGGGACGACAGCCATACAGACCAATTAAATGGCAATCTTCTTATAGCCTAGGACATCTTTGTGTAGAGCAACAATTCTTTTTTTTTTAGATCTTCAGAGAGTTCTTTGCCATGAGGTGCCATGTTGAACTTCCAGTGACCAGTATGAGAGAGTGAGAGCGATAACACCAAATTTAACACACCTGCTCCCAATTCACACCTGAGACATTGTAACACTAATGAGTCACATGACAAACAGGAGGGAAAATGGCCAATTGGGCCCAATTTGGGCATTTTCCCTTAGAGGTGAACTCACTTTTGTTGCCAGTGGTTTAGACATATTTTTTTTTTATTTATGTATTCTTTGGTGGAGTAACAAAAATGATTCTCTGGCAGTCTGAGTTATACAGCGAGAAATTTTAGTGTCTCCAACACCAGACACCAAATCTCCCACACACTGTCAAAATAAAAAAGTGTTTTGTACAACATTGATGTATTTCTTTCTAAAAAGCCGACCTTAAGAAAGTATTATGGAAGCAGAAGAAACACTAAAGAAATAACATTCTATTGCCACTTCCACCAACAACAAAAAATGTCACAGTGTTAAAAAAATATCTATATACTGTATGTAGCTGATCTAAAAAAATGTTACAAAGAAAGAGGAGACCAATACATGAGTGCCAAATGCAGCATGAGAATTAAAATGACACTAACATTGAGCAAGAATAATAGTCTATGCATGTGGTTTTCCTCTATGTAATGGTTTATTTTAATCGCCAATTTCTACTGTCAGTGCTTCTGTGGTAAGTAGCACTGGACATACAGGTTATACTCGAAAAATTCATTTATTTCACAAATGCAACTTAAAGAGTGAAATTAATATATGAGATAGACTCATTACATGCAAAGCAAGATAGTTCAAGCCATGATTTGTCATAATTGTGACGATTATGGCTTACAGCTCATGAAAACCCCAAATCCACAATCTCAGGTTATTTGAATATTGTGAAAAGGTGGAATATTCTCGGCTCAAAGTGTCCCACTCTAATCAGCTAATTAAGCCATAACACCTGCAAAGGGTTCCTGAGCCATTAAATGGTCTCTCAGGCTGGTTCAGTAGGAATCACAATCATGGTAAGGACTGCTGACCTGACAGTTGTGCAGAAAACCATCATTGTCACGCTCCATAAGGTGGAAATACCTCAAAAGGTAATTGCAAAAGAAGTTGGATGTTCCCAAAGTGCTGTATCAAAGTAAATCAATAGAAAGTGGAAGGGAAAAGTGTGGAAGAAAAAGGTGCACAAGCAGCAGGGATGATCACAGCCTGGAAAGGATTGTCAGGAAAAGGCTATTCAAAAGTGTTGAGGACTTTCACAAGGAGTGGATTGAGGCTGGAATCAGACCATCAAGAGCACCACACACAGACGGATCCTGGACATGGACTTCAAATGTTGTATTCCTTTTGTCACCCCACTCCTGACCAACAAACAACATCAGAAGCATCTTGAACCTAGGCTAAAGAAAAACACACCTGGTCTGGTGCTCAGTGGTCCAAAGTCCTCTTTTCTGATGAGAGCAAATCTTGCATCTCATTTGGAAACCAAGGATCCAGAGTATGGAGGAAGAATGGAGAGGCACACACTGCAAGATGCTTGAAGTCCAGTGTGAAGTTTCCACAGTCTGTGAAGATTTGGGGAGCCATGTCATCTGCTGGTGTTGGTTCACTGTGATTCATTAAGTCCTGGGTCACTGCAGCCATCTACCAGGAGATTATGTCATGCTTCCTTCCGCAGATGAGCTCTGTGGGGATGCAGGACTTGGCACCTCCCTTACACTGCAAACAGCACCAAAACCTGGTCACATGACCGTGGGATTACTGTGCTTAATTGGCCAGCAAACTCACCTGACCTGAACCCCATAGAGAATCTATGATAGAGAATCTATGGGGCATTGACAAGAGAAAGATGAGAGACATGAGACTGAACAATGCAGAAGATCCGAAGGCCGCTATTGAATAATCCTGGTCTTCCACAACACCTCAGCAGTGCCACAGGATGATCGTTTCCATGCCATACCGCATTGAGGGGCCCAAACCAAGTACCGAGGGGCCAAAACCAAGTACTCAGTACATATGCATGCCTATACTTTTTAGAGGTCCAATATTGTTCTATGTACAATCCTTGTTATATTACATTGCATGTAATATTCTAATTCTAATATTCTAATTCTAATTTTCTGAGATTGTGGATTTGGGGTTTTCATGAGCTGTAAGCCATAATCATCACAATGATGACACATCATGGCTAGATGAGTCTCTCTATTTATATTACTTTCACCTTTAAAGTTGCATTAGTGAAATGCAATGAACTTTTGCACAATATTCAAATTTTTCGAGTTTCACCTGTAGTTGTCTGCTGTAAATGCATTTCTTCTCTAGGTGAGTGTATGCAAGCTTAAGTGCCACAACTTCTGTTTTTCTCCAGCAATAATAGTTATTTTAATCTGACTCCAGGTCAGGAGCACTCTCCTTGTCTTTGTCTACCTGCAAGGTGATTGGTGTGGTCAGTCATTTGTTGTAAGCAAGCCAAACCCTCAGTCTCATGCTTGTGATAGAGAGTGATATGTGTTTTATTCCTGATCAAGCCCCATGTCCGTCTGCCCAGCTAGACTGGATTTCCCTGTATATGACCTTGGAACGGATTATTGGACTATTCCCTGAACTCAGCCTGCCTTTTTACCTGGACTGTCTGCCAAACGTGAGTATCTGTTTGCTTTACTCAATTTGCGCCTGCCCTGGAGTGGTAGCCAAGCACTATAGCATGGTGTATAAGATCTGGGGGCCACCAAGTACCGTTAGGCCTGCTTATCTTATGGGTAAGGAGGCTGCTATGGGTGAATCATGCTATAATGTCTAAGCACCAGTGATAGGGTAGACATGACAGTCAGGTGACAAAGACAACAACGTAATAGTTAGAACATGGAAATCAACTCAGGATGACAAGAAAGAGACATCAAGGAAGAATTATCACTACAAATTATAATTAATATTTTTTTTTAATCCCTAGGGGCCAAATACATGTAATACATGGTTTCTTTCTGATCTGTGCTGTTGTTGGGAAATAAAATAACTCTCTCTCTCTCTCTCTCATAGTCCTGGGAAAATGGTATGTTGGAAGTTCCTGCTATACTACAGCACTTCTTATTTCCAAATGTTTGTCAGCACATGACTATACTCACAACCTTTTCAAAGTTTAACTACTGTTCATATTCTTGTCTCTTTAGCTTGCTGTGCATCCCATTTCTTGCTCTAGATGTTTGGTAAATAGCCAGAAATTCATATTTCCAAAGAAGGAGAATCCAATTAGGATGCATGCCTCAGAATATTATTATACAGGATTAATATAGAGCCTTACAAAAAAGACAGCAGACATTACAGTTGCAATACAATTTGGTACAAGAGAAATCAGAGGGCCTTTCTTGAGCTTACAATAGCCACCACAAACCACAGAAGTGTCATATTTTCACTAGTTCCTGGAAGCTGCCAGTACAGAGGTATACACCACACCATTGGAGAACAGTGTTTTTCTAGTGACAGTTTCCAATCACTAAATTAAGCAACACATTGGAAGTGTCTATGAGATCCTATGTTGAAATAATATGTAATGAACACATCCCACCTTTTTGTGAAATCTATTTAACCTGATGGTGACTGACAATTACCTAGTACAAATTCAATGCAGAGCTGATAAGTAGCACATTATCTCACCTTAGAAACCACTGTAAAATATATTTTCACACATACATAGAGTTGGTTGTTAAAAGATCTGACAGAATCACAAGAAAAAGTAATGCACCTGTTGCCATTACCACTGATCTAGCAATTATTTTATGAGAGTTTAATTATTATTATTTTTTATATAAGGACCCTGCTTATTTCAGTATTTAATCCTTCTCCACATAAAATGTTCATATTTATTTATTCACCGACAAAATTAAATTCTTGCCACAGATACAAATTATATTGCTTTATATCTGTCTAGTCTGTTGCTATAGAAGTAGCCTGTTTGCTCTGTTCATTAAAGAACATAATTGATTTATGCTTGGTCTTTTTCAGTTGAACTTAAAGTCACCTAGTGACACTATAAGTGCCAAGGAAAATCAGATTAAAGAGACCATTATTTGACTATAACAGCCAACAATAGACATTTGAAGATTATTACCCTCCACCACTTCTAGTTATTCAAATGTACAGATTTTATTTTTCCCGAATCATCCGTATCAGTAGCATTTATTTGGTTCTCTGCCCACAAAATTCGAAAGCAGCATTTTACGACCACTGACATACTAAAGCTCATTATACTGCTTTGTCTCTGTTTTGAATCGCACCATCTGTAGCTTAGGAAAACAATGGATATAAAACACTTTTGGGTATGTGTTAAAGCAGTATAGGAGCTTTCCTTTCTAGTGACACAAAAAAAACTACCATTGAAGAGTCTTTTTACTGCTGCTGTTTAACTGATCTATTACCATTTTGACATTTTTCAAATTTGCCATTAAAAACCTTTCAGTCTTGTTTCCTAAAAGGTTTAGAGTGTTCATCCTACTTACCTTTAACGGCTTTGTCATTATAATGAACTGTTTTCCTAATGGTAGCAGACTTACAAATAAAGCCTTCCTGTCTGCAAGTAAATCGGGCTCAAATCTTCTTCATTATTCCAAAAAAAAAAACAATGGGTTGGTTTTAAAAAAAAAAAATCTGAGAAACCGAATTGAAAGTGTTGTCTTCTGCAACCAATCAGATGCAAGTCTTTCAGCTTCTACAAATACTTGACTTGTAATGAATATATTTTTAAAATAGTATAGATCCATTTTGTCCAAATAAGCAAGGATGTTTATTGTAAAAGGTTTTACAATAGTTTTACAATGTATTTAACCAGACACAAGAAAGAAAAATGTAATATGTTACATCTTACTAGTCTTTAGACTTGGTGGCAGCATCAGTTTTCTTTTTTCATGCTCTTTTCTTTTCACCTGGTGATCCTGCCAGCAGAACAATTCTCCTCATAGAGTCAAAACACTCACTCACAGTACTGTATATAGGGAGGAACAGAATGTCACTAGGACATAAAAAGTTTTAGGGCTACAAAAACACCTTTTCATCATTTCCATAACAGTGTCATTATGTGTGCACAAAGAGAACTGGGAACAAAGCTAACTAACAGCAGTGCTGCAGAGTCAGACAGCACAGGAAAGCATAAGATTTCAGACATGATCAACAGTTTTTTTTTTTTTTTTTGCACTTTAACCACTTAAGGACCGCCTCCTGCACATTTACGTCGGCAGAATGGCACGGCTGGGCACAGGCACATACCTGTACGTCCTTTAAGTGCCCAGCTATGGGTCGCGCGCACGCGACCCGGTCCGAAGCTCTGCGGCCGTGGGAACCGATCGCCGCCGGTGTCCCGTGAACGGTCACAGGAGCTAAAGAACTGGGAGAGATGTGTGTAAACACACCTTCCCTATTCTTCACAGTGGCAATGTCACTGATAGTCTGTTCCCTGATACAGGGAAAGGCGATCAGTGATGTCACACATCCAGCCCCACCCCCCTACAGTTAGAAAGGTCACAAATAACCCCTACAGCGCCCCCTAGTGGTTAACTCCTAAACTGCAATTGTCATTTTCACAGTAAACAATGCATTTTTATAGCATTTTTTGCTGAGAAAATGACAATGGTCCCAAAAATGTGTCAAAATTGTCTGATGTGTCCGCCATAATGTCGCAGTCACGAAAAAATCGCTGATTGCCGCCATTAGTAGTAAAAAAAAATATTAATAAAAATGTCATAAAACTATCCCCTATTTTGTAAACACTATAAATTTCACGCAAACCAATCGTTAAACGCTTATTGCGATTTTTTTTTTACCAAAAATTTGTAGAAGAATACGTATCGGCCTAAACTGAGAAAAAATAGATATATCTTTTTTGGGGGTATTTATTATAGCAACAAGTAAAACATATTGCAGAAACTGGCCAGGTCCTTTACCTGCATAATGGTCTGGGTCTTAAGGGGTTAAAGACATTTGATATGACTACATTGCATCATCCAGCAAATCAGCCTCTCACAGCAAAGGATAATAACATTTAATGCAAACTAACCAAAATGTTTAAAGGAGTTGTAAAGGAAAACATTTTTTTTTGCTGAAAGGGTATAGAGACATAATAGTTAACTGATTCCTTTTAAAAATGATTAAAATAGATAAAAATCAATCATATAATGTGCCTGCAGTTTCAGTTTCGTTTTTCATCTAGTTTCATGCTTCTGTGAAAGACATAGACAGAGAGCCAATACAGGGCAGTGTTTGTTTTTAAAATGAAACTGATTGGTTCTGAGGGGTTTTAGACACACAGTAATCACACCTTCTTTATTAGAGACCACAGAGAGAACCTCCCAGTATTTTTTTTTATAATGAAACAGACAACCAGGAAGTGTGCAGAACAGAGAAGGATTACAGCAAAAATGAACAATGAGGACATAAAACCAGGACTGCATTAGGGTAAAGGAAGCTATTTAGCTAAAAAAAATCCTTTAGTGACCCTTTAACTTTGCAATATTTTCTGGTGGTATGACTCTAGAAGTAACTTACTTTAGTAGTCCATAAGTGAAGTAGACAGTTAACAAATAAGTAAACAGTTAAAGAGCATCTATGGTAAAAAAAATTAAAATATATTAATTTCCACATTGAATTGGAATCATTTCTAGTTTACTCCAACAGGCAAGAGAAAGGCAGAACTTACAACATGAAAGGAGATATGGGTAAATTACTTTGGTTTGCCAAAAACAATTCTTTGTATTACTATTGTAGCCACCCTGGCGGTATGATAATGTCAGATTTTTGTGTCTCAGAGAGTTTTATATTGTAGGTCTGTAATTCTTAGTAATAACACACTTAAATCTGTCCAAACAAGAGTCTAGTAGACATCCCGGGTATGAAAATGTGAAACCCAAATTCATAAATTATAATATAATAAATAACTATAAATAATTATAAAAAACATAATAAAATTAATTTCCCCACAATTCACTAATGCTCAATTCTGCAAATTTTCTAATTTACCATCGCTGTTTTCTAACAGGTCTAAAACCACTTTTGACATAAAGGGACACTTTTTGGTTGCCGTGGACAATCTCAAATTTTCAGGCAGAAAGAACAGTATATATAAATATAAAAGTGCACTGGACAGAGCATTAAGGACAAAGGAATGTTAAATGATTTAATACAGTAATGGAATCAGTAAGATTACAGTGTACTGTATGTGTTATATTTTGTGTACTTTTTGAATCTGCCACGGGCTCCACCCTCATGCGTCGTGACGCTTGCAGGGAATAAAGCTTGGCACACAGAGCATCTGGTGGAGAACACAGCCCACCAGGGAGGTTTAATGCTGGTGCTATACATTTAAAATGTGTGTAATGTGACCATAGAACTCCATTAAGGCATTGGAAATTAATATAGTTACATACTTAATATGAAATAATGCATAAGTCTCTAAGCTTATCCCTACATAAAAAACAATTAGAAACTAAAGCTCCACAGGAAGTCAAACTTATAAAGGCACGTTCTTTGCTTTAATAGGGAAAATCCTGCATAAATCCCTGGATCAACATTCTTTTATGAAATATAGGTAACCCTTTACATGTTGTTCTTTTAGAAAAGCACCAAAGCCTTTTTAGAAACAATCAGGCCGCGTACACACGAGGAGATATATCCGATGAAAACGGTCCGACGGACCGTTTTCTTTAGACATGTCTCCTGGGATGTTTTGGTTGTTTGATGTGTGCACACACGATTAAACCAAAATCCCCACGGACAGACAGCGCGGTGGCGTGGCGGTGACGTTGATGCCGCCATGTCACCAAACCAGGAAGTAAAATACTTCCACGCAGCGTCGAATACATTCGACGCATGCGGGAAATTTCGGTCCGCTGGTTAGGCGTACTAACCAGCGAACATATCCGACAGACCGCTTTCCAGCAGACAAGTTTTAAAGCATGCTTTAAAACTTTTGTCTGCTGGAAACCTGTCTGCTAGCCCGTACACACAATCTAATATGTCTGCTGGAACTGGTCTGTGGACCAGTTTCAGCAGATATGTTTGATCGTGTGTACGCGGCCTCAATTGTAATTGTTAGAACAAAATCCGTTAAAAACGTTTACACATTATTACTGCCTTTACAATCAGGAAACCTTTCTACACTTGGAGGGCCTCTTATTTTAGGAAATGTTTTGCCATCTCCTTGTCCAGGAACATCGTGCCAACTGTGAGGCTAAGGTCATGTGCTTAAGCACATGTTTACAGGCATGGAAGCCTAGCTAAGCGAGCAATGGTATACATCATGCACACCATCATATGTTCAGGCATGCACTGGCATCAAGTGGGTTAATTAAATCCAAGCTCTGCTCAGGGATCATTGCTGAATGGTCCTTCAGTCTTTCCTGCTGTGTTCCTGATCCCCAAACCTTTACTCACCATGTTATTGACTGGGCTTCCACCTGACCTGCTTTTCGAATACCCTTGTCTGCCCCCCTCTGTTACTGACCTTGGTCTGGACTTCTGACCAGGATTATTCCCATCGACTTTGTACCTTGCTGCCTGCACATTGCTGATGTCTGATGTTCCTGTCTCTGATCCTACTTATAATTGAGTGCTTTCTTGCTCAGTGGTTACTGGACCGAGACTGATTCCAATCCACTTACAACAGAACTTGCTGTATCCATGGTGTACCAACAGCTGTAACCCTGCTCATTATATCACCACTCCCAAGTTCTATTTTTCAGTATCTACACCCTGTCATGTGTGCATTTCCATTGTACACGCAGAACCTGTCTCAACTTTCATGGTGCTTGGACGGGAAATGTGCAAGAGGCCGCCTTTATCTGGGCCTCGACATGCTGGAGGTAACTGCTTTGCACAGCTCATAAAATGACTAAAACAATGAGAAGTACATATATATATAATAGGGGCAGATAGAAGCAAATACCCCAACTATAAAATAAAAAATAGGATACGATCTTTGGATATGGCCAGGAAAGCAAGTAAACAAAGTTGATGCTACAATGTTGTTGTAAGAATCATTGAATCACCATGAAGAAAAGTTACTTCTCTTAAACAAATTATTTTATTGCTAGAT
Source organism: Rana kukunoris (assembly GCA_029574335.1). Taxonomy (NCBI): domain Eukaryota; kingdom Metazoa; phylum Chordata; class Amphibia; order Anura; family Ranidae; genus Rana; species Rana kukunoris. Next base: position 207,871,966 of record CM056051.1, read on the forward strand.
GACATTCTCTTTACTAAAGGCAGGGCTATTATTTTTACTGCCATCACACCTACAGTCTCTTCATAACTGTAGCAAAGAAGCCTCCTCTTAACAGGAACACAGTCTCTAGGGACTCCTATAGTTATATGATTAACAGCTAATGGGAACATGTTAATTTGCACTCTTGCCATAATATTAACATCAACTGTAATAGGCTTTTAAAAATTAGGTGTTCAATACTAGTTCAATACACAGTTAAGCTGTGTTAATCGGTGGCTAGTAAGAGACTCTTCACATTAAAAGCCTTTCCAAGCATTTTGCAATTCTTCACAATGCTGAAAAAATGCTTAACCACTTCAATACCCAGCCATAGACAATTGACGGCCTGGGATGGGATTTACCATCCTAAGTGGCCGTCAATTGACGGCCTGGGTATTGCAGGCGAATATCTGGATGATGCCTGCAGCCAGAGGCATCATCCAGATATCCTCTTCTTCAGCCGGCGATTCTGCACAATGTAAGAACGATCATAGCGGCGGTTCCGCCGCTTGATCGTTCTTACAGGCCGCGGGAGGGGACATCCCCCCCCTCCCGCCGCCATCCGGTGCTTCTCCGGGCTTACCTGTACCTTCGGGGGCCCGGAGAACGAATCGTCGGCGGCGGCAGGAAGCATAGAGATGACTGGTGACCAGATGGTCACCAGTCATCTCTATGACCGTCGGAGGACCCGGGCGCGATCTGATGACGTCACGCCCGGGTCCCCGTATGTAAACAAAGCCGCAATTGCGGCTGTAAGTCACCATTCATGAGATCAGTGAATTTTTTTTCACCGATCTCATGGTTTCCAGCCTGGAGGTGAGATGTGAGGTCTTATTGACCCCACATCTCTCCATAAAGAGGACCTGTCACACACATTTCCTATTACAAGGGATGTTTACATTCCTTGCAATAGGAATAAAAGTGGAAAAAAAAAAAAAATCAAAAAAAGTGTAAAAATATATAAAATATAAATAAAAAAAAAATAATAAAAGATAAAAAAAAAATTAAAACGCCCCTGTCCCCGATAGCTCGCGTGCAGAAGCGAACGCACACGCAAGTCCCGCCGACATATGTAAACGCCGTTTAAACCACACATGTCAGGTATCGCCGCGTGCGTTAGAGTGCCAGCAACTAATCTAGCACTAGATCTCCTCTGTAAATCTAAACTGTAACCTGTAAAAAATAAATAAAGCGTTGCCTATGGAGATTTTTAAGTACCGAAGTTTGGCGCCATTCCATGAGTGTGCGCATAATTAAAGCGTGACATGTTGGGTCTCTATTTACTCGGTGTAACATAATCTTTCACATAATACAAAAAAATTGGGCTAACTTTAGTGTTTTGTTATTTTTTTAATTCATAAAACAATTTTTTGTTACAAAAAAAAGGCGTTTGAAAAATAATTGCGTAAATACCGTGCAAGATAAAACTTTGGAATGACCGTCATTTTATTCCCTAGGGTGTCTGCTAAAAAAACCATATATAATGTTTGGGGGTACTGTGTAATTTTCTAGCAAAATAATGATGATTATTACATGTAGGAGAGAAGTGTCAGAATAGGCCCGGTATGGAGGTGGTCTAAAAGCCTAGTATTGAAGCGGTTAACCTTGAGCAACTGCATTTTTTCCACTGGGACTACTCATGCTTAGGGATGTTTTGAAAGCCTTCTGCATAAACCATGTTTTTTTATGTTGTTTTAATTTCTCATATTTATATAGTGCCAACATATTATGCAACACTGTACACTAGCATGGAGTTGTTTAGCAGTAGCAAAGAGTGAGAACGTGATTTTTTTTTTAAAGGGCGTTCTCAGAAAAAGGAGCAGGGGGCAAACAGTTGTGCAACTGTCAATGTGCAATGACTAAAAACTTGTGTCCAGAAACACTTTGCTGTTGATTTTGTATCCCCTCTCCCCAACACTAACACAGGCACACACATACACACACACACACACACACAGAATTACTGCATGCCTCCAAATATTCATTGAAAAACAATGCAGTGAACACGGTTCCTGTCTGCAGACACTTGCAAGTCTTGCATGGCCCAATAACTGTCTTATAAATTCTCCATGGGCCCTTTAGGAGAGTCCATCACTGCTACTGTGCAGAGCCTGCCCCTACACACACTGAACACTACAAGATTCAGCCAACAGTATACTGTTGTGTTTTTTCTCTTTATGTAAATGCAATTTTGTTTTCTAGAGTAGGGCTGACTTGCTTTGTTCCTTATGTAATAGGTAATGTGTGCTGTATTGTTCCCCTATACAGAAGAAGAAAGAAATATGGAAGGGGAGCTCTGAGTAGTGTGTGCCATGCAGTTTTATCTGGATCACAAACACATGTAACACACAAAATCTGGTTTACAATCTTCTGCTGTTCACATTTAGACAAACTTTATTAGCTTAAATAGGCATGATATGTGATAATAGTCATTCATTATTGAGTGGGTGTTCTGCAGTGATGTGTTGACTTCACCTAGCTCTAAAGCCTTGTACACACGTTCGGTCCATCCGATGAGACCGGTCCGACGGGCCATTTTCATCGGTTCACCGATGAAGCTGACTGATGGACTGATGTGCCTATACACCATCGGTTCATGAACCCGATTGTGTCAGAACGTGGTGACGTAACACGCAAGCACGTTATCAAAAAAAACAAAGTTGAATGCTTACAAGCATGCGTCGACTTGATTCTGAGCATGTGTGTATTTTTAACCGATGCTCGTGCGTACTAACGGTTAGTCGTCCACCGGTTCAATTTTAAAGCAAGCCATCTGTTTTTGGACCGAAGGATAACAGACCGATGGGGCCTACACACGATCGGTTTGGACCGATGAAAACGAACCGTTTTCATCAGTTTGAACCGATCGTGTGTACGCGGCTTAAGTCCTCCTATAGGCAAGTACCGAGCAGGATAAAAAAAAACACGAACAGTAATGTGATCTTTTTTTTCTCTCCTTTTTAAGGATATAAAACCTTGGGATGCATGTAAAGATAAAAAGCTGCAAAGCCTACAGATGGGAAGTATAAAAATATAAATTCCTATAGACTAGAGCTCTACATAAATGGAAAAGGATGAATGTTAAGGTTTGTTCAGATTTAAAATGTATTTGCTGGTCTAGAAGGTGATCAGAATATTGAGCCAGTTCCCTGAAATTGAAATTCTGATTTGAATTTCTTATTGCTGCACTTTTAAAAGATACACGACTACATGCATTTCTCACCATCTAACCAAGATTTTATATATATATATATATATATATATATATATATATATATATATATATATATATATATACACACACACACAAAAAAGTTATAAATTGATTTTCATTTTAATCTATGAAATTAGTATTTGATCCCCTATCAATAAGCAAGATTTCTGGATCCCAGTTGTCTTCTATACAGGTGACAAGTTGAGATTGGGAGCACTCTCTTAATGAGATTGCTTCTAATCTCAGCTTGTTAGCCGGATTAAAAGACACCTGTCCACAGAAACAATCAATCAGATTCCAATCTCTCCACCATGGTCAAGACCAAAGAGCTTTCCAAGGAAATCAGGGAAAAGATTTTAGACCTATACAAGACTGGAATGGGCTACAGACCATGGCCAAGCAGCTTGGTGACAGGGTGACGATTATTCACAAATGGAAGAAACACAAAATAACTGTCAATCTCCCTCGGTCTGGGGCTTCATGTAAGATCTCAGCTCATGGAGTTTTAATGATCATGAGAACGGTGAGAAATCAGCCCAGAACTACACGGAGAGTCTTATCAATGATCTCAAGGCAGCTGGGACCATAGCCATCAAGAAAACAATTGGTAACGCAGTGCGCCGTGAAGGACTGAAATCCTGCAGCACCCACAAGGTCCCCCTGCTCAAGAAAGCACATGTACAAGCCTGTAAAAAGAAATTCTAATGAACATCTGAATGATTCAGAGGAGAATTAGATGAAAGTGCTGTGGTCAGACGAGACCAAAATCAAGTTTTTTGGCATCAACTCAATTCATCATGTTTGGAGAAGGAGGAATGTTGCCTATAAACCCCAAGAACACCATACCCACCATCAAACATGGAGGTGGAAACATTATGCTTTGGGGTGTTCTTCTGCTAAAGGGGACATGACAACTTCACTGCATTAAATAGACGATGGACAGGGCCATGTACTGTCAAATATTGGGTGAGAAACTCCTTCCTTCAGCTAGGGAATAGAAAAAGGGCCATGTATGAGTATTCCAACATGACAATGACCCAAAACACATGGCTGAGGCAACAAAGGAGTGTCACAAGGAGAAGCACATTAAGGTCCTGGAAAGGCCTAGCCAGTCTCCAGACCTTAATCCCATAGAAAATATGTGGAGGGAGTTGAAGGCTCGAATTACCAAACGTCAGCCTTGAAACCTTAAAGTGATTGTAAAGGCAATTTGTTTCCCTATAAAAATAACAAACATATTATACTTACCTGCTCTGTTGCAGTGAATTTGCACAAGGCAGCCTGGATCCTTCTCTTCTTGGGTCCCTCCTCTGTGATCTTTGCCCCGCCATCCTGTTCAGTGACCCCACAGCAAGCAGCTTGCTCTAGGGGCACCCAAGCTGAGTCACAGCTCCCTGTGTCCATTCAGACATGAACCCCCGACCTGGCTCTGCCCCCTTTTTCCCCTGATTGGCTAGCTAACTTTCATTGACAGCAGTGGGAGCCAATGGTGCTACTGCTGTGTCTTAGCCAATCAGGAAGGATAATCCAGATGGCTGAAACATTTGTGGACATTGCTGAACAGAGAGGAACCTTAGGTAAGTAGTTGGAGGGGGCTGCTGCACACATATGACTTTTTATCTTAATGCATAGAATGCATTAAGATAAAATAAACTTCTGCCTTTACAACCCCTTTAATGACCTATACAGGATCTGCAAAGAGGAGTGGGACAAAATCCCTCCTGAGATGTACACAAACCTGGTGGCCAACTGGTGGCCAACTACAAGAAACCTCTGACCTCTGATTGCTAATAAGGGTTTTGCCACCAAATACTAAGTCATGTTTTGTGAAGGGGTCAAATACATATTTCACTCATTAAAATCAAATTTATAACTTTTTTTAAAGCATTTTTTGGATATTTTTGTTGTTATTCTGTCTCTCAGAGACACTCTATCATATGTGTTTTTATTTGTGTACTTTTTTTCTTAGTTCCACTTTCAACTTTATTTATCACCTTATGAATGTATACACTTACCGGCCACTTTATTAGGCACACCTGTTCAATTGCTTGGTAACACAAATTGGTAATCAGCCAATCACATGGCAGCAACTCAATGCATTTAGGCATTGGCGAAGATGACTTGATGAAATTCAAACGTGGCATGGTTGCTGGTGACAGACGAGCTAGTCTGAGTATAAAAAATAAAACAAAAACTGCTGATTGACTGGGATTTTAACGCACAACCATCTTTAAGGTTTAAAGAGAATGGTCTAAAAAAAAATATATATATATATCCAGTGAGAGGTAGTTGTGTGGACCCTGTTGATGTCAAAAGGAGAATGGGCAGAATGGTTCCAGATGATAGAAAGGCAACAGTAAGTCAAATAGCCACTCATTACAACCAAGGTATGTTAAATACTAATCTCTGAATGCATAACACATCAAACTTTGAGGCAGATGGGCTATAGCAGAAGACCACACTGGGTGCCACTTTTGTCAGCCAAGAACAGGAAACTGAGGCTACAATTCGCACAGGTTCAGTAAAATTGGACAACAGAAGATTGGAAAAACATTGCCTGGTCTGATGAGTCTCGATTTCAGCTGTGAAATTCAGATGGTAGCCAGAATTTGGCTTAAACTTGAAAGAGTGGATCACCTGTATATCATGCCTTGTATTAACCGTTCAGGCTGGTGATGGTGGTGTAGGGGGTATTTTCATGGCATACTTTTGGCCCCTTAGTACCAATGAAGCATCGTTTAGATGCCAAGGCCTACCTGAGTATTGTTGCTGACCATGTCCACCCCCTACAGTGCACCCATCTTCTGAAGGCTACTTCCAGCAGTTTAATGCACCATGTCACAAAGCTCAAATCCTCTCAAACTGGTTTCTTGAATATGACAAGTCAGTTCACTGTACTCCAATGGCCTCCACAGTTACCAGATCTCAATCCAATAGAGCACCTTTGAGATGCAATGGGATTGGATGGGATGGGATGGGATGGAATGGGATGGAATGAGATGGAATGGGATGGAATTGGATGGAATGGGATGGAATGGGATGGGATGGGATGGAATGGGATGGAATGGGATATTCGCATCATGGATGTGCAGCCAACAAATCTGCAGCAACTGCGTGATGCTATAATGTCAATAAGGACCAAAATCTCTGAGGAATGTTTCCAACACCTTGTTGACTTTATTCCATGCACAATTAAGGCAGTTCTGAAGGCAAAAGGGGGTCCAACAATACTAGCAAGGTGTACCTAATAAAGTGGCCAGTAAGTGTATATATTATCTGTGGCTTACGTGATGAGAGCCAAGTTAAAGTAAATAAAGTATGCCAAATACTGGATAATCAGTAAGTATAAATGCTAAGAGAGTTAAGTTCATCTCACCTACTTGGTATGCAGGTGATTCAACATATTTACGGTTGTATAATCTTAGAGAAATCTTGTTGGACAAATAGCTCATCCATGGCTAATCAGCAAAATGTACTACAATCACTGAATTTTCAATGTGTAGATCTGTCTTTGATTATGCAGCAAGAAAGCATGTTTACATCAAATGGATTACATATTTACAGAAGAAAGCCAAGGATAAAGTGAAGGATAAAATCAGTAAAAGCAAACTTGTCCTTTAAACAATACTGCTTGTTCACCTGCCCTTTCTCAGACTGAGACTGGACAATAAGAGAGCAGCAGCAAACTGATGAGGTAATCTCTTAACACAGGTTTGTTGTCGCTGTACTTTAATCCAGGTACACACCATTAGTTTTTTTTTTCCGTTAAACTTCATGAGTTGAATGAAAAAAACAAACAAAAAACTGACAGCTCCTATCAAAACCACTGTACTAACCATGCAAGGTTAGTTCAGCGACCTCCTCCCGCTGAGCTTTTGTGTTCTGACAGGGGGACGGCCAGAACACTCCAAACATCGCTCTCTGCCATTGGCTGAGAGCACTGACTGGGAGTCGGTCGGCTGCTGGTTTTCCAGCATGCATGTCTGACATACACACAGGCCAAATGTTAGCCGTTTTTCTTTAACTACTCGAGATCCGCGCTACAGCTGAATGACGGCTCTAACGCAGATCTAAATAGTCAACAAGCCGTCAATTGACGGCTTGTCACTAGCTGCTTCCCGGCGCGCGCTCCAGAGCGCGCTGCGGGGAAACACTGTGTTGCCCGTGTCCCTTGGACACAGGCAATCACAGATCGCCGCGAACGGCCAATCAGAGTGGCCGTTTGCGATGCGATCTGTGCGGCCAATGAGAGATGATCTCATAGATCATCTCTCATTGCCGTTTTACATAGAGACAGCGTTCTGTCTCTGGAGAGCAGGAGACGGATCTGTGTCTCTTGTACATAGAGACACAGATCGGTCACCTCCCCAGTCACCCCCCCCTCCCCCCACAGTTAGAACACTATGCAGGGAATACATTTAACCCCTTCCTCACCCCCTAGTGTTAACCCCTTCAATGCCAGTCACATTTATACAGTAATTAGTGCATTTTTATAGCACCGATCGCAGTATAAATGTGAATGACGCCAAAAATGTGTCAAAAGTGTCCGAGGTGTCCGCCATAACGTCGCAGTCCCAATAAAATCGCAGATCGCCGCCATTTCTAGTAAAAAAAATAATAAAAAATAATAATTCTGTCCCCTATTTTGTAGGCACTATAAATTTTGCGCAAACCAGACACTTATTGCGATTTATTTTTTTATTTTTTACCAAAAATATGTAGAAAAATACGCATCGCCCTAAACTGAGAAAAAGAGAAAAAAAAAACGTTTTTTTTTTTTTAATTGGGATATTTATTATAGCAACAAGTAAAAAATATTGTATTCTTTTCAAAATTGTCGCTCTTTTTTGTTTATAGCGCAAAAAATAAAAACCGCAGAGGTAATCAAATACCACCAAAAGAAAGCTCTACTTGTAGGGAAAAAAGGACGTCAATTTTGTTTGGGAGCCACGTCGCACGACCGCGCAATTGTCAGTTAAAGCGACGCAGTGCCGGAAGCTGAAATATCACCTGGGCAGGAGGGGGGTATAAGTGCCCAGTAAGCAAGTGGTTAACCTGCTATTGTCTCCCAACATTCAGCCCAGAAAATTAAAGAAGATTGGTGCCAAGATGATTAAACTGCCAGAGAGAGAGAGAGAGAGAGAGAGAGAGAGAAAGAGAGAGAGAAACACCCACCTCTCCAGATGGGACCAGGAAGCCTAACGATCCTGTAGGTGCCTCGGCTCGCCTCTGCACACAATAAAAATAAAAGAAATGGCGGCAAACCACTGCAGATCAAAATGCTTTTTATTTGGACATCCCAAAAACGACAGGAATCAGATTGCTGGGCAGACGCATTTTGCACACTTCACGTGTGCTTAGTCATTAGACAGATATGTTAGCAAAATAGTTGTTATACAGTCCCACCTATAACAGGTGTCACCAGGTACTAATTGAAGACTGCCTGTTACATAGACTACACATGTGAAAAAGAAACCCATGAATATATAATTATATATAACACATATAGACAAAAGAAACACATAACCAAAAAAATGTATATACTGTATGCCCTATCAAGACAAATATAAAAAAATATAAAAACATTATCATAAAACACCATATAGTCTTGTGTCACCCCGTGTCCTTATACTCTAAAACAATTAACCAATAGACAACTGTATCCTCTCCCACCCTGATATAAACAACAATCGATACATATAAGCGCATACATATCAATGGATGTGGGAATCTCCTAAAATAGGAACGAGAAAAAAAAAAAAAACAGCAGACACAAAGAAGCAAAAAAGAAAAATTGACACAAATATAACGTATATTGCAAAACCCATTCATGTTCGATGTGGCTCCCATCTTTAACCCCCCTGCCGGTATCCCCAAGCGAGACTCGGGTTGGATTTTTCATGTAAATATCGATATCCCCGAGTCGCGCTCGGGGTGAATATGCAGAGCCTGCAGCGCGCGCTGGCTTACCTTATATCCAGGCGGGGTACTGTACTTACCTTGTCCCTGGATCCAGCGATGCATCCACGCTGTGTGAGCGAGTGGCGTCCTCCATTCGACTCACAGTGCCCGCACGCCGCCGATCTCCGTTCCCTTGCGACGTAACGGCGCACGGGGGCGGAGACCGGCGGCAAATTCAAAAAAGTAAACAAACACATTACATACAGAATACTGTAATCTTATAGATTGCAGTACTGTATGTAAAAAGTACACACCCCCCCTGTCCCTAGTGGTCTGCCCAGTGCCCTGCATGTTCTTTTACATAATAAAAACATTTTTTTTGTGCCTGCAAACTGTAGATTGTCCATAGCAACCAAAAGTGTCCCTTTATGTCAAAATTGATTTTAGAGCAGCTAGAAAACAGCGATAATAAATGATAATCACTTGCAGAATTGAGCGATAGCGATTTGTGGGGAAATTCGTCATAAAAAAATAAAAGTAATGACAGCGACAATTCTGCAACTGAGCAAATTTCAGTGATTTTGATTTGATTACATTAGTGAATAATTTTTATTATAATTACATTATTATTTGTTATAATTATTTATAGTTATTTATTATATTATAATTTTATGATTTTGTGTTTCAAACTTTATCATACCCGGGATGTCTACTAGACTCTGGTTTGGACAAATTTAAGTGAGTTATTCCTAAAAATTGCAGGCCTACAGTATAAAACGCAGAATTTCCATGCAAAATAATTGTACCGCTTTTGGTACGTAATTCCAGACAGAATCATACCGCCAGGGAGGTTAAAAGATAGATGGGGCACCATTGCATATTGCACACCATAAAGTTGGTGGGACAGACAAACAGAAATGTAAATAGATGGCACAAATTTGGGTAAAAAAACAAACAAAAAACAAACAGTAAACTGCAATATTACCGCCCACCCGTCTGTGCTTTTATTTATAACCCTGTGGCTAGTGAATGTCCAAATGGGTCAGAGATAAATGGAAGGAGGATGTGTATCGAAATGCATGCCTGGACATTGCTTCCATAAACAGAAACAGCGGATGGTTGTGTAGCACATCACAGTGTTTAGACAACCAGATGGCAATGGAAATGGTCAGCAGAAATATTACCACCCGTCCATCATTTATAACCCAGTGGCTAGTAAATGTCCAAATAGGTCATAAATAAATGGAAGAAGGATGTATATTGAAATGCATGCCCGGAAATGGTGCCATTGGCTTCTGCTGCTGTCAATCAAACTCAGTGAACCAATGAGGAGCGAGAGGGAGCGAGGCCTAGCTACGGCTTCATGTCTGAATGAACACACAAAGCTGCAGCTCGGCTTGGGTGCCCCCATAGCAAGCTGCTTGCTGTTAGGGGAACACTGCAGGGGTTAGGGGCCAGGAGCACTGTAGAGGGACGTGAGAAGAGGAGGAGCTGTTCATTGCAACACCATTACACAGAGCAGGTAAGTATGACATGTTTGTTGTTTAAAAAATAAATAACAAATTTAATTTAGTATCACTTATGTTGTAGATTTGCCCAGAGTTCTGCTTTAAAACACTTTACAGAAAGCATTGTGGCACATTGTGTGTGGGGTTGTAATGCAAGCATGTTAATTAAGTATTGTCAATAAATGCAGAGATCACAGGGTAATATAAATAGCCTAATGCACTCGTCACATTCAATCCCATTGCCGCCATCTTGCTTCACTCTACCTATGCCGTGGAAGTGAAGTCATTTCGAGCATGCACGGGTTTCCACAGTGAAAGGTAAGTATACACACTCTCGGGTTTCTCGTCGGGAAACAGGCCGACAAGAATCTCAATGAGAAAAAATAGAGCAGGTTCTCTCTTAATGTATAGGTGTGTTTCTTCTTTTAAGAGATTAAAGTTGTAGTATACACCATCTATGAATATAGCAAGCCGCAATTGGATGAGATATGTTGTGTAATTTGTCCTACTACTGAAACAGTTAACTAATAACCCTCTAGGCAGCACGTACTTATAATTGTCTGCAACACTGAGAATCTGTTGTCACTATGTACATGGCATATGGTTATGTTTTCTGTTTATGTAGGAGCCGATCGGCACTGTGGCTGCATTAGATTGTTATTTTTGTTTTCTCTGTATGCGATGTAATTACATCGTTAACACATCATCTAGAACACTACAAATACCGTGAACCTTTGTGACCAGGTACGCCCCCTGATGACGTAAGACATACAAAATGTACGTCGGCGGCAATACCTGGTCACGTGTATAACCACGCCAATCCCGGGGACTACACGCCGCTTTTGGGAGTTAAAGCGAGCGAGATCCCAGTCAGCACACCTGAGGCCGCGTACACACGATCGAACATGTCTGCTGAAACTGGTCCGCAGACCAATTTCAGCGGACATGTTCAATCGTGTGTACGGCCTATCGGACCGTTTTCCAGAGGACAAAAGTTTCTAAACATGCTTAGAAACCTGTCCGCTGGAAACCTGTCCATCGGACATGTTCGATGGTTAGTACACAAAGTCATCGGACCAAAATCCCACGCATGCTCAGAATCAAGTCGACGCATGCTTGGAAGCATTGAACTTAGTTTTTTCATCACGTCGTGCTCTACGTCACCGCGTTCTGGTCCGAGGGGATTTTGGTCCGATGGTGTGTACGCACATCAGACCAACAGACCACTTCAGCCTGGTCCGATGAAAACGGTCCGTCGGACATGTTTCCTCGGGCATGTCTTATCGTGTGTACGCTGCCTGATACCCCTGCAGCCCCAGTGTCGGGTAGGCACTTTTTAAGTAAGAGGCCATTTGGCTACTTTTTTTAAATAAAACGTATTACGCTATGGGTGTTTTTTGTTTTATGTCCATATGTACTTTCCGGATATGAGGCCATTATCCCTGATCCAGCCAATCCTTTTCAGTGTGCAGGCACAATCCTGTCAAAGCTTTGTGTGACTATCTTTTTCATTAAAGAAGTCATACATATGTGGTAAGCGCAATATTAATCTTGAGGACTTCGGGTGAAAATGTCTATTTGGAAGATTATCTGCAAATTGTTTTGCACTTTACATTGTTTGGGACGATTGATATTTATCAGGACTTTTTTCACTAATTAATGCTAACACACAGTTCAAACTTTACAAGTTATTATATTTTGTTTTTTTGTGGTGTTTTTTGTTAATAACACAGTAATCATTTGCTTTACGGTAGTTTTGTATAGTAACTATTGCGCCCTCTATCCTGCCCCCCCTGTTTTTCTCTTTTTTTCTTTTTGAGATTCTGACCTTTTTTTTTTATCTTCTTCTTCTCCTCTCACCTAACAAGAGAGGTATATGGGTAGTGGAGGACGAGAGTTGCTCTTGTCCCCTCATAATATGGAGCAGGGAGGGCACATGAAATATGTTAAAAATAGCACCTTTTGAACCAGGGGTTATATAATTTTTTTTTTTCTCTCCTTCCTCTCACTTACCGAAAGAGGAATATGGGTAGTGGAGGACGAGATTTGCTCTTGTCCCTTCATAATACAGAGCAGGGAGGGCACAGGAATATGTCTTAAAATGAGGCGACACCTTTTTGAATCAGGGTGTTTTTTTTTTTTATATGAGTAGTGGAGGACGAGAGATGCTCTTGTCCCCTCATAATATGGAGCAGGGAGGGCACAGGAAATATGTTTTAAATGAGGCACTTTTTGAATCAGGGGTTATTTTTTTTATTTTTATTTTTTTCTCTCTCTTCCTTTTTCTCCTTCCTCTCATTTACCGAGAGAGGAATATGGGTAGTGGAGGACGAGATTTGCTCTTGTCCCCTCATAATACAGAGCAGGGAGGGCACAGGAATATGTTTAAAATGAGGCGGCACCTTTTGAATCATAGTGGTCTTTTTTTTTTTTTCTCGCCACCGGAGAAGGGGCAGGGGGAGAGGAGAGAGTAGGAGAGAAGGAGGAGGTTGGACTGTCCTATAATTGTGGATTAGGAAACTGTTTATATGTTTAACGTTTAATGTTGTAATTTATGTGTATGTATTTAACTGAAGAAAACATTTTTGTATGCTTATTGAAAATGTGGTGTTAACCACTTAAGGACCCCCGCATGCACATATACGGCCACAACATGGCTCGTACAGGCACAAGGGCGTAAATTTACGTCCCCGCCTTCGTGCGGTTCGGGGGTCCCATCGGGAGCGATCCGGGATGAGCGGGCGGATGTCAGTGTTTACCCGCCCCCCGCGATCGCTCCCAGCCAATGCGCGCGCTCCCCCTTTGTGTCACTTCCTCCTCCTGTGTAAACACAGGAAGGGGGAAGTGATGTAATCTCCCATCGCAGCGGTATTTCCAACCGCTGCGATGGGAGAAACACCTCACAGTAAGTGTGCACCAACACTACACTGACATACACACACATAGGCATACTTAACCCCTTGCGATCTGCCCCCCCCACCCCCCTGTCACAGTGTCACTGAATGCAGTGATCTAATCACTGCATTTAGTGTCAGTGTGACAGGCAGTGTAAAATCAGTTAGTGTTAGGTTCAGGATAGCCCCCCCCACCCCCCCTAATAAAGTTTTAACCCCCTGATCACCGCCCTAGTTAACCCTTTCACTCCCTATTGCCAGCGTCACTAAGCGATCATTTTTCTGATCGCTGTATTAGTGTCGCTGTTCCCGCTAGGTAGCTATTTTTTTTTATCGCGATTTTTTTTTTTACTAAAGACATTTGGCTAAATAAATTTTGGCCTAAATGTTTGACTAAAATTTAGTTTATTTGATTTTTTTTTTAACAAAAAGTAAAAAATTGTGTTTTTTTTTCAAAAATGTCGCTCTATTTTTGTATATAGCGCAAAAAATAAATATCGCAGAGGTGATCAAATACCACTAAAAGAAAGCTCTATTTGTGGGAAGAAAAGGACGCACATTTTGTTTGGGAGCCACGTCGCACGACCGCGCAATTGTCTGTTAAAGCGACACAGTGCCGAATCGCAAAAACACCTTGGGTCATTTACCAGCGTATTGGTCCGGGTCTTAAGTGGTTAATGTATAAATGTTTTGAAAAACTCAATAAAAATAAATTTAAAACAAAACAGATTTCCTAAAGAGATACCTAAATGCCTCGTACACACGAACGGTAATCTCGGCGAGAAGCAGTTTTCTTGCTGGTTTTTGCCGAGAAAACTGGTCGTGTGTACAACGCTTTATTTGCCATATATGGTTAACAAACATTAGAATAATTTATATCAAATGCATAAATGGTTACCCCTACAACCACAGATTATAAATTGCAGCGTTAAAAAATACATTTACATTATCTTTCTTAAATCCCCTGATTTGTGAATGTTTACATAAATATTACTGAGAAAGATACTTGACCTACTGGCTTTTAATGCTTGGGGTGCCTTTGATATTGAAAAAAATTCACATGTGGACCTTAACTAGAGCCATCAACTTCTACATATTAATAAAAACAAACAAAAAAACTGCATATTGCTTTGAAGCCTCTGCAAGAGAAAAAAATACACTGTAATAAGTGATTTTATTTGAACAATCTACCAAAGGGATGCATTTATTCTATGCAAGATAAACTTTAACCAGAACATTCCCTTAGCATAATGGGATGCTCAGAATATATCAAATAAACACAATTTCAATGTGGGTACATTTAAAAGGATCACTTATTAAAACGTATTTAAGAATATAGCTCTTTTTCTCAGTAAGGGAAAAACCATTGAATAAACCTATAGCAATAAAAAAAAATGGCTGCGCCCTTTACCAGACCCTTTTATCATAATAAAAGAGTGAAGAAACACATGTGGATTCACACGCTGCACAGCTCTAAAGGAATGAACAATAAGCTAAAGCTGAAAACATTCTGAAAATGTACCATTAGCACTTCTCTAATCTATACCAGCTTTGACAATTTAACATAAAAACTGAAAACTACATCCCTACTCCAAACATAGTTATGCATATCAAAGAAGAGCCTCGCATAGGCACTAAGCACTGTTATAGTGTTATATAGTGACAGTACTTTTACCTAAAGAATTTATATGTACAGTATAAATGTAGAAGTAGTGCTGGCCTGTGCATAAATAGGTGATAAAGTGCAAATGTAGTCACGTGACAGGTACACTTGAAAGGCAATAAATGGAGGGGCGTGGCCTGCAGCGGAGCCGGATGGCAGCTTAGCGAACAAGCTCCGACCGCCACAAGAGATCAGCGGCACTTAACGGCCTGTAAAGGACACCAAATACGGCTCCAAACAGAGCGTTCTGGTCCGGGATACCACTGGGGTGATGCCCAACAAGCGGAGAGGCTCGGCGAAGCCACAGCGCCTAATGGACATGTTCACTGTGCCGAGGGAAGGGAGGAGGCAAGATGGCGCCGGCGCGGCCTCAACTCCCGTCTCCGGACATCCGACCAGCGGTAAGGGAGGACCCCATTCCCAGAGAGGAAAGCATACTTCTGCCCAGTCTTACACCCCTTCGCCCTCAAACAGCCCAGCTAATTCGCAGATGAGGATGGATGACAATGGGAGCGACCACACAGAAAGCCCAGGAACGGACTCTGGGGATGATACACGTGAGTTACCTGACTCCATTACTACTTTCCCCACTAGTAATCAGCCTGTGATGGACACTGTCCTTAAGGACATGCTTGTTTCCCTACGCAGCTCACTGCAGGCTGACATGGTGAACTGTTTTCAGAGAGTGAATGCTGGGCTGAAGGAGGTAGAAGATAGAGTAGAACATGTGGAAACAAAGATGGGAGAATATGCTGTAACTATTAACAAAAAAAGGCAAGGAGAGAGGCGCCTCTAGGTGTAGTAGATTAAAAGCAATTTAATTAAAACATAAGTTTCTCACTCACATTTGAGTAGTAACAGGTAAGCAAGTAAAGGTAGTTGTTTCCTTGGAGTGGTGAGCTGTCATCGATTTTGGCTTTCTTCATGCAGTCTGTGGAAGCTTTGGGCAGGAAGGACACTGCCTCATCATAGGGTGATGGAAGTCGGCTGTGATGTGCGGTCCTCTACCTGGTGCTTAGATGGTAGGATGAAGAGCAGACGCAGGACGATGATGTCACCAAAATGCGACGCGTTTCCGAGTTTCAGCAGCGAATGGACTGGCTGCTGCACTCCTTTTTCAAGCACAAGGAAAACCAGGGAAGGGGGGGGCTAGTTTTAATACATCGAAGGGGGGAGGAGACTGAGCGGAGCACGGAGGGATGTGCGAGGAGGGGGCGTGTCGACAGGAGAGGGAATGGGGCAGGACGTAATGAGAGTATGCAGTATAACATACGGGGGGTGTGAAAGGGGAGGGAGCGAGAATTTTAAGAACGGGACATGATAGGTTGGGCTAGACAGAAAGAGGAGGATGACATATGCAGGAAACAACTACCTTTACATGCTTACCTGTTACTACTCAAATGTGAGTGAGATACTTATGTTTTAATTAAATTGCTTTTAATCTACTACACCTAGAGGCACCTCTCTCCTTGCCTTTTTTCTAGAATTGGAACATGGTCTCTGTTCCCCTCTAATGGCAGCCCTGGATGTATATACCCACATACAAGCAATCAGACTTATTGTTAGCTTATGCTAAACTACCAGTCATTGACTTTGCCCTGTCCCCACAGATGTATATGCATTTTTGATACCCTAGGCATTGTGTTATCTTGCGCATTTTTACTTGTCTTGTGCTGTAACTATTAATAGCCTGGTGGATACTAGTGAAACCCAAGAAGAGACCAATGAGTGGTTTAAAAGTAAATTAGCAGAAATCGAAGATAGGTCTAGGAGGAATAATTAGAAAATCTGTGGCATCCCGGAATCAATACTCCCTAATGATCTGCGATCATATGCGATTGATCTGTTTTCATCACTCCTCCCAGATCTTACAGACATTGATTTCACTATCGATAGGATCCACAGGCTCCCAAAACCTGCCTTCCTCCCAGCAACTATACCCAGAGATGTAATTCTGCGTATGACTTTCTTTCATGTAAAGGAACGGCTTATGTTAGAAATGCGCAAAAACGACAACCTTCCTTCCAAATTCTATAACCTTCAGTTCTACCCCGACCTCTCCCAGTACACGCTCCAGAAACGGAGGAATCTCGGTACTATTACCAAAGCTTTGAGGAACCATGACATCCACTACAAATGGGGGTTCCCCACCAAGTTGATTGTTACATTCAAAGATAAATCATTCAATGTGGACTCCATGGAAAAAGGCGTTGGCCTATTGAAAGAATGGGGTATACTACCTATCCCCACTGAGGGGGACTCATCGCACTCCCCAATCAAGGCAGTTGATCCTCCCTGAAAAAAGGTCACACAGAAAAATGCCCGTTCACACAGATAACTCTTCATCAGATGTTCTTATGCAGGAGCTTTTGTTTAACCCGTGGCAAACGCGCCAAATTGTGCATAAACTTTCCCCACATGGAACCTGAGCAGCATGATGCTGCACATTGGGGCAAACACCACTCAGTGTTTTTCGTTGCCGTCAGAGCGGCTTGTTATTTGCTACTGTTCTACTTACCTTTTTATGTTGCCTTTTTTTTCTCCTTTCTTTTTTCCATTCTTTGGATCCTTGCAGCAAACATAATGATTTTGAGACGGTTTCACCCTAGAACCAACATCCGATCTTCACTTCACGATTCCACAAAGGACTCAACCACCTGCCTGACGTTGCACCCTTCTGGTCACACAGTGAGTAACTCATACCCCAGCCTCGGCAGGGCTTCTTATTTAACGCACAGAGTCTCCCATGTTGTAGATACAAACCCTCACACCTGCAGTAGCACAATCCTCTATTACTCTTGATGACGGTTAAAATCTTGTCCATTAACTCACAGGGTTTGAACCACCCCATCAAACAAAAGTCTCTGTGGAGCGAAGCTATCTTGCACAAAAGTGACATTATTTGTGCTCAGGAAACCCATTTCAATAAGCAATCCCCACCGAAGTGCTCCCACAGAAATTTTCCACATGTGTTTTTCGCAAACGCTGAATCTAAAACCAGAGGGGTTTTGATAGCTGTGCGAGATACAGTAGCCTTTACGCTTCACATGGAATTGGCAGATCCGGGGGGACGTTATCTGGCCCTGATATGTGACATTAACTCTGTGACATACACCATTGTTAATGTTTACGCCCCAAACACCCATCAAGTCCGGTTCTTCAATAAATTGCTAAAAAAAAATCCAGCCCATTAAGAAAGGCCTCCTTTTAATTTGTGGATATTTTAATGCTGTACCCGACCTTACTATGGACACAACATCCACAGCACGCAGAAGTGGGTATCTCTCTAAGGCTCTATACATGGGGCTGAGTTGTTTGATGTGTGGAGATGCCTGCATGCGGGAGAAAAAGACTTTACGTATTTTTCAACCCCTCACCGCACGTACACGAGGATAGACCTATTTCTGGCTGACTACGACACCCTGACTAGGTCTATTTCAACTTCTATCAATGAAATAACTTGGTCAGATCACGCCTCGATCACTTTGTCTCTTCGAGATGGCTTATCTTACTCTCCCCCACCTGTATGGAGGCTTAATACATTCTTACTACAGAAACCTGATGTAAAGCAATCTGTTGAAAATCACCTGGTTGAATTTTTTGAACTTAAAGGGGTAATTCCCCCAAAAACCTTTTTTTAACATTGATTGAGGCTCGTTATGTCAAGGGGAATCGGGTGTTTTTTTTTTTAGAAACGAAGCAGTACTTACCGTTTTAGAGATGCATCGTCTCCGTCGCTTCCAGGTATGATCGTCTGGTCTGGGCGTGCCTATTTGATTGACAGGCTTCCGACAGGCTTCCGACGGTCGCATACATCGCGTCACGAGTAGCCGAAAGAAGCCGAGCGCCGGTGCGGCTCTATACTGCGCCTGCGCACCGTCGTTCGGCTACTTTCGGAAAATCGTGACGTGATGTATCCGAAGGTCGGAAGCCTGTCAATCAAATAGGAACGCCCTTCCCCGATGACCATACCCGGAAGCGTCGGAGACGATGCATCTCTAAAACGGTAAGTACTGCTTTGTTTCTAAAAAAAAAAACACCCGATTCCCCTTGACAAAACGAGCCTCAATCAATGTTAAAAAAAAGGTTTTTGGGGGAACTACCCCTTTAATAGTACGCCTGGTCAAGACCAGTTCACCTTGTGGAATGCCCACAAGGCGTATGCTAGAGGACCTATCATACAACTTGGGGCTAGGGCTAGGAGGCAGCGGCAGGAGGACTTTGAGAAACAATCCAAACGCTCAGGGCAACAAAGCAGGCAAATTGTTAGCAAACACAATTAAGGGCCGGAAAATCAAAGCTAGAATCCCCTACATTATATACCCTCTACATAAAACAAAAATGTTTCACCCCCAGGATATACCAGACTTGTTTAGTCATTACTACAACACCCTTTACAACCTTAAAGATGATGGGGATACACACCAGCCCACTCCATCTATGATTAACGATTTTTTGAGTAAAGTGTCACTACCCCAACTCTCCCCCGCCCACCTTGACTCCTTGAATCAGCCTTTTAACATATTGGAAATCCAAAAAAGCTATAGATTCCCTTCCCCTCAACAAATCACCAGGACCTGACGGATTTAGTGGGGAATATTACCAACTGTTTAAATCTATATTGTCGCCATTTTTAGAGAAAGTTTTTTAAATAAAGCTGCTGCCTCCTCGTCCTTCCCATCGGAAATGTTAGAAGCCTTAATTGTAACCTTGCCCAAGCCGGGGAAGAGTCCGGACACACTAGACCCATATCTTTATTAAATACGGACCTTAAGTTATACGCCAAACTTACTGCCAACCGCCTAGTGGATATAATGCCCCTATTGATCCACCCAGTCAAGTAGGATTCACGAAGGGCCGACAGGCTTCGGACGCTACACGAAGGCTGACCAATATAATCCACCTTGCGGAGGTGCAGCGAAGGCCTTCTCTGCTCCTCGCTTTGGATGCAGAGAAGGCCTTTGATAGGGTCCATTGGGGATACTTAGAACTGGCCCTCAAGAAGTTTGGGTTCAGAGACACCATTTTATCCGCTATGATGGCCCTCTATTCCTCACCATCGGCCAAAGTTTTTACTTCAGGCACGCTCTCTGAACCCTTCCTCATTACCAATGGCACTCGTCAGGGGTGTCCATTGTCCCCTTTCATTTTCAATTTGATCCTAGAGCCCCTGGCCACATACATTAGGTCTCGAGACGACATTAGTGGTTTTCCCACCCCCAACTCAGAACACACAATCAGCCTATTTGCTGACGACATTATCCTGATGCTGTCACGTCCGGAGTCTTCCTTGGCTTCGGTGCACGAATCACTCCGAATGTTTGGGAAAATCTCGTACTACAAGGTAAATGAAAGCAAATCGTTCATCTTGGGGTTGGGTGTTGGTGCTGATCTAAGATGTTCACTCAGCTCGCGATTTCCATACGCTTGGAGTAAGGAGGGAATTCATTACCTAGGTATTATCCTGCCTGCCTCATCTAAAGACCTCTATGCCCACAATTATGTACCGTTCTGACCTCACTCCCATCCAAATTGGAATCCCTGTCCAAATCAGAGCTCCTATGGTCAGGTCGCCTAGCGGCTTTCAAATTATATACTTGTTCAGGACCCTCCCTATTTTAGTTCCCACTTCCTTCTTCACCTCAATCCAAACCCCGATTCACCAATTTTTATGGCGGGGCAGGAGAGCTAGGTGGGCCTTTAGGAATTCTGTAGCTTCTAGGAGAGCAGGAGGAGTGGGGAACGTAGTGGTTCGTGACTACCACTTAGCTTCCATCCTCGCACAACTGAAGACGTGGTTTCCCGAAAACCCAGCCACGAGGTGGCGGGAGCTGGAAGAACTCCAGACCACCCACAGTAACCTTCATGATTTATTGATGGCATCTGTAATACTATCTAAATCCCCGGGGGACATATCTCCCACGATGGCATCCTCGCTTGAAGCCTGGAATACCCTAGCTAAAATGCCCCAGAAATATCATACTTTGACGTCCATTCCACTACCACTTTCATCCCTAATAGGTGTCCTATTGGACATAAATGTAGCTCCTTGGGTCAAAAAGGGAATAACCCATACCTCAGATTTGATGATAGGCCCCAGTAGAAAGACCTTTAGATAACTCCAAATAGAATTTGGCCTGGGAGAGACTGAGTATTTCACATTCATGCGAATACATCACTGTCTTGGGACCAACCAGCCCCTTGTAATACAAATCCCATGGAAGGCAGCTTTATATTTTACTAGACAAACCACCAACATCAGAGGTATCTTTCTATTTTACAACACCTTGGGCAATAAATTATTTTTTGAAAAAACATCTAAAGTAGCAGCGTGGGAAAAAGACTTAGGTACATCATACACCCAGGAACAGTGGCAGCAAACTCTATGAACTACATATACCTCCACCAGGAGCGTTAACCTCTGGGAACAATATAAAAAAATACTCCTGCGGTGGTACTTAAATAGGATCTCGAAATTTAGTCCCCAGATGTCCCCGCTATGTTGGAGACGATGTGGACAAGTGGGAACTCTGTTTCACATTCTATGGGACTGTCCACAAATACGGCCTGTTTGGCACAACGTCTTCTCCCTGATCACACAGATAGTACAAGTGTTTATCCCACAGACCCCAGGGCTAGCAGTTCTTTCCTTAGGAATGGATTCTATCCCAAAATCAGTTAGACTATTGGTATCCCAAGTGTTACTAAGCACCAGACTGGCCATTACCCGCCACTGGAAAAATGCCATAAAACTACCCCCTTTTTTGTAAACGCTATAAATTTTGCGCAAACCAATCAATAAACACTAATTGAGATTTTTTTTTACGAAAAATATGTAGAAGAATACATATCGGCCTAAACTGAGGAAAAAAAAGTTTTTTTTATATATTTTTTGGGGATATTTATTAGAGCAAAATGTAAAAAATATTGCATTTTTTTCAAAATAGTCGCTCTATTTTTGTTTATAGCGCAGAGATGGTCAAAGACCACCAAAAGAAAGCTCTATATGTGGGAAAAAAAGGACGCCAATTTTGTTTGGGAGCCACATCGCACGACCGCGCAATTGTCAATTAAAGCGACGCAGTGCCAAATCACAAAAAGTGCTCTGGTATTTGACCAGCAATATGGTCCGGGGGTTAAGTGGTTAAGTGTCCCAGCTTGCCCAATTCTATTTTCCCTACTGTCTTCAAACTCTGAAAAGTGTTAGTAATGTCTCCCCCAGACCCAGAAAAAAATGCAAGATTTAGCACTGGGACCCTTATTGCTCAGTTGTCTTTCACACACTAAGGAATCAAATCAGAGTGAAGAACTATGGCAGGGAGAGCTCAGTGTTGGTATATCCAATGCATATAGGAAGCCAGGGAATGCCTCAGACCACCAGGCGTTAACTATAACTAAAAATATCACTTTTGGATGGACTAGATCTAACGATTTCAAAAGACAATATTTAAACTGCAGAGCCAAAGCAAAATCTAAAATCAGGGTACAGTGAAATAATGAACAGGAAAGGGACTATTTTACCATATTGTATAACACAAAGTGGTGAGAAAATGAATTTACTTTTTCCTTTATTGTGGAAATATTTTTTAACAAGGGAGATAATCACTTTATTATTAAAATGTGTGAATAACAGGTAATGTCACACTCATCAAACATACCGTACAATTTCTCATTTGTATTTGTAACACAAAGGAAAATTATCATGGTAAACACGAATGTTGAAGCAGTAGGCTTTTGTCTGTTTGTTACATTTTACCAGCAGACCCTCTTTGGAATGTATGCGGGTTCTTCTATATGATTTACTTATTTTTTTCAAAATTATACAAAAAATACAACAAATCTTTGGGTTATTTTAAATACAGAAAAATAGCACTTGTAAATTAGCAACTCATTTGGGAACATGCATCATCAATGTAACAATACATTTTAAGAAGCTGTGACATTTGACACGTTTATTAATGTTTCCCATAAGCCGTAAAAGCACTTTAAAACATAATGGCCCTTGTGTTATGTTAAGTTGGACACATAACAGACAAAATGTAATTTTCTACATTGAATTTTGAAAAGGAGCATGCACACCATATAATTAAAATTATTAAAACTGAATTCTAGGCAAATAAATAAATACACAGATAAAATGCATATAAAGGGGGATGTTTTACCGACCAAAAGATTTGATTATTATATTATATCCATCCAGCCCTAAAATCTACATTTTGCAGCACAGCATAGACAAGGCAGAGAAGACCTGATTTTTCTCTTCTACAGTTTAGTAACAGGGGCATGGAGCACAGGATGGGGAAGGGGGGTACACAAAGAGTTTGTGACCATTTCAATATCCAGCTGCCTCACTGATCATAGTGTCACTCCTATCAGAAGGAGCATGGGCCTCAAGGGAAGATTCTGCCCTTTCCTCCCTCTAATAGAAGCCACGTACGTACGTACGTACGTACGTACATACGTGCTAACGTCACCACGCTCGTCGAGGACAGGAGTTTTTGCACTGTAGCCGGCCAGCTTTAAACTACATGCTATTTCTTCTTTTATTGTAAGTGTATCTGTTTTTACCTTAATTAAATTGGTTGATGGTATTACACCATGGTCCTTTATTTCTCCTTGGGTTAAACACCTTTTTCCATGAGTTTCCACGGAGTACACGGATTAGATGCAGAGGTCCTGCATCCATCCATCCATCAGCCCACAGTCTGGCTTTGATAGAAGATCCCTGTCAGTTTATGATTTGCTTTCAACTGCTTGTTGTCTGGTAAGGGGATATCCCATACGGTGGTGGTGTCCATTGCAGTGGACTTTGGGTGCCTCTATATGTTATCTGGTCATGGCAATTTTGTGTTC
Source organism: Rana kukunoris (assembly GCA_029574335.1). Classification (NCBI taxonomy): domain Eukaryota; kingdom Metazoa; phylum Chordata; class Amphibia; order Anura; family Ranidae; genus Rana; species Rana kukunoris. The sequence continues at coordinate 207,896,017 of CM056051.1, forward strand.
ACTATCTGCCATCTGGTAAGGAGGCTTTTTATGCAGTGGTGGTACACTTGTGCAAGTTGATATTACTTGGTGCAGTTATTAATTTTCACATTTTTATCTCAGTCCTGTCATATGATCATTAGATTTGACAGGATTACGCTATGTTATATATTTTAAAAAAATGTTTGGGTTAATATTTACCTATGTTGTGAAGTCAACTTCCCACCCATTTGGAACTTACCATTATTGGAGGAGTTAGTATTATCTCACTAGCCAAAGGCCTAGGCTGGGTTAAAGTCACCCGCTTTAGTGGCTTACTCTTACAAATCTGGTAAATTTGCCTTCTATCAGGTTAGAATTCAATTTCCAGGATAGTTATTGTGTCGCATCACACCAGCTCAACCTTTGGACTGTACTATATAGCATAACCCGTTTTGGACTCAGCGCAATTTTTTCTTTTCCAGAAGCCAACTGTGGGTGAAAGAGTTAAGTGCCCGCTGAGAGTCCTTTTCAGTACAGTTGTCTCTCTCACTGTTACAGCAGCTCTACCTCCCAAACTCCTACACAGCCATAATGAACTCTAACAGTCTTTGCCTGCCCATTTTTTTTTAGCCCACCCCTCTTCACAGGCACAGTATTTAAACCTGACCATGACAGAAGACTGCTGTCCCTCCAGGTTGGATGAAGAAACTGCCTGCCAGGTAAGCACTCTCTCCATCTGGTGGGCTGCATGGGGTTAATGCTGCAGTAAAGCTGTCTATGCTTTTCGTTGACCCAGCAGGCAAAGCTAATGGAAGCACACTATCTAGAAGTGAGCTTGTTCAGTAGTTCCTTTTAACAACACAGGAACATTTTTTCCTTTCAGTAACACCCCCAACGCAGGGACATATTTTCCTCATGGTGATACCATGAATGCAAGGACAGCACAGACACAGGATAATTTGTTTCTTCCCAGTGCTTCCACCAACACAGGGATATTTTTCTATCAAATCAATGCTGGGGCATTTCTTTTTTTTTAACATGGTTAGCCTCATAATTTTCTGAATGCGCACTATTAAACTCTTCAGTTCTCTGTGGTTTGTTAAAACCATTTGCACTATTTTAGTACATGCAACAACAATTAAATACTTTCTTGATAGGCCATGTATTCACCACTTTTAGCCCCAGCCACTACTCTAATATAGTAGGAGAAACCAAGAAGGTGACTCCAATGAAGGATAGCAAAGGGAGAACCAACCACGGTATGCAAAAATGACAGAAACTTTATTGAAAAGCTGTAGAAATGACACGGTCATTTTTGCATACCGTGGTTGGTCCTCCCGTTGCTATCCTTCATTGGAGTCACTTCTTTGGTTTCTTCTACTATATTAAATGCTAATAATACATAGTTATGGAGGTACCCCATCCGAAAGGATGAACCAGTGCTCAAGACATATGAGAAATAATTCCCAGACACTGGGTACTAGGCCCTGCTTTTTTATTTTATTTGTTTTTTGTTCCTCCACTACTCTACCTGGGGGGGGGGCGGAGTTTGACATTTTCACATAGGGCATTGGATGACCTTGCCCCATCACTGCTTACAGTTTTTTTTCCCCTTCTCCAGTTTGTAACTGGACAGTGTATTGTTAAGAAGCTCTCTCCGTCACTCTGAGTTCTCCTTCTACCATCAGGCTCCCTGCACTGCAGCATAAATAAGAGGCTTTTTGTGTTATTTCTCCCTCCCCTTCTCTGGGCTCTACTGTACTGGAACTGTGAGTGGCCGTTATTAGGTAAAATTTAGGTACTTTTACTGCTTGGAAAAAAAATATATATATTTATTCATGTATTAATAAGTATAGAGCTTTACTAATATGTGTTTTCTTTTTTTTTTTTTTTATGTCTGCTTAGAGTTTAGCTTAAACAAATTATCTATTTTGTAATAACTGCAACTTTCTACCCAGTTGTACATAACTCAAAGATTGCCATTTATCAGCTTAGTGTTGTGGGATTATGGATGAACAACACAGTACATAGCAAGTCATGATCATAACAGCTGTCAGCTTTGTCATTATGAGCTTTAGATACCTGCAAACTATTTTCCCTTGGGTTGTTATGCCTACAGACAACATAAATTGGTTGTACTTTAACACTAAGAAAGTATATAATACAATTTTGGATGATCTTTAAGACATGTATAAAAATACTGCAAGTTTGGTTATAAAAGGTTAAAGCAAGCTTTTTTTTTTAGAGTTGAAAATATGTTTATTGGAATTTTAACATATTAAACATGAACAACATGAGGTGTCACAGTCAGGGAATAGTCATAGATACGTAGTAGTAAAGAGTCAGCTAAATGGCTATCGCCCACAGCTGGACTCCTACCAACGTATAACATAACAGGAACAATTATGACAAGAACCCGAAACAAAAATTGTGAGCGGCCAAAAGGGCCTCTTAATAGGTGACAACATTGCAACCAGAGTCTCCAGGAAGGAAACAATAAAATCAAAAGAAACCATGACAAATAGGACAAAAAGGACAAAGACCAAAATAAAAAAAATAACAATAAAAATAAAAATGGGAGGCCAAGAATCAGGGGTGTGAGAGGGCGGGGAGAAAGGGGGAAGAAGGAAAGAAAGAGAGAATGGGGGGAAAGAGGAGGAGAAGAGAGAGAAGAAAGCTAGAGGGGAATCATAGAGTAGAGTGAGAGTTGCTGATATAGCAATTGGAGGAGACAGTGTAAAGTAAGCGGGGGGAGAGTAACCTAGCTTGTCTCTAGGTAGTGACACAAACGGAAGCGATCAGGGGTGATCATGGTTGGGTGGACAACATGTTTGCCAGGGTGTCAGAGGAATAGAAGTGGAGCCAGACGAGCCACAGCAGTGTATAATTATCAAAAGTCTTGTTATCAAGAGCCAGCATCTCCTCCATTCTCATGATGGCATTCATAATAGAGACCCAATGTGACAATGGGGGAGTTGCGGTCGACTTCCAATAGGAAGGTATGAGCTGTCTTGCTGAGGACATGAAGAAATGGAGGAGATTCAGTTTCTGTGATTTAACAGAACCTGGTAGTATAGAAAAAAGAGCAATGTTAGGAGAGGGAACCAGTGATTCATCGCAGATTTTGTTGTAACATTCAAATACCTGAGTCCAGAAGGGGCAGATCCTCTCACAATCCCACCAGACATGTAGATAAATCCCCACAGCAGCGGAGCATCACCAACAGGATGCCGGGGTGGAAGGGAATATTTTGTGCAACACGGAGGGAACCCTGTACCATCTTGACAGAATCTTGTAGTTCTTTTCCTGTGAGTAGCAGGAGATCGTGGACTTGTGAGTAAAGTAAAACAAAGTCTGCCAGTCCGCTTGCTGGATGTCCTCGCCCAAATCTGCAGACCACATCCCAGTGTAAGAGGGTAGCTCGGTGTGTGAGTGTTTGTAAGAGGCTATATATGGCCGAGAGTAGGTGCCTGGGCGTCTGAGAGGGAACATAGTCGTTCAAACTCTGTATGAGGGCGGTGTACATGAGAGGAGGAATGTAGGTGCTTTGTGAGTGTGGACAAGTGTAGTGTAGTGAGCCAGTCATGAGAACCTGCTGGTGTCACTGGCGACCCCAGCGTAGGATGCACAAAGGAGCGTGCTTGAGGCCATTCAGTCCTTTTGAAGGGGCCTAACGATGACACACCAAAGCCTTGGGGAAAGGAGGGATTGTCGAATAGGGAGGATAGCGGAGAGGGGTCGGAGGATAGGAGGGAACATAACCCCCTGTTGTACCACAATCTGAGAGAGGCCAGTGTAAGCGGGGAGGGAGGATGCATGCGTGCCAGTTCAGTCCTATATCCCCATAAAAGTGCTCGGAGGTCTACGTGAGCCAAGTCCTGCTCCACGGCGACGGAGGCCTTTAAAAAAGGTTGCGGGAACCATTCCAAGACACGCGCAACGTGTGTGGCCTTGTAGTAGGTCTCGAAGTCAGGGATGCCAGCTCCACCCCGCAGCTTTGGGCGGGTGAGCACATTGTACTTCACCCTAGGTAGCCCCCGTCTCCACAGGAATCTGACGGCGAGAGAGCGTAGGGAGTTGAAGAAGGATTTAGGGATTATGATGGGGACCGTTTGAAGGAGGTACAGGAGTTTGGGTAGAATGTCCATCTTGAGGGTGTTGATCCTTCCGAACCACGGTAGAAGACCCCCCCCCCCCATTCCTCCAAGTCCTTTCGTAAGCGTGAGAACAGAGGAACATAGTTCGAAGAAAAGAGATTGGAAAGATTAGAAGGAATAATGACACCAAGGTATGAGATTCCCCTGGTCTGCCATTTAAAATAGAAATTGGCTTTGAGCATGGTCATCGTAGCGGCGGGGAGGGAGACGTTAAGGCCCTCAGTCTTGGACAGATTGAGTTTGAAGTTGCTAAATGTGCCAAAGCAACGGAATTCCGCAAAGAGGGATGGCAGGGAGATATGGGGGTCCTGTACGTATACCAAAAGGTCGTCGGCATACAGTGCCTGCCGCCGAGAATGTGTTTTTAGCACAACAGCATCGCGCTGATTCTCGGCGACAGGCTGCCGACATCTCGCACTCGCTGGAATAGTAAAAGCACATTCCAGCGAGTGCGTCATAGAAGCGACGGGGATCCGACGCAGATTCCCGCCAATTCTACACGTGGGCGGAGTTTGTTATGAATCCTGAGAAGGAAGTCCCCGCTGGATTTTAAATAAAAATCCGGCATGGGTTCCCCCCTCAGGAGCATAGCGGGCCCTTAGGTCTGGTATGTGTTGTAAGGAGGGTTGTCGGGAAGGGGCCCTGTCCTCATCAACATGGGGACAGGGTGCTCTGGGGTGGGGGGCCGCAGTGCGCCCCCTGCCCCAGAGCACCTGACCCCCCATGTTGAGGACATGCTGCCCGGTACGGCTCAGGAGGGGGGGGGGTGCTCGCTCGCCCCCACTCCCCTCCTGACCGGCCGGCGTGCTTTGGATACGGGTCTGGTATGGATTGTGGGGGGACCCCCACGCCGTTTTTTCGGCGTAGGGGGGGTCTCCTTACAACCCATACCAGACCTAAGGGCCCGCTATGCTCCTGAGGGGGGAACCCATGCCGGATTTTTATTTAAAATCCGGCGGGGACTTCCTTCTCAGGATTCATAACAAACTCCGCCCATGTGTAGAATTGGCGGGATCCGCGTCTTATCCCCGTCGCTTCTATGACGGCTTTGTCTCCATCGCGGCAAGCCAGCTCGGCGCTGGCTCCCGCGATGGGGCTCGCAAGTGCTCAATCTCGCCGAGAAAGGGAGCGAGATTGACACAATATCCCGGTCAACCACTGTAGAGGGATAGTTTGTAATGGGAGGAAGGTGTTTGAAGCTTTTTTTTTAAGTTACCATTTACACAACCAAAATGTAGTAAGATGTAAACCTTTTTGTCTAAAAACTGTTTACAAATGATTTCTCCATTCTACTAAAGAACAGATAAAGTGAAACATATTTCTTCAGCCTATATATAATTCGATCTGTCACCCTGTCAACATGTGTCTCTAGGCTATCGAAGTGTGTGCATAAATATATAAAATATATAGGACTCCCCTAAAGTCAAAATGCAATTACAGTTAATAAATACAAATATACACTGTAATTAAGCCAGGCCAGACACATTTTAATGCATGTCAAGTTTTGCTTACAGGTGCAATGTAACTGTCAGACAAAAATAAAAAAAAACTTGTTTTATTTGGATTCTGAGCCCTATAAAATGCCTCAGGTAGATAATGAAAAGTGCATCCAGTGTAAATGCATGCTGTACTGAAAAATATACATATAATAAACACACACACACACATCTTTTTGTAAAAAGCCCCTGTCTTTATGCTATGTTTGCTATAAGAGTAAATTGGCCCAGTGAACTTCCAGGTTAGATCTAATTATTTTCCCATTAATTCTAGAGGTAAAGTCATGGACGAATATCAGAGGTTAGTGGAACAGAACCTCACTAGACCAGCTTCACATGGCTTCACTGTAAATGTCAATTTCAATGACAAAAATATACAAAGAAAAATGAACTGCCTTAGTGGAGAAGGAAGGAAGAATTAGTGTCTTAAAGAGGAGGTTCACCCTAAATATACTCTTTCCCATGTGATCCAGCATACTGGCGTCAGCGCCAGTATGCTGTTTTTTTTTGTTTTTAAATGCCCCACTTACTGTGTAATCTTTCATTTTGATTTATTTCCCCCGCCGTGGATGGCGCCTGTATAGCCCGTCACGGCTTCCGAAAATACCCGATTTAGGACTCGGGTATTTCCAGCGCAATACGGCGCCTGCGCACAGACCTAGGAGCTGACTGCGCAGGCGCCGTATTTCTCCGAGTCCTATTTCGGCGGGTGTGACGCGCCATTGCAATAGGACTCGGAGAAATACGGCGCCTGCACAGTCAGCTCCTAGGCCTGTGCGCAGGCGCCGCATAGCGCCTGGAAATACCAGAGTCCTAAATCGGGTATTTTTGGAAGCCGTGACGGGCTATAGAGGCGCCATCCACCGTGGGGGAAATAAATCAAAATTAAAGATTACACAGTACGTGTGGCATTAAAAAAAAAAACAGCATACTGGCGCTGACGCCAGTATGCTGGATCACATGGGAAAGAGTATATTTAGGGTGAACCTCCTCTTTAAGTAAAGGGGAGGGTGAGGTCCTTATACCACATTATCCAATAATGACAGTTTGTTTTATACCATCTCCCCAAGGCCCACAAAGGCCTGGACCCTCTAGTGGTGAGACCTATTGCATCTGGTATTGGATCCCTAAATGAGAGGCTGGGCCAGTGGGTCAATACTCAGCTACAATGTGTGGTGAAAGACATACCCAGTTTTCTAAGAACCCTTTCACACTGGGGTGCTTTGCAAGTGCTAAAATGCTAAAAATAGCACCTGCAAAGCACCCTGAAACAGCTGCTGCTGTCTCTCCAGTGTGAAAGCCCTGGGTGTGCTAGCAGGACAGTAAAAAAAAAAAAGCGGTGAAGAAGCAGTGTGTTTACCCTTTCTTGCCCACTAGTGGGGGGGAATTCAAAATTCCTTTCAATGGAAAGAAAACTATATTTAGGTAATGTGATGTAACCAGCTTATATTCATGCATCCTGAACAGATTAGAACAGATTAGGACTAGACAATCACTTTCTATATAGACAGATATGGTGGCCTTACCTGTGTCCAAAAGGAGTCCATCCAAGATATTTTGGGTTACCTTCTTACACATAATTTTTTACAATTTGATGGGGCATTCTTACACCAGTGGTGTGGAGCATCCATGGGCACTACATTTCCCCCCTCTCTCGCCAACCTGTATATGGGTTGGTGGTAGAGGACACTAATATATGGTGAGGGGAGCCCCTTTTCACCCTCAGATAAAGTTTTTTCATTGTTACATAGACAATTACATTTTTTTTTAGAAGGTCACAAATTCTCATTAGAAAGTTTTGTTGAATATCCCATTTTAGGTTCACAGGAAATAAGGATGAGAATACAATATCCTTTTTGGACGTTCGTTTAACTGTAAGAAATGGTAGAGTAATGACTAGCCTATATAGAAAAAAAATCATTATTGGGCAATACTGTCAGAACAGATTCAGGTCACCCTAGACACACTATTAGAGGAATTCTTGCGGTATACATTTTTGTTTTATCAGTATTAATTTTCCCGGGGGCGTGGCTTGCGCACGATGGTGATGGACGCTTGAGCCTGCAGCTCTGACAGAGAACGGGGGAATCAGCGGCTTCCCAGCACTCCACCGAGACCCCAGGACCTAAAAAATACCTCCTCTTACTCGGGACACGCACCCGATGCAGTCCCGCAAGTGCAAGGAGAAGAGATACCCAAAGACGCTGACAGATTTCTTCACGATGCCTGCGGGAGACCTGACGAGGCAAGATGGCGCTGGCGCGCATTCCAAGCATACCCCAGCAGCCTACACTGACTTGCCAGATTCGGCTCCGGACCCGTGGGGAGTGGAGATTGACTCCCGCAGTGACAGGGATCACTCGCCTCACACCCCCACGACACTTAGCCCAGCGAAGGCACGGATGAGGATGGACCCGTCACCACAGGACTCTTGGACTGAGGCACACCCCACGCCGCAGGATCAGGTAGGCCTTGATGCTGCAGCCTCCATTGCACATTTCCCCACGTCAGGCCAGCCAGTCCTGGACACTACAATGAAGGACATGTTAATGTCTCTTCAATCCTCCCTTATGCTAAACTTCTCTGCAATGTTCAGAGGCTTCACCTCAGAACTGAACAACATGGGGGTTAGAGTGCAATGCGTGGAAGGTAAAATGGGTGACTGTGCCACTACTGTGAATGAACTGATAGATACATGCACGGACCAATCCGAGGAAACCGATTGGATAAAGGCTAAGCTCGCAGACCTCAAGGACCGATCGAGGAGGAATAATGTTAAAATAAGGGGGGTCCCTGAGTCCATTCTCCCTGCCGATCTACAAAAGTTTGCGGGTGACATGATTTCTAAACTACTCCCTGAGGTGTCACAAATTGAGCGAATCATAGATCGCATTCATCGCATCCCCAAACCCAAGCACCTGGAAGCCTCTATCCCTAGAGATGTGCTTATGAGAATCCATTTATTTCCAACCAAAGAGAAACTATTAGCAAAGGCGAGGTTAACCCCTGAGCTCCCAGCCCCGTATAATGGAATCCAATTATACGCAGACCTCTCCAAATTCACTCTGAACATGAGAAGACAGATGAAAACGGTAACAAAGGCTCTACCCAACCACAAAATTCCTTACAAGTGGAGGCATCCTGCCACTCTAGTGATCACCAGAAATGGCACAACCACGGTTCTATCTGATCCGAGAGATGGGTTACAACTTCTCCGCTCATGGGGTATCATAATGGAGCTGTCCCCTGAAGACCACACTGCTCTATCGGCACGCCACCCACGAGGCCAGCACCGCTCCATATCACCCTCTCAGGGAAAAAAATAAGGGCCTCTTCATCTTTTTCAAGTTCAGCGACATATGCCCCCTGTTCTCTGTCATGTTACCATCTAGCTGTTTGGACCTTTCCCCTGTTTGAGTCGGTACTTCAGGAATTCCTTACCGACCTGTTTGTTGCGGCTTTGCTGCCTTTTTTTGGTTTTGTTTCTCTTTTTCCTTTTGTTCGTTTAGGTTGATTTATTTTTCTGAGCTGACTGCCACTCAGTTGGCCTACAAGGCATTGGCACGTACAGTGGCGGACACAGCGCCCATTACTTAGGTGACCTCCTGGTCTAATAACCTCCAGCTGGTTTGGGTCGCTGGACTAGTGCTGTGTGTCAAGGCTCCAATAACTGTTTTGTTTTTCCCACAGCCCAGCGCAATTTTGCTTGTTTTGACCAGTTTCGGGCCATCTGGCGTTTTCCAGGTCCTGCCATCCTACCACCTACCACCTGTCCGCTGATCACTACCCGAAGACCTTCGCGATCTCTCCCAAACAGTGAGTGTCTCACTACATCTTGCCACTTTGTCCTTCACAGTGGCTATTAACGTACTCTCTTTGAACACGAAAGGTCTCAACCATCCGGTCAAACAGGTTTACATGTGGAAAACCGCATTGTCACATAACAGCGACATATTGTGCGCCCAAGAAACGCATTTTGCTTTAAACGCCACTCCCAGGTGCCAACACAAGTCCTTCCCTCATGTATTTAATGCCTGCTATACTAAGAAGCAACGTGGGGTCATGATTGCTATCAGAGACACCCTTGCTTCACAACTGCGTTTTGGACCCCGACGGTCGCTTTATAATTTTGGTATGCACAGTAGAACATGTTCAGTATACCATAGTGAACGTGTATGCCCCGAACACCAAACAAATTTGCTTTCTTAAGGCTGTAATGAAGGAAGTCCTGAAAGTTCAACAAGGACACCTCCTTATCTGCGGTGACTTTAATCTTGTGCCAGACTACGACATGGATTCTTCCTCTGGTCCAAAGCGATTTACCTCGCCTATGTCTTCCTTTTTAAGTTCGTATGATCTGCATGACGTGTGGAGGTGTTGTCATGCGACGGAGAGGGACTACACATTCCTTTCCTCGCGTCACAACACTTACACGCGCATTGACTTGTTCTTGTCTGATAAGTGGCTGTTGCAAAACGTATGTGCGTCAGGCCATCAGGCCATCACCTGGTCAGGCCATGCTACAGTGAGCATCCAAATCAAAAACGGACCTGCAAATCCCAAAGCCTTTGTATGGAGAGTGAACAACTCCTTGCTGCAACATACTGACAACCAGGCGTTCCTCTCAGAACGCCATACGGAATTCTTTCATAATAATTCTGGATCAGTGTCCGATACGGCGGTGCTGTGGTGCGCACACAAATCATATATGCGAGTTTGTTTCATCCAAATAGGCGCTAAATGGAAGCGAAAGAGATTGCAGAGACTAGAGAAACTAACAACTAAGATAACCTCGATAGATCAATTGAACAAAACCACTCCGTCCCTCACCCTGCGATCCCAATTATTTAAGTTAAGGAACGAGTTGAGAACGCTGTTGCTAGAGGGGTATGAACATAACCTTAGGAAACTAAAAGCTAGATCCTTTGCATTCAACAATAAGGCCGGTAAGACTATGTCCCAACGCATTAAAGGACAAAGACTTAAATCGAAAATAGCACACCTATCCTACCCTACTGCCCATGACAAACACATCAATCCACAAGCAATTGCTGATGCATTTAGTTCATACTAAGGCGAATTGTACAACCTGAAAAATGATAGGGACACACATCAACCTGCCTTGAACGACATACAAATCTTTCTAGACAGTGTGCACCTTCCCTCCCTCACGCCTGAACACTTGTTGGACCTCAACAAGCCCTTCACAACGTTTGAAGTCCAATCAGTGATCGACAAACTCCCCACATCGAAATATCCGGGACCCGATGGTTTCACAGGGGAATACTTTAAATTGTTTAAAACCGCCTTAGCCCCGTATCTCCGTGACATATTCAACCATGCTGCCACCTCCTGTGAGTTTCCGGATGAGATGCTGTCTGCTCTTATCACCCTACCCAAACCTGGAAAGGAACCCACAGTTCCTCAAAACTTTCGCCCAATATCTCTCCTAAATATTGATGTAAAAATGTATGCTAAACTGATCGCGAACAGACTTACAGACATCTTACCCTCTCAGATACCACACCTTTTATGTATCTCGCGCCAATAAAAATTAATGTGACAACAACATATAATTATAGTGAATAAGCAGCTCCCCTAAGATAGAGACCTCATCAAAGGTCTGAACTGAACAGTACTGGTATATGGAGGGGGCGCTAATAATGAATAATAAGAGAATAAACAATAAAGTGAAATCTAATAAATGGTCCGTCTGAACCAACAATAGCAGACATAGGGCCAGATTCAGGTAGATGAGAGCATCTTTGCTCTGGAGTAACGCTTCTCATTTACGTTACTCTGCCGAAATTTTAGGAGCAAGTGCTGTTATTCATGAAGCACTTGCTCCTAAAGTTGCGGCAGCGCATCGCAAATGATGCAATGTATTATTTAAACTATGCGCGATCCCGCGGCGAACGTACTGCGCATGCGTCGAGTGTCAATGCATCCCAGTGCGCATGCTCCAAATTCTGTCAGTGAACGTCAATGACGTCACATCCCCATTCATGAACGTTTTACACAAGCGACGCAATTTTTTTTTTCCGACGCGATGACGACGCCTATACTTAACATAGGATACTCCACTAGGGGGCTGCTTTATCTTTACGTCGCGTATCGCTTCCGGAAACGTCGTAAAGTCACTGCGTCGCGCCCGAAAAAGATCGTGAATTTCCGACTCCCGCTGATTAACATATTTTTTCAGCGTTAATCAGCGGGAACGCCCCCGGCGCCATTTTAAGTTACAGAAAACAAAAACGCCGGCTTAAAGTGACAGTTAGGCTGGCGGATCAATGGATACTCCAGCCTAACTCTACCTGAATCTGGCCCTTAGTGAGCAGCAACACACTGAAAATGGTGAAATAGAAATAGATTGTACAAAAAAGATTGTACAAAAAAAAATGAATGAATAAATAAATAAATAAAATCAAGTCCATTCAAAGAGTGTTAGATAAAGTCCAATCAAGGCTAATCTTTCTCAGATGCAAATTGTAGAAAATGAATTGTAAAAGGTGTCCACCTTCACCAAGAAGATCCCCCAAATGTGCACTAATGGATGGCTCCTTACCGCACGGTGTTGACCGGATTGTTTAGAAAAGGTCAAATACAGCAGTTGGTCACTAAACCAGTTGAATGATTCAGCTGTGCAGCTCTATGTTTCCCGGAATCAAACACTCTCATGAAGGAGGGAGAGGGGAAACCACCATAGTCAAGTACAGTTTATTTAAAATATGTCACAGATAAAACAGCATAGCCAAATGGCCTCTTACTTTAGTAGTGCCTAGGACCCGGCTCTGGGGCTAGTCAGCATGGCAGGATGGGCTATGATGAGTGTTCCTCGCTGGGGAACTGGGGTGAAGTCCAAGCCGGATACGAGTTCCTCGCTAGGGAGCTGGCGTGCGTTCCAGGCCAGGGGACCAGCGGGACCGGAAGTGCGTTATTTTTATGTATCCAGGCGCTTCGACGTACGTTTCGTGAACACGTCGTCAGGAAGCATGCCTAGATACATAATGCTCTTTTTATTTCCCTGTCTGGTGGTATTTTTACATGATCTGCATCGGGTGCAGTAATGGAATGCAGATCCATCCAGAAAGGTCAGAGGTTTCTCAGGTGGATCTGGGACATTGGCCGCAATTTTATTTCTAAGGCCCGGAGCTCGCCTGTAAATGAAATTGGGCTTGGGGGGTAATATTTTGGCCAAATCTATATCCTGTAATAGGATAGGCCAAAATTTTTTGAACATATTTTCCACATTCCTGTACTGTCTGTGAAAGCCAGAGAGGAAAGGCACCTGATCCTCCCGTTTGGTGCTTCTCTTAGACTCAAGCACGGTTAAAGGGTCCATACTTAACACCTCATCTTGAGTGGCCTGTAATGTAGGCAAAGGATATCCTTTTTCAGCAAACCGTTTAGTGAGTATGTTTGCTTGTAGGTTGTAATCAGTAATTGAATCACAGTTCCTTCTTATGCGCATATATTGACCCTTGGATGTTGCTCCAAACCATTTAGGATGGTGGCAGCTGGAGGTGGGCACAAAACAATATGGTACCTCCTATATATGGTGCCTACTCACAATAGGTATGGTCCTTTAGACAATAGACCAGTGGATTACAACTACTCCCATTATCATCAGGGTCCCCCACAGTATTACGCGCCTAGACCCCCAAGGGGACAATTTAGGGGCAATTATAGAGGGAGACCCTCCCATCATCAGTACAATCAGCCACCGGGGGGGGAATGGAGGGGATGGAAGGAGCCATACAAGATTCCCACTTCTACACCACAACCCCCCAGAGAAAATTCAGGAAAAGGGGCAGAAGGGGGGGGAACCAGAAAGAAAAAGACTCCGGGACAATAAATGGAAGGGATTTTTAATCTAGCTGGCGCTAATTTCACGGAAGCGGAATTAACAGTTTTATCCAAAGGGATGAAATTTGCTCCCAATAAAAATATTGATAAATTTGACCTGTTTATTGATGTGGAGAAATATATACGGAAGCTTAATATTAAAAAACATTTTTCACATCAAACGGACACCATACCACCACCTCAGGCCACAGAATTTGTGCATAGTGGGTTAAAAAACAGTTCTTTATTCAATCCCAAAAAGGGAACACATCATCATGTGGAGGTATTTAAGCGTATGGTGCAAGAAGAGATAAAAGAACTTGAGGTTACACACACCAATCAGAACAATAACCTTATCAATGAAGGTATTAAATCACTTGAAACCAACAAAAATATAGTGATACGTCCAGCAGACAAAGGGGGGGGGGGGGGTCGTGGTACTCACCAAAGAGTACTACTATGGAGAAATCCAGCGCCTATTGGCGGATACTGATACCTACTACCCCCTCCCGGGAGATCCAACAAGTAAATTGAAAGCTCAACTGTCACTTTGGGTCACTAACGGTTTAACATCATCCATTTTGGACAACAAAGAAGCACAATATCTTGTTCCAAAAGCACCAAGGGTACCCGGTGCTCTATATTATGCCCATTATCAGTGGGATCGGCTCCCTTTATTCCAGAGTGGGGGAATATCTAGACCTCTTTCTACAACCCTTGGTTGTAAAGGGCAAAGCATATTTGAAAGATAGCAGAGATCTCATCAAGTCCCTACCCCCTGTGCTAGTAACAGAGAACACCTGGTTGGTAACAGTCGACGTCGAGTCGCTGTATACCAACATTAAACAAACTGATGCGATTTTGGCTGTTACTTAAACACTTGAAACACAATCTGTATTACCATCGGCTCAAATTCAGTTTTTAGTAGAAGGTTTAAAACAGGCCATGGGGAACAACTACTTTTGGTCACAGGGGGATTTTTTCAAGCAAATCAAGGGCGTTGCGATGGGGGCTCGCTATGCCCCCAGCGTGGCTAATTTGGTTCTAAATAAATGGGAGGAAGAAACCATTTATAATGTTAACCCACCTGCCCTCATATATTATAAAAGATATATTGATGACATCCTGCTAATGTGGGAGGGCACCAAATTAGCCCTAGACGAACTCATATTGGAAATGAATAATAATCTTTATGGTCTGAGGTTCACTGCAGAATGCAGCCTTGTCTCTATCAACTATCTGGACTTAACACTGTATAAAAAGGGGAATCAGGTTGGCACAAAAACCTATTTCAAGCCTACGGATAGAAATGGTTTTGTGCCCACCTCCAGCTGCCACCATCCTAAATGGTTGGGAGCAACCCCCAAGGGTCAATATATGCGCATAAGAAGGAACTGTGATTAAATTACTGATTACAACATACAAGCAAACATACTCACTAAACGGTTTGCTGAAAAAGAATATCCTTTGCCTACGTTACAGGCCACTCAAGATGAGGTGTTAAGTATGGACCATTTAACCGTGCTTGAGTCTAAGAGAAGCACCAAACGGGAGGATCAGGTGCCTTTCCTCTCTGGCTTTCACAGACAGTACAGGAATGTGGAAAATATTTTCAAAACATTTTGGCCTATCCTATTACAGGATATAGATTTGGCCAAAATATTACCCCCCAAGCCCAATTTCATTTACAGGTGAGCTCCGGGCCTTAGAAATAAAATTGCGGCCAATGTCCCAGATCCACCTGAGAGACCTCTGACCTTTCTGGATGGATCTGCATTCCATTACTGCACCCGATGCAGATCATGTAAAAATATACCACCAGACAGGGAAAGAAAAAGAGCAAATTCATTTCTTTTGTCACCCAATAGGAATTCAAGATAAAACCACTTATCACCTGTCATTCAGATCATGTGACTTATGTCCTAGAATGCCCGTGCAAGTTGCAATATGTGGGACGCACAACTCGTGAACTTAAAGTGCGAATCAATGAACATGTGGCGAACATAATCAAAGAGTTTCCCAACCATGGTGTTTCCAAACATTTTGCAGACTGCCATGATAGGGACCCTCGCAAGCTGACCTTTTATGGCATAGACAGGGTCACTAAACATTGGAGAGGCACTGACCTCAAAAAAGCCGTATCGCAAAACGAAACGGAATGGATACATCGTTTAAGGACAATGCAGCCACTAGGGTTAAACATTGAGTTGGATTTAAACTGCTTTTTAACCAATGAATAATGATTTTATTTTATTTTATTTCTCTTCTATATATTTATATTTTATACATTTATCAGCCAATCAGTGGTTATATGTGTGTATGATATTCTAAATATGGGTTTGAACACATGTTTTTATATTTATATTATGTGGAACCTAGCATGGGTTAACTAACTGTTTGCACCTGGGAACTGAGGCTCGTCATAGGCCAACCCCACCCATTCCAACTGCTAGACCTATTTCTATGGGTCCATTATGTATCTAGGCATGCTTCCTGACGACGTGTTAATCACGAAACGTACGTCGAAGCGCCTGGATACGTAAAAATAACGCACTTCCGGTCCCGCTGGTCCCCTGGCCTGGAACGCACGCCAGCTCCCTAGCGAGGAACTCGTATCCGGCTTGGACTTTACCCCAGTTCCCCAGCGAGGAACACTCATCATAGCCCATCCTGCCATGCTGACTAGCCCCAGTGCCGGGTCCTAGGCACTACTAAAGTAAGAGGCCATTTGGCTATGCTGTTTTATCTGTGACATATTTTAAATAAACTGTACTTGACTATGGTGGTTTCCCCTCTCCCTCCTTCATGAGAGTGTTTGATTCCGGGAAACATAGAGCTGCGCAGCTGAATCATTCAACTGGTTTAGTGACCAACTGCTGTATTTGACCTTTTCTAAACAATCCGGTCAACACCGTGCGGTAAGGAGCCATCCATTAGTGCACATTTGGGGGATCTTCTTGGTGAAGGTGGACACCTTTTACAATTCATTTTCTACAATTTGCATCTGAGAAAGATTAGCCTTGATTGGACTTTATCTAACACTCTTTGAATGGACTTGAGTTTATTTATTTATTTATTCATTCATTCTTTTTTTTTTTTGTACAATCTTTTTTATACAATCTATTTCTATTTCACCATTTTCAGTGTGTTGCTGCTCACTAAGTCTGCTATTGTTGGTTCAGACGGACCATTTATTAGATTTCACTTTATTGTTTATTCTCTTATTATTCATTATTAGCGCCCCCTCCATATACCTCTCTGATACATACCGACCAATCAGGTTTCACCAAGGGTTGCCAAACATCCGATGCCACAAGGCGCCTCATCAATATAATACACCACGCCAACTCGACCGGAACGCCTTCTCTGCTCTTATCCTTAGATGCAGAGAAGGCGTTCGACAGAGTTAATTGGACCTACCTCTCCTCGGTTCTGGAGCGGTTCGGCTTCCAGGGGCACATACTTAGTTCCATACTCGCATTATACTCCAACCCCCTGGCGAGAGTCTATTCCTCTTCCCTCCTGTCCAAGCCCTTCCACATCACGCGGCAGGGATGCCCCCTGTCTCCCCTAGTTTTTAATCTTATGATGGAACCCCTGGCAGAACGCATTCGCAGCAACCCTGCCATAACGGGAATCACTATAGGACCCCAAACTCATAAAATAAGTCTCTTTGCGGACGATGTGATCTTAATGCTAACGGACCCCTCAAGCTCACTGCCTGAAATCCAAAAAGTGCTGGTCCAATTTGGGGAGGTCTCGTTTTATAAAGCTAATGCCGCTAAATCTCACATTCTTAACCTAGGTGTAGACCAGGAGTGCCCAACCTTTTGAAGAGCGAGGGCCACTTAAGCAACTTGGTAATGAGTCATGGGCCACAATGAGCGGAGTGGGCGGATGACAGGTCACGGCTACTCTATAGCCCCACTGATCCACCAAAATGGAAGGGGAGGAATTCCCTTTTGTTTTCGGATTGGAGGTGGATGGATGTAAACGGACATCTGTCGCTCTATAGAGGGGAATTGGGGGTCCCATTTGGTCGGGCTGATCATGTGAAAGGGGCCCAAGACTGTTTTCACACTGATGTGCTGCCATTTACCCACACTGAGAGTGCAGCGTAGTGTACCTGTGTCTATCCTGCGGGTTAGCTGAACTTTGCCATAGACTGCACCTGTGGCAAAAGCCGGCGCTGTAGAGAAAGCATCAGCTTATGGGGCTCTGCTTCGCAGCCGCTTACATACTCTACCACCAGCTTCATTCACAACACTGATGTTGCGGTATGGCACGTCGGCAACCTGCAATCTGGGCTTGCCATTCCAGAGCAGGAGGTCGCGGGCCACATCAGAGGGCTCCGCGGGCCACATGTGGCCCCCGGGCCACCCCTAGTGTAGACCCTATAACGAGCAACCTGTTGCAACACCAGTTCCCATACCCTTGGGCAACTACAAGCTTACCATACTTGGGTATTAACCTCACGAGATCCCCACGAGACCTTTTTGCTCACAACTATATTCCCCTGAGAACCAAACTTCAGCAAGACCTTCACAAACTGGGCAACATTGAGTTTTCTTGGTGGGGCAGACTTGCTGCCTTCAAGATGATCCATCTCCCACAGCTACTGTATCTGTTCCGCAATTTGGTGATCCCTGTCCCCACCGGTTACTTTAGGTCACTACAGGCCTTGTTTACCAAATTTGTGTGGAAAGGTAAAAAGTCCAGGTGTTCTCATGCCAAACTGATTAAACATAGGTTGGCAGAAGGTGTGGGATTTGTAGACTTTCGAGACTACTTCTCTGCTTCGGTTCTGGCTCAGACGAGAGACTGGTTCCAGCCTGAGCCGGTGTCTACCTGGGGCAGAATTGAATCCACCTACTGCCGTTTAGGTCCACCTAAATTGTGGCTCTTTGCAGCTCTTTTGGGCCAAAGAACCCCAACTCACCTTGCGCCCTCCATGACAGTTACCATTCAAACGTGGCTCCAATTTCAAGCACACCAACACCCCCCCGACCCGGCGGTAAATATGGATATTCTGATTGAAACTCTATCTCAGTTGGTCAATCCCTTACACATTAGCCTGTGGCGAGCAAATGGCGTTAAACTCATCAAAGACTTGTACTCCACTAATTCCCTTAAGACCTTTGAGCAACTACAGGAGGAGTTCGACCTCCCCCAGACTTCTTATTACCAATACATTCAAATCAAACACTGTCTAGAGAGGATTCCAGCACATCCTCACCTCATAAACCCCTCTGCATGGTTATTCTTAACCAATAGCACCCCGCAAAAGAAAGGCATAACATTCTTCAATAACCTGCTTCAGAACAAACAATGCTTTCTAAAATCCCCCTCCCACAAGCAATGGGAAAATGACTTGCAGAGATCTTATACGCCTCTACAATGGCACAGAGCATGCAGAATAACACAAAAGGCGTCCAACTGCACTAATCTATGGGAATTGTCAGTTAAGATTACCCTCAGGTGGTATTATACACCAGCAGTGATATCTAAATTCAATGCCCAATCTGTCAATTCTTGTTGGAGACATTGCGGTCAGAGCGGTGATCTTCTCCACATTCTATGGAACTGCCCCAAACTTCGGCTATATTGGGATAATGTGTTTCACGTTATCGCTGAACTAGCTCACATTAAAATCTCACCGGACCCGGCACTGGCGCTCTTGTCCCTGGGGATAGAGCTACTACAAAAAGATATACAACATGTAGTTGTTAACCTGCTTCTTGCTGCCTGCTTATTAATCACAAGGAAGTGGAAAGACCTCAGTCCCCCTACAATCGCTGAGGTTGTAGACCTGACCAATTTGCATTGCACTCACGAAAAATTACTGGCATCCTCAATGGGACGCCTTAATGTAGTAACAAATATGTGGTCTCCATGGTCAATCTGGTTCGCAAGCAGCGAGGAATTTTCATTGTAATGAGTATGTATGTTGATAGTTCTATGTCGGAGAACCGGCACCTTGTCGGACGCAGTGTGATCCCGTAAGGGGCGTCCGGGGGGTCTTGGAGATCCAATCTACTGTCCGCTAGCGGTTCACCCGCGTCGGTGAGTGTTTACATACTCAGATTTGCAACTTCCATGTTATCAGTTCTCCTGCTGCATGCCCTAACCTGGTAGTTCTCCCTGTACTAATCTCCTGCTACCAGTTTTCTTGATTGTGTTCAGATGCGTATTGATTAATCTATTGTTCTACACCAGTTACAACAACGTGTAATGCTGACTTGTGTATTGTATCTACTGTGTCATGTACTATTTCATTCTTGTAATGTTTATCTTTGGAAAATAAATAAAGACTATTGAAGTATTCATTTTCCCCTATGTTGGGTTGTGATTTAAAGTGTTTGTTAACCCCCAAAAAATTTCAGTTCAGATCCTGTTCCCTTAAAGCTTGTGCTGTGTAATCTGTCCCCCTCTAAACTGCAAAAAACCTGGCTGATCCTGCCACTTCCTGTGTCCTCCTCTCTGCACTGACTACGATAATCATGGCTACTGAGCCCTGACCACCATGGTCAGTTTCTGTCCCTCTGTCATCCGCAGCTGTCCCCTTTGCTCTACCCTCTCTTCCTTCCCCCTGCCTGTCAGCTCTGTGTTTTGTGTCTGTCTCCACCCCCCGCCGCTATCATAAATTAAAAAATTTCAATTGTCACTGTAAGCCCCTCTATTATGGGCCGGCATACCACACTGTGTAATTTTTTTCTAAAATCAAGGCATGTAAATACATTTTTAGAGCGATCTTCAGGCCGGCCACGTGGCCTCTATGGCTGACGTCAGAAGGAGATCTCGGCCCCACCTGCAAAAGCCATGTATCCGAGCTGTAAAGTGGCAGCGAGTCACGTGGCCGGCCTGAAGATTGCCCTAAAAAGGAATTTGCAATCCTTGTTTTTATAAAATACATCTATACACATGATTTCTACTTTTATATAAACACCGTAAGACTGAGTAGAAATTATGTTTCTGCTCCCTCTACTGGCCTCTGTGAGGATGTTTGTATTTTAACACTAACTCCCCTTATGTTTGACAGCATGAAATTGGAGGTCTGTTAGATTTAGATTGGACATGCTGATTGTCTTGTGTGTAGAGAATATGTTAACACACAAAACAGTGACCAGGTTATTGTTGCATTGTTGACTTGTATCAATAAATACATTTAGATACATATGGTCTTCATCTTGTAGACATTCAGATCCTGATAGAGTAATTAACTATTGACTTGTTTGGTGATGGATGTTGGCCGAGTGCTACAGAAGTAGACACAAAAACAATACACCAATGCATAATTTCAGAGTATAAGTATTAGTACATGTAGCAGATGGGATTTAGAGCTAGATACACAGGCCCAGATTCACGTAGATCGGCGCATTATCATTCCGGCGTAGCGCACCACTTTTCCGTTAGACTTGCGCAATCTAGCCGCGTAATCCGGCGATTCACGTAGCTTTTACGCAAGAGATTGCGCAAGCGTAAGGTTTTTTCCTGAGGCGTAAGGAGGAGTAATACAAATTGGGAGGGACGTGGGCGTGTTACATTGAAATGAGCCGTGACCCCATGCAAATGAAGGGCCGGCCGACTCGCGCATGCGCGCGTGAAGGAAACCATGTCAGCTCCGTTGTGCGCATGCTCACAACTCGGGAGCGGCGCAATCAGTGAAATTGGAAATGGACTAGGGCAATGTTGTGAACTACGCAGACAGCATAAATAGACACACACAAACGCCCTTCCATTGCAAAAGTACATCCCTTTGTGTCCCTTCCCATTGAATCAAGTGCTTTTGCTCTGTTGTTCGTTAGAGTGTGTTTTGTACAGTAGTTGTGAGATTAGTGTTCTGTGTGATCTAGTGCTTGTTGGTAGTTTTGTGAAAGTGTGTTTTGATAAGTGTTTTTTGACTGTTTGTTTGATTGATAGATTTCTGAGCGTTTGTTTTCTTGCTTTATTTTTTCATCTGATTTTTTTGTGACTGTTTCTTGCTGAGTGCTAGTGTGATTTTTGGCTGTTCTTTTTCTCTTTGTGTGTGTTCTTGTCTGATTGGTTGTGCTTGTATTTGTGACAGATTTTTGGTGACTGCTAGTGAGTTTGTTTGGAAGTATGACTGAGAGAAAAAGAAAGCTCAATTTTACTGTGGGGGAAAAAAGAATTCTTGCCCGGGCCATTACCGACTATGGGCGTTTTCTCCACGGCCCGCAGAGTGCCACCACCACCCCGGCCAGGAGGAGGGAGATATTGGATATGATCACGGAGCAGGTCAATTCATCGGGGGAGGGGGAGACACGGACCCGCTCTGGGATTGAAAAGAAAATAAATGACCTCCGGCGTGAGGTTAAAAAAAAACTGGCCGCAATAAATGCCCATGCCAGGGGCACAGGAGGGGGCCCACCATGCCGGGTTAGATTTACAGCGACGGAGCGTGTGGTGGCCCTGACCTTTCACCGGCATGAAGTGGAGGGCCTGCCAGGCTTTGACACAAGTCCGGTCCCCGCGGTGCCAGGTAAGGTTTTTATTTCTCTCAGGTGTGTAGCATGTGTGGGGGAGGGGGTGAAAGGGAATATGTGGCAAGTGTGTGGATCCTCCAACCTGTGAATGGTTTGTGTCATCCACAGATGTGCAGGAGGGTGCAGGGCCATCTGGCCTGACCGCTCCAACGCCAGGACAGCAGCCTAATGAGGCCCCCCCAACAAGGCCAGAGTCCGCGGAGGAGGAACAAGAGGAGGAGGAGGATCATGCGGAGGACGATCATGAGGAGGAGGAGAATCATGAGGAGGAGGAGTCCATGGCAGGCACTGGACGTTTGGTTTCTGCGGACTCTTCCCCTCTGGCTGCAAGAAGCCTGCCCTCCCTAAGGGTGAGCCCCCCCCCCTCCTCCCCCAACATGGCTCCCCTCACAAGGGCCTCCCCTTCTCCCCGGCCACAACCATCAGCTGGAGCCAGGAGGTCATCCCAGAGCACCAGGGGGGCACCCAATCTCCTGCCCGCCTGTCTGAGAAGGAACCTGGCCACCCAGACCCGCCTTCTGAGACAGCTCTGCCAGACTATGGGGCGGGTGGATCAGAGCCTGTCCTCCATTAACGATAGCCTGGGTAACCTGGACTCCCACTCCCGGGCCTCCACAACCTGCCTAAATGACCTGCAAACTACAGCAGCAGGCGTTGGGCAGGATGTGAGGGCCCTTACCCAGGCTATCCAGGGCAACACGGCAACACTTGGTGCTGCCCTGGACAGAATAGCCGTGGCCTTGGAGGGCAGGCCGCCAGGTGGGCAAATCTCAGGGGCTGCTCCTCCTTCCCCGGCTTTTCCCCTCCCCCATGCGTCTCCCCTGAGGGTCCGGGGCCGTGGCCGGGGGCGCCCCAGGCGTGGCTCAGGCAGAGGGCATTAATTATTTTTTCCCCTTTTGTTTGTTTTGAAAGCATTTTTATTTTTGTTCTCTGCTTATTTATTTTTTTCGATGCATTTTTTGTTTCTATGCATTTTTTTTTTCCTGACATTTTTGGCATATTTTGGGTTGTGAATGATGTTTGAATGTGGGGGTGACATTCCTGCTGGAAAAGGGGTGTCATCCTCAATTTTGGTGGAGAAGGGTTCCCCAGGACCAGGGAGAAGTGATCTCCAGGTCCGTGTGAATGGTGTATGAATGTACAGTGACATAATTGGAGCCTTGACGTGGCGTTACTGCTCACCAGTCTAGCATGGTGGACTGGTGCCAATCCAATTTGATGAGGATGTGGGGTGTGTGTGCTAGGGACCATAGTGGTGTGCATGCATGCATTCTCATTGTGCCATGATTCATGTGTGTGTTTAACGTGCAAAGATGCCCAATATGAGCTGTCTCCTGACTGCTCTTCCCTCAGAAGACGGGGTATCCTCGGTTAGGGGTTGATTGTCTGGTTGGGGGGTTAGGTCATCACGTTCCTCTATCTGCAGGCCCTTCCTCACTGCGAGATTGTGCAGCATGCAACATGCAACGATGATATGGCACACAAAGTTTGGGGAATACAACAGTGTACCCCCAGACTTATCCAGGCATCGGAAACGTGACTTCAGGAGGCCAAAGGTGCGCTCCACCACTGCACGGGTTTTGATGTGTGCTTCATTGTATCGTTCCTCTCCTGGGGTTTGGGGGTTCCGGATAGGAGTCATGAGATGGGGTCCCAGGGCATATGCAGAGTCACCTGTAAAGGAAAAGACAGGAGAATGTTAGTCATGCATGTGCCACTTCTGTTGTGCATCACGGGAGGGGATAGTCATGCCTGACTCCCATGTCACTCACCAACCAGCCAGGTGTTCCCATACACGTTCTGTTCGAATTCCGTTCGGATGTGGCATTGATTGTAGATGTAGCTGTCATGGGTGGATCCGGGGTGTTTGGCACGAACGTGCCATATGAGGCCTTGGGCATCGACTATCACCTGTACGTTGATGGAGTGCCAATTCTTCCGATTGCGGTACATGTGCTCGGTCTCATGGGGGGGCTGGAGTGCCACATGTGTGCAATCTATGGCCCCGATGGTGCGTGGGAATCTGGCAATTCGGTAGAAATCTGCCATTGCCTTGATTCGCAGCTCCTCAGTGGTTGGTTTTATGATTTGGTTGGCCAAGCGTGTGAGGATTGCAGGGACAACCTGGTGCACACATCTGCTCATGGAGGATTGTGACATCCCAGCCACCACTCCACTTGTACGCTGAAAAGAGCCACTGGC
The DNA here is from genome assembly GCA_029574335.1 of Rana kukunoris. Taxonomy (NCBI): domain Eukaryota; kingdom Metazoa; phylum Chordata; class Amphibia; order Anura; family Ranidae; genus Rana; species Rana kukunoris. Next base: position 207,920,182 of record CM056051.1, read on the forward strand.
AAGGAAATGGAGTGTTGCCAGTACCTTGACCAGTGGCTGCACTGCATGTGAGCGTTGTGTTGGGCTGGTGATGTCCTCCTGCAAGGTTGTGGTTAATTCCAGGATGGCATGAGGGGGGAATCTGAAGATGCGAAAGACCTCTGAATCATTCATGCCAAACAGGTGTATGCGGGTGCGGTATACCCTCTCCCGTGCCCTCTCCCGTGCCATCCTCCGTGCCCTCCTCCTTCTTTGGTCATCTATATTCACTAGTGCAGCTATGAGCGACGATGCCCCTAGCATGTTGGCAGTCAAATTGTAGTGCAACACGTGTGTGTGGTCTGCTCCTCAGTAACGGTGTTGCTTTCTGTGAGATGTAGACGTTTTTTCAAAAGTTAGACCAGCTTTTAGGTGCTCTAACTTTAGACAGGACATTTTGCAGTTGCGCACATCGCGTAGCCTGCGCAGCAACTGCGTTTTTTTGTGGATCCCCGTAAGTCCCTCATTAGCATATTTGGCTAGCAAATCAATGGTGTGTCTAGCGCAGTTTTGCGCGAAGGGAAGCGCATGTCTAACTCAATTACGCCGGACAAAAAAACGTAGATTTCTGGTGTATATTGTTTTGTGAATCGCGTCCAACTATACGCACGCGCACATTTAGACTTACGCACGCGCAACAGCAGTTGCGCACGCGTAATCGCTCTGTGAATCTGGGCCACACAGTTTACATAAGCTGTGATCGTTAGAGCAAGAGCAATAATTCTAGCACTAGACCCCCTCTGTAAACATGTAACCTGTAAAAAATAATTAAAGTGTCTCCTACGGAGATTTATAAGTACTGAAGTTTGGCGCCATTCCACAAGTGTGCGCAATTTTAAAGTGTGACATGTCAACTAACATTAGTGTTTTTTTTTATCTTATTTTTTTATTCATTAAAACTGTCCCCCCCCCCCCCAAAGAACATGTGTGACATAAAAAGTTGGAATGCCCACCATTTTATTCACTAGGATGTCTGCTAAAACAATATATATATAATGTTTGGGGTTCTGAGTAATTTTCTAGCTACAAAATTATGATTTTGAAGAGGTGTCAGAATTGGCTCGGGTGCCAAGGGGTTAATTATCATAAGTAATATACAAATAATTATTGTATATTGTTATTAAGGTAATTTACTATATATTTAAAAAATCTGTACTCAAGAAGCTGGCTTAACAGACAAGTTACTGAAGTTTAACGTTATAACTTCTAACCAGTAATTTCACCGTAAATAGATAAATAATAAATTAGTATCTTATAACATAGCATAATAATCAATGATCTAGCTTGAATATACCAGTCTAATTTCAGCAGGCAGCAGATTCTCATTCTTCCTCTTAACTGTGTGAGAAAAACATAGGATTGTGGGTAAATCTTATACTCATAAACGCATGCTTTTTCATTGTAGTTAAGAGGGCTGCGCTGGAAGGTAGCATTTGTCTTTTAGACACATGCCCTTTCTATGACACTGCAGTGAGAGGAGAGCCTCCAATGCGGCATTTTTATTGGACAGCTGGGACCAATGGTACTTTACTTTTGGTCCAAGACTCCAAGCTGTTTATTGAGCTCAATGCCTCTGACAAGAAGTCAGAGGCACTGTGAGCTCAACCTCTCAGTCTGCTTCAAAAACAGTTTGTTAGCTTCCATTTAAAGTAACAACTCTGTATTTAGCTTCTGACAGGCTGTGCAAGGAGCCCCATATCTCTGGAACCATAGGTAATCGGAGCTCCAAATTTGTACCAGTGGGATAGGATTTACGCTACATACCCCCAAAGTTCACCGAGCTACAACCCTCAAAAGCTTGATTTTTTTTTTATGTTCATGGCAGGTGAGGACCTACCTCATCTGCCTCCCCTAACTGCATGTCCCTACCCTGCTCCATCATTACTGGATTTGATAGACAACAACAACAAGCCAGCAAGAGAGGGAGCTGCACCACTGCTCTTGGACACAGTGCTGGATCAAGATTGGGCTCAAGTGAGTATTGAAGTATTGAGGGGGAGAGCTGTTGTTTTTTTTTTTTGTTTACCTTAATGCAGAGAAAGAGCCTTTACAACAACATTGATGTCCTTCTACAGTCTTAAATGTCAAAGCATTTTAAAGGTCTTCCATATTGTAAACATAAATATACTGTATATATCTTTTATTTGGCCTTCCAATTCCTTCTTTTGCCTTCTGGTTTCCCACTATACATTTTCTTACCACTTCTATCCTATTCCAATCTCTCTATATGCCCTGTTTGTCTATATATATTAATCTTTATGTTTTTTAAAAATGTCTCTGCATGTAAGTTTGCCATTTCTTCATTTGCTGTTACTCTTCGCTGTCTATCCTCACATACTGCACCATAGATTTTCTTCAATGTCTTCTGTTCCAATACTTCAAGCATTTTCTCATCCAGTTGCGTTAAACACTGTTTCAGATCCATATGTTAGGCGGCGTACACACGAGGGGATATGTCCTCTGAAAACGGTCCGATGGACCGTTTCAGCAGACATCTCCGCTCGTGTGTATGGGCTAGCGGACAGATTTCTCCACCCGACAGATTTCAAAGCATGCTTTGAAATCTATCCGGTGGGAATCTGTCCGCCCGACATGTCTGCTGGTTAGTACACTTACCAGCAGACATGTCGGCTCCCACCACCGCCGCGCCGCTGCCGAATGGATTCGGCGCATGCGCGGAAGTGTTTTACTTCCTGGTGCGGTGACGTGGCGGTGACGCGGCGGCGTCAACGTCACCGCCGCGTCACCACTACGTCACCGCGCCGTCCGGCGGCGGGGAATTTGATCCGATGGTGTGTACACGCCATCGGATCAAACTCCCGATGGGACATATCCGATGGAAATGGTCCGCGGACCGTTTTCATCGGATATATCCGATCGTCTGTACGCCGCCTTAGAGTCATTCTTTTTTATTAGATGTATAATGTTTTATTTGCAAAATTGTGAACACTATGGGCCAGATTCAGAGAGCGATTACGCCGGCGTAACAGGAGATGCACGGCGTAAGTCTAATTGTGCGCGTGTGTTTCGATGCATGGCATCCCCAAAACGAGATACGCAAGAAATCTACTTTTTTTTGTCCAGCGTAATTTCGTTAGACAGGCGCATCCGTCCGCACAAAACTGCGCTAGGCACACCATTGATTTGCTATTCAAATATGCTAATGAGGGAGTTACGGGGATCCACAAAAGAACATTGGTGCAGCAACGCTACGCGCTGTGCGCAACAGCTAAATGTCCTGTCTAAAATTAGACCATATAAAAGCTGGTCTAAAATTACAAAATTCGTCTACATGTCAGATAAAGCAACAATGTTAGTGAGGAGCTGAGCAGTCACACATGTTGCCCAACAAACTGTATGTCAACATGCCAGTGTCATCCATGCTCATAGCTATACTACTGACTTTAGATGAGCAAAGAAGGATGAGGGCACTGAGGAGGGCACTGAGGAGGGCACAGGATTTGTTTTTTTTTCTAATTTTTTTTTTTGGCTTATATCAACTTTTCATTTTAATCTAATCTAATACAATATTCTTAGCTGATACAAGCCCCTCAATCTTCACTCTTCACTCTTCACGGGAGAGGATATATCACACACGCCTAGACATCTATGGCATGGGTGATTCTGAGGTGTCTCGCATCTTCAGATTCACCCCTCATGCCATCATGGAATTAACTACAACCCTGCAGGAGGACATCACCAGCCCAACACATGACACTACCCATGACAGCTACATATACAATCAGAGCCCCATCCCCACAGATTTCGAACAGAACATGTATGGGGACACCTGGCTGGTTGGTGAGTGACATGGATGGCAGGCATGACTGCCCCCCCATGATGCACACATCACAAGGGGCACATGCACTACTAACATCCTCCTGTCTTTTCCCTTCAAGGTGACTCTGCATATGCACTGGGACCCCATCTCATGACCCCATCTCATGCCAGCTCACATTATGCATCTTTGCACGTTAAACACACACATTAATCATGGCACAATGAGAATGCATGCATGCACACCACTGTGGTCCCTAGCACACACACCCCACATCCTCATCACATTGGATTGGCACCAGTCCACCATGCAGGACTTGTGAGCAGCAACGCCACGCCAAGGCTCCAATTATGTCACTGTACATTCATACACCATTCACACGGACCTGGGGATCACTTCTCCACCACAAATGAGGGTGACACCCCTTTTCCAGCAGGAATGTCACCCCCATATTCCCAAACAGAACCAAAAAAAAAAAAATGCCCAGCAAAAATATAATTTAAACAAAATAACAACAAAGAAAACACATAAAAGACAAAAATCACTCTGCAAAACAGTCCCCAAATATATCAAAGACACGTCACAAACAAACAAACAAACGCTAATAAACAACAGAACAAAAGCACCTTGCTGTATAGGGAGGCATACAAAGGGATGTACTTTTGCAAAGGAAGTGCGTTTGTGTCTGTCTATTTATGCTGTTTGCGTAGTTCACTAATTTGCCCTAGTCCACTTCCAATTTTACTGATTGCGCCGTTCCCGAGTTGTGAGCATGCGCACAGAGGTGCTGACCATGGTCTGCTTCAAGCGCGCATGCGCGAGCCGGCCGGCCCTTCATTTGCATGGGGTCACGGCTCATTTCCATGTAACACGCCCACGCCCTTCCCAATTTGTATTACTCCGCCTTGCGCCTCTGAAATAACGTTGCGCAGGCGCAAATTTCTGCGTAAAAGCGACGAGAATAGGGTGATTGCGCCGCTACATTGCGCCAGTCTAACGTAAAGGCAGTGCGCTACGCCGGTCCAATAATGCGCAGATGTACCTGAATCTGGCCCTATGTATTTGATTTACTACAGACATGTTTCTGTTCTTTTTCCTGTTTTAATTGCCCCGTTTGTCTTTTTTCTTCTGTAATAGTAGATCCAAAATACTTTAATCCGCAAACTTCTTAAAATGAATTTCATTTTGTATTATTCAAACTATTTGAATGCCATTCTCGGGCCTTGTAGTTTTCCATTAAATATTTTACTATCTACCTAAAGGGTTAGTTCACTTTTAACAAAAACCTGCCCTGGTAGGTAAGGGACACCTGTAAATAAAAGTTGAATATTGCACTTGCTATAGGTATTTTCTGAATCCTGGATGATGAGATCTTACACCCCCGAACATGCACAGTTCGCCATCTTCTCCTTCATAGCAATGCCGAGTTAAAAGCTACTATAGGGAGAGAAAAGAAAAAGCACATGTATTTGAATCAGAATGGTGGAGGTAAGCAGTAATGGCTGAGAGTGTTTTTAGCCAGGCTCTCAGAGGTATGTAAATGGCCTACACCTATAGCAAGAGCATTATCCAACTTTAGTCAAAGCTATACAGTTTTCCATCTACAGGGCCTCCTTACCTGCATAGGAAATTTTTGGTAAAGGTCAAGTAACCCTATAAAGTAAAACTAAACTTCACTAATGAAATGGCTGATTTTGCAGTTCATTTCCTAAATACAAAGATCATGGCTTCTTTTTTTTTTTAAACATTTATTTAAATATGCATTTTTATTGTCCAAAAACATCTTCTGCTAGATCTGTTTATATACACACCCGCACTATAGAAACAGATGCATATTTCATGAAGAAGCCTATACAACTACATTTCCCTGCATACCTAGCACATTGTCATAAGTGCACAAGCATGGACTCTATTTGCAGTCAGTATGTGAAGAGCTAATCGCAATAGGCAGCAAAAATAAACAGGAAGCTCTGTCAATCAAGTCCTTGAGTAGGCGAGTTTAATGGAAAGGAAGTTTGATCTAGCATGGTCCACTGTGTACTAGAAGGCAATTCAGTCAATGAGGTGTGCATCAGCACATTTGCTAGTTTTATACGATTCATTTAGGTTAGGATTAGTATTTTTTACTTTTATTATAATTTTTTTTTTCACTTTATTCTTCACATCATCCCACATTTCAATGAAGGCCAATGATGCAAAAATACTCCCCCACATGCCTGGGATTTTCATCCCTATGACTAAGCTCAGTGGGGTAGAGTTAAATGTTTTGAAGGAGTCCTTCCTTTACTGCTTATGATTATAAAATGCCAATATCCATATAAGGAGACATTAAAAGAATGTACAATAATTGACTAATAAATCAAAAAGAGATTAATAAAAAGCTACCAAAGTATAACAATAATCAAAGTAAAAAATAAATAAATATATAGTACAATGGTATTACAATGGTCATACCAAGAATCCCCTTTGGTTTTGTAATAAGTCATAGAGTTATATAAGCTGTGAAATAGTTTTTCCATAAGGAAACTGGATACTATGGCCCAGATTCACAGAGCAATTACGCCTGTCTAACTGGTGTTAGACAGGAGTAATTTCAAATTTCGCGCGCCGTATCACTAGTTTGAATCCTCAAACCATGATATGGCGGCTTCGGGCTTCGATCCGAGAGGCTTACGTCTTCGTAAGCCTTCGGATCTACGCTGCAATATTTTTGCGGCCGCTGGGAGGAGTTTGCGTCGTTTTGATGCGTCGGGATATGCAAATGTGTTTTTACGGCGATCCATGAAGATACGAGCGGTCTTCGCAATCGCCTACGTCATTTTTTGGCTACGTAATGTTAGAGGAGCTTTTTGCTGGTCTAACAGTGCGTAACCCATGTAAAGTATGGCCGTCGTTCCCGCGTCGATTTGAATTTTTTTTTTTTTTTTTAACGTAACTCGTTCGGGAATAGGAATGCACGTAAACGACGCTACTACGACGTAACGACGTGATTTCGCGCAATGCACGGCGGGAAATTTGCGAACGGAGCATGCGCAGTTCGATCGCCGCGGGAACGCACCTATTTTAAATGCTTCACGCCCCCTACTCGCGCAGATGGATTGCGACGGGAGAAATACACTACGCCGCCGTCGTTTACTGGACAAAATCTACCCGGATTCCACGTAGAGCCAGGTAAAAAACGGCGGCGTAGTGTATTTCTGATACGCTACGAGAATCTAATTCTCTATGAATCTGGGCCTATATTGTCATTTCATTTTAATAGGTGCAATAGGAACTGAAGGGTACAATATAAATTGTACGGATAAGTCTCTTACGATGGATACTAGTGAGATTTTAAAGTAGTGTAGCTGCTTTGAAGACATCCTCATAGGGAACAATGGTAGGGAACAATTAAAAATTAAATTTTTTACATACAGTTGTGCTCATATGTTTACACACCCTGACAGAATTTATAATTTCTTGGCCATTTTTTCAGAAAATATAAATAACAATCTCTCATGGTTTGTGTTTGGCTGAAGCCATTTATTATCAATCAACTGTGTTTACTCTTTTTAAATCATAATGAAAACAGAAACTACCCAAATGACCCTGATGAAAAGTTTGCATACCCTGGAGATTTTGGCCTGATAACATGCACACAAGTTGGTACAAAGGGGTTTAAATGGCTATTAAATATAATCATACCCTTGCATCTTTCATCCAGTGCTGCACTGACGTTTTTGGATTCTAAGTCATGGAAAGCAAAATAATTGTCAAAGGATCTGCAGAAAAGGTAGTTGAACTGTTTAAAACAAGAAAGGGATATAAAAAGATATCCAAAGAAATTAAGACTGACAATCATCTCAATCCAACATTTCTGCAAAGGTCCACTGCCTTACTACTCAAATGACCACTTACCAAATAGAATTCACCCCAGCCCAAATTCTCCTATACCACCACTCCTCCATCCCAAAAAACGATTACCATTGCTCTCTTTCTTTGCACATTTTAAAAGCCCCAAAAAGGTGCATCCTAACTATTTGGAAGTCCTCCAAGCCCCAACCATTGCAGACTGGTTCAGACACATAATTAAAGTGGCAGAAATGGAGGAATTAGTACACCAAGCCAAAGACTCGCCCACTAAATTCAGGAAAATATGGTAACAGAGAAAAAGTCCGCCTCTCCTCCTATCATCTTTTTCTCCCCCATTTCCTCTCTACTATGCCTTTACACACTCAATACACAACAAGCATGACTACTTCCTTATTCCAGAGACTAAAATACCACTCACCACCCTAGGCTTCTTATCATCCCTGTTAATTATGTCCACTATTGCTTGCCTCTCCTGTGAGGAGCGTCTCTAACCGACATCTCCCCATCCACTCAACTGACCTAAAAGGTTCTCCCCAACAACTCAACTGACCACTCTAAATACTGATTGTGCCTACTAGACTCACTCTTACCTGTGGATTGCTAGCGGTCCGGTGACCACAATCCAAAGGAAATTAACCCATCTAGAGGCATTAGGCAAATAACCAAAGATACTACCAGTTGAGCATCCAAACTAGTGAGTCTACACACACCCACTATCAACGCCAAAGCTCCACAAGACTTGTACCCTCGACTTACACCAATATAGCGGAAATACCCTGAGACTCACGTTGGTTTACAGCTACTCTAATGGTTAAGTGAGCTAGACTGCATTGGAAACTATGGTGTATCTAAACAGGGTAACCGTACTGATTACACAACCACTTGGTTAGTTTAAGAGATAGTCACCCCTGCTGTCCATCTTTTATGTGTCTGTGTTTATGCTCTATTCTTATTACACCTTACTAATGTATAATGTGCTCTCCCCAATGCTATAGCTTTTAGTTTGTACCAAAGCATTGTATTACACTTTATACATTTTATAACTGTATCCCTATTGTGTATTCTATCTTTTGTATACAATAAGCATTAATTATGTTATCAAAAAATACTGGAGGAACATTGCATTCATGAGCCAGGAAGCTGCACATACGGACATACTTGGACATTCCAACATGACAATGACCCAAAACACAAGTCAACCTGTCATTGGCTACAGCAGAATAAAGTGAAGGTTCTGGAGTGGCCATCTCTGTCTCCTGACCTAAATATCATTGAGCCACTCTGGGGAGATCTCAAACCTGCAGTTCATGCAAGACAGCCCAAGAATTTACAGGAACTGGAGGCTTTTTGCCAAGAGGAACAGGCAGCTTTACCATCTGAGAAGATAAAGAGCCTCATCCACAAATACCACAAAAGACTTCCATCTGTCATTCATTTTAAATGGGGCAATACACAGTATGTAAACTTTTAATCAATGTAATTTGGGTTGTTTTTGTTGTCATTATGATTTAAAAAGAGTAAACATAGTTAATAATAAATGGCTTCAGCCAAACACTAACCATGAGTGAAATAAAAGTTTGTGTTATCATTCATATTCTTCATATTCATTCATATTCTCTGAAAAATGCCCAAGAAATCATAATTTCTGCTAGGGCATGTACACTTATGAGAACAGCTGTACACTTAAAATAGGCTTTATTTCTGTTTCTATATGTTAAAGTTGTAGTAAACCACCAAATGATTTTTAATTTTTTCTGACCTGAAAGGTAATAGAACGTGCTAGTATGCATTGTATACTATCCATCTTCACCCAGTCTTCTTTCTGGGTCTGCGGACTCTGGCTGTGTGACTGGCTGAAGCCGCAATTATGTTACTCCCATGCAGGTGTTTACAGCACAGGACTCTGTGACATCAGTGTCTGTATGTAAAGTAAATGTCTGCTAAATGGTGCACATTTAGGAGATATTTAAATTACCTATAGGTAAGCCTTATTATAGGCTAACCTATAGGTATGGGTCAAAGATGAAGGTTTACTCCCACTTTAAAGTGAGCCAGCCATGCTTATAAATCACCTAGAGATGCCTGTTCACATAGTTACATTTTTTGTGGAACCCAAATAGAATCTCAGTAGTCGCAATTGGCCCTGCCGTTTCTCATGCCTCTGGTCAGTGATACTATATGTCACAGAGATGATCCAATAGTAAGCTTTAGGAGCTGCGAAAGGAACATATTTACTATTTAATTAAGAGAAATGTAACTCCAATGTAACTGTACTGTATTTTGACAGGAATGCTCCTTTCTTCTGTCAGGTGTATAGTTACATTTCCCATTGTAAATAATTGCTGTCATTTCCCCTCCCAGTGACAACAATCAACACTGTCACCAGGACTGAAAGTCAAGAGGAACACCAATAGGGAAATTACATTCTAACTTTCATCTGAACGCACACAATTTCCTCCCGCTGTCAGTGTGAACCAGGGCTCAAACTGGACCTTTGTCATTCACCTGCTGCAATCCCAAGGACACCATTTATTATCAAACTTCCTTAAGTTTGCTTTCAAATATTGTTATATGTAGAAATACAGATTCACATAGCTGCAAATAAATAAAAAATAAAAAATTGTAAATATTCGCATTGCGTTCAAAAGAGCAAGGTTTAACCTTCTGACCTGGAAATTAGTCATTGTAATCACCCGGAAGTTGTACCCCATGATTCTCAATGATAACCATTCATATCTGTGCTACTTCAAGTTGCAACAACTATAAAGTAGTCCCTGTACTACTTTGGTGTGACTTTCATGTGACTTGAGGTGCATAGGGTAAAATATTACACAGGCATTCCCAGAAGTTGGGGTCAAGTTGCAGCGGAAAGTGGCAGCAAAATATTGCGACTTTCATGTCGCAGCAGTGTGAATGAGATTCATGAATAATACCTTTGAATTAGGCCCTATTCTCACTTGTGCATCCTGAAAGTAGGTCAAATTAGTTTCTGCACTACTTTGGTTTGGTGTATGACTTGAGGTCCATACACCACAAGATTACACAGGCATTGGTCACATGAGTGCACATGGGGCTCAATTCAAATGTGTTATCAAATTGACCTGAAAGTCTCACAATTTTGCAGCACATTTTGATGGACGCAGTAGTCGGAGGACAAGTCTCACAGGTGTGAATGGGGCCTTAGGGCCAGCTCACACTGCTGTGCTGTCCGACATCGGATGTGATTTGCCCCGCACTGCAGTGCAAATCACATGCAATGTCTGTGTGATGTGAACTCAGCCATACAGACTGTATGGCTGAATTTGCATTGCATTTGGACCAAACTCGCACAGAATTATTTTTTTGGTCTGCAGCAGAATCTGATCGCATGGGTGTTCACACCCATGTGATCCGATTCTTGTCCAAACTTGCAGTTCGCTATGCAATATGTGAACCGATTTTGGGGTGTCATTGGATTTCTACTGACACTCCCAGTAGTTTTCATATGACAGTGTGAACTGCCTGCGAGTTGTATGTGATGCGGGAACCCGCACTGGGTTCGCAGGGTTCCTGCATCTCTCCAGTGTGAGCCGGCCCTGACCCCAGGTTGACACCTATGCATTTTTTTGTGTGTTTTGCAGTTTGCAAGAACGCACTTCAGTCCATTTACCACAGTTTCCTATGGTACTAGTTCACATCTATCCTTTTTTTTGGCCGGTGAGTTTTTGGAGAGGGTAAAGGAAGTTTTTCTCGTGATTTGCGGGTAATAGATTTCAATAGAACAGCACCAGAAACGCAACTGTTGCTAATATTAAAAAAAAAATGGCGTGGGGTTCCTCCCCCCCAGGTCAATATCAGACCCTTTGGGTCTAGTATAGATTTGGAGAAGACCTCCATGACAATTGTTTTTTAAAGCGTGTGAGGTTCCCCCAAGGTCTATACCAGGCCCTTCAGGTCTAGTTTGGACCCGGGGGGGGGGGGACACACTCCATACCAGACCCTTATCCTAGCAAGCACACCGGCAGGTCAGGAAAGTAAGGGGAGGGGACAAGCGCTCCCCCTCCTGAACCATTACAGGTTGCATGCCCTCAAAATGGGGAGGGTGGGTGCTTTGGGGCAGGGGGGGTTCTGCATCCCCCCACCTCTAAGCACCTTGCCCCCTATGTTGATGGGAACAAGAGTCTCATTTCCACATAGCCGGTGGTTGTGGGCGTCTGCAGGTTAAGGGCTTATTGAAATCTGGAAGCCACCTTTAACAAGGGGGCCCCCAGATCCTGCCCCCCTAGGTGAATGGGTATTGGGTTCATTGTAGCGTATATACTGTAGTGTAGTGTTTTTTTGTTAAATAGCTTATTGTAGTGTATATACTGTAGTGTTTCTTGTTATTCTTATGTTTCCTATCACCACCAGGTGTATACATCATTTGATTTAACTAGGTTGTCAACTATCTAATATAATTAGGTCAGGAAAAAACTTAGGAAGATAGGTGGCTATTTTTATACAACCTAGCTTCATCTGTACACGTGCCTGTTAGGTAAAAGAAGTGCTACTTACCTGACATCATCCATAAGAAGTGCTAAAATCTCTAACAGCTGTGGTAATTAAATCAACATGGTGCTGCTTAGTGATAGGGCTGTTATTTGTACTAATGTATTCATTTTACCTTAGGTTAAAAATGTCAGACTATATATAGATGTTAGAGCAGAATTAACCTTTGCAAAAAAAAAAAAAAGAAGTGGAAGGGGGATGTGTCCGCAGGAGATTTTAGCCATAATGTGCTAGTATGCATGGCAAATTAGCACATTATGGCAGACTTTAGAAGCAATCCCCTACATTTCTGCACTGTCAGTGCTCCTGTCAGTGACGGGGCCCCACCATCTTCTCCTGGTCTTTCTTCTGAATTTGGACTCTTTGGCCACTTTATTGGCTGAGCCAGAATGACAACATCTTTCCAGTATGTTACCAATTACAGATGTCTCCAACTAAAATGCATTCAATTTCCTGTGGCTGTTTTAAATCAAATATAATTAGAACTATCCTGAAGACTTGCTCAATAAACTAAATGGACAATAAACATCTAAGATTCTGAGATACTTTCTAAGAGGCGGATATTGACACACAATAAATGTCATTAACATCTCTGAGGCCGTGTACACACGGCAGAGAACCTCGACGGGCAGAACACATCGTTCCGCCCGTCAAGGTTCCCTGCCGGCCTTCGAAATCGGCGACCCGCCCGTCGGGAATGGCAACCAGCCATTCATCCAGGCGGGCCGTCGAGCAAATAGAGAGCGTGCTCTCTATTTCTGCTCGACGGGCTTCCCGACGGGAAGCTCGCCGAGAGCGTACACACGGCCGAGGTCCTCGCTGGAATGCAGCTTCCAGCGAGGTTCTCGCTGGTTTCCAGCGAGAACCTCGGTCGTGTGTACGCCGCCTGATCATTCATTCTCTTTGGCAATGTTCTTTACATTTCAGAGGATACATTATTAGAAACTTTATATTGTATAAAGAGGATGTATACTTTCTGTATGATCAGATAACACCACATTCCTCTACCATGGATAATATAATATCCCATAGATATTATCTTCTCCTGGAAGCCTAGTGCATGACACAATTGTAAATACTAATACAAACTTTTTTTTGGTAGAGAGAACACTTCCTGAAGTTGTTAAAATTATTTTAGGTAATCATTGTACTACAGCTGAAAAATAAGTGGTTGGTGTGTCCTCTATTGCATCCGGCACCTCATCCCTAAAGAATTAAATAAGGTTGTGAAAAGGGAGGAGGGATTATAGCGGTGCCTTAAACAAGTCACAAAGATTAAGAATAATTGATTTTTTTAAATTAAATAAACAATAGATCTAAAAAAAGCACAGGTGATCAAGGAAGATTGACATTTCGTTTTTACAAATTCCCGACATGTTTCGGCAAGACGTTGCCTTCCTCAGGGATATGCGTATCAGTCAATATAATAGATACAATCTAGTGAAAAGTACATACAGATAGTTAATACAAGAAATATGTTCATAATATAATAAAGCATATGTCAAAGAAAGGTTAAACCCTTTAAAAAGGTGAGAACATGTATACCAGAAAAGAAAAGCTATTACCTACCACCGATCAGATATGAGGCAGAATGAAACACCATAAAACATAGGGACATCGGAAGCAGACCAAGACCTTTAATATGGTTGTAGGGGTCTAGTACTTCAACTGAAAAAAAGGTAAAATTTAATTATACTAGATGGGGATTCCAAAAAGCCACAAAACATACGTGGCTAATTGCCCCCACAAGACAGGGCTAACAAAGCCTCCATACATACCTAGTCAGTTAAGATTTAAGCTCATAAAGTGGGTAGGCGCTCAGTAAACTACGAAGTGATTTAAATTGGCAGTAAAGTCAAAATATCGAAGTCTACTGCAACCTAAAATGCAGCCCATACAGAGACACAAGGAAAGAGACCAATCCTGAAAAAGGAAAAATAAAATAAATAAGAACACATCCCCAAAGTCATCTGGCGCCTACAAACCCCAGAAGCCTATGCGGCGTGACGTCTGCCATTAACAGCTCTAGGCCGGGCAGACGCATGCCGTCAGTATAGTATCCAGGGGAGGCTGAACAAAAACACGGTGGGGGAGGGAAAAAGGCAGGGCCAGAGGCGGGCAAAGTGTCGACAATCGACACTGCCTTGGGTGTCCATACAACCAATAGGAAAAGGGGCTCTCGTGTCTAAGGGATGACGGCGAATCAGGGCCAACATCCGACCAGGGCCAGACAATAGCAGGCACTCATACTAACAGGGGAAAGGACACAAGAAAAGTAGGACAAAGGTGGAGGAACCATAGTGAGCGAACACCTAGGGAAAGAAGCCATGTTTGAAATATCCTGCAGGAACAATTGAACAAAAAAGTAAAAAAAGGAAGCATTGATGATCAATTATATATAATAAATAAGTACAGCAGTATATGATAATATTGATGAACAGAAAAAAGTATGTGAAACATAAATATAATCCACAATAGGTATAACAACAGATTGGTGGGAGAAATAAAAAAATAAAAAAATAAATAAATAAAAATAAATGAAATAAAATGGGAAACCAGAAAAAACAATCACAACGATCCCATGATGGAAAGGATCGAAACAAATAATGAACAAAAGGGAAAGTGTACAGAAGTGGAGGATGGACAACAAGGTCAAATATGCGCCACTAAAATCACCATAATGAAAACAAAGCAACTCATAAAAAAGACTTGAAACTAATATACTTGTTAAGTCCTGGATTCTTGACTGCATCCAAACTATGGTTCCATCTTGTGTCAAGTTGCAACAAGGTGATATCTATATCCCCTCCCCCCCCCCGGACATGCAGCAAAACATGCTCAAGGGCGTGAAATCTCACCACGTTTGCGTCAAAACCATGTTAATGGCCAATATGGTGATTCAAGGCAGTTGTTGTTTATATTTTAAAAAGTGGCGAAATATGGTCTTTAATTTTTTTAAAGAGCGGTCTCTTAGTTTTGCCAACATAAAAGCATCCACATTGACATAAGGCAAGATAAACCACACCAATGGTCTTACAAGTTACCCGGTTTTTAATGTTGTGGACATATCCGGTAGGAAGGGGTACGTCTTTCGAATTGGATAAAAAACAACAAACATCTTACCTTCCACATGAGAAGGTACCCGTTTGCGCCGGTTGATGCACAGAAGACTGAAGTGACTTGATACCAGTCGATCCTTGAGAAAAGGAGCATGACGGTATGTAATTTCAGGAACAGATTTGATGTATTTTTTACAGTGTTGTTGGCCAGAAGAATAGGCCAATATTTCTTGAGAACAGTATTTAGTTGGCCATGCTGTTTGGAAAACGTAGTTATTAAGCGGACAGACGCATTTGGTTTGGGTGCTTTAGTTGAATGGATTAAATAATTTCTGTTTAGTTTGATAACTTTATTAAAGGATTTCTTCAAAAGAGAGTGACTATACCCCCTAACCAAAAGTCTGTCACACAATTCACTGGCTGCTTTAACAAAGTCTGATTATAACGTACAATTCCTTCTTAGTCTGAGGAATTGACTATAAGGAATGCTGTTCAGAAGGGGCTTGGGGTGTGCACTGGCAGCGTGCAGTACCGTGTTACCAGCTGAAGGATTACGAAACAGAGAAGAATGAAGTCTACCTTCCAAATCAATATGTATCTCCAAATCGAGAAAATTAATGTGGGACTGGCTGCATTCCATAGTAAAACTAAGATTAAAATCATTTATAGCGAGTTCGTCCATCAGCTGCAGGAGCCCCTCCCTAGAACCTGACCAAAAAATCAAAATGTCATCAATGCATCTTGACCATGTAACCACATGTTGCAACAAAGGGGACAAACGATCATTGAAAAAAGTTGCCTCTCCCACCCCACCCCCCAAGTGGGAGGTGCCAAATAAAAAAACTTTTCGGGTAAGAACGATTTTGAGCAGCCAAAGGACGAACTCGCTATTCTTACAAGAAGATGAACCATGTTCCTCTAACTGTGCCCGAATAGTGGCTATGCCTTTGTTGTGCGGAATGGAATTATACAGACATTCCACATCAAGTGCAACCAACCATGTACCGGGTGGGAGATATTTACCGTTGATATTTCGAAGAAGGTCAATAGTATCTTTAATGTAAGATGATAGAGCAGTAACATGGGGATGTAAATACTTGTCGACCAAGGCACTCGCATTCTCAGTCAGCCCCTGGCAGCCCAACACAATCGGACGGCCAGGGGGATGAGTTAAGGATTTGTGTACCTTTGGCAACAAAGAAAACGTAGGTGTTTGCTTTATTATGGTGATTTTAGTGGAGCATATTTGACCTTGTTGTCCATCCTCCACTTCTGAACACTTTCCCTTTTGTTCATTATTTGTTTCGATCCTTTCCATCATGGGATCGTTGTGATTGGTTTTTCTGGTTTCCCATTTTATTTTATCTCTTTTTATTTATTATTTATATTTTTTTTTCTCCCAATCTGTTGTTATACTTATTGTGGATTATATTTATGCTTCACATACTTTTTTCCATTCATCAATATTATCATATACTGCTGTACTTATTTATTATATATAATTGATCATCAATGCTTCATTTTTACTTTTGTTCAATTGTTCCTGCAGTATTCGCCGTATTCCCTTAGACACGAGAGCCCCTTTTCCTATTGGTTGTATGGACACCCAAGGGCAGTGTCGATTGTCAACACTTTGCCTGCCTCTGGCCCTGCCTTTTGCCCGCCCCCTCCGTGTTTATTTGTTCAGCCTCCCCTGGATCCTATACTGACGGCGTGCGTCTGCACGGCTTAGAGCTGTTAATGGCAGATGTCACGCTGCATAGGCTTCTGGGGTTTGTAGGCGCCGGACGGCGTGCACGCATGCGCACTGGCCAACTTTTGTCCGCAGCTGAGCGGCGGTAATCATCACCACTAAAGCTGGGGGGGCTATATAACCAGGCTTTACCAGCACTTGTTTGCTGTTGAGCCTGGTTAGGCACTGTTGTCTAGTTTCAAGGATAGAAAGGTAAATATGCCATCTTTTCTGGGACACCTTCTTTTCTATTCAGCCAATATAAATGATCTGTTTGTCCTTATGGACTTTGGGGATATGTTCTTATTTATTTTATTTTGGCCTTTTTCAGGATTGGTCTCTTTCCTTGTGTCTCTGTATGGGCTGCATCTCAGGTTGCAGTAGACTTCCCTATTTTGACTTTACTGCCAATTTAAATCACATGGTAGTTTACTCAGTGCCTACCCACTTTATGAGCTTAAATCTTAACTGACTAGGTATGTATGGAGGCTTTGTTAGCCCTGTCTTGTGGGGCAATTAGCCACGTATGTTTTGTGGCTTTTTGGAATCCCCATCTAGTATAAATTCAATTTTACCTTTTTTTCAGTTGCAGTACTAGCCCTCTACAACCATATTAAAGGTCCTGGTCTGCTTCCAATGTCGCTATGTTTTACGGTGCCTCATATCTGATCGATGGTAGGTAATAGCTTTTCTTTTCTGGCATACATTTTCTCATAGGGTTGATTTTCTCACACAATGGACCCATTTTGTCCTTCCACCTTTTTGAGAGTTTAACCCTTCTTTGACATATGCTGCATTATTTTATGAACATATTTCTTGTGTTAACTATCTGTATGTACTTTTTACTAGATTGTATCCATTATATTGACTGATTCGCATACCCCTGAGGAAGGCAATGTCTTGCCGAAACATGTCGGGAATTTGTAAAAGCTAAATGTCAATTTTCCTTGATCACCTGTGCTTCTTTAGATATATTGTATATTTAATAAAAAAAAGTCAAAATTATTCATAATCTCTTTGTGACTTGTTTAAGGCACCGCTATAATCCCTCCTCCCTTTTCACAACCCTATTGTACTACAGCTACTCAAATCTTAAAAAACCCCATTGTTTCCTGAGGACAAATCCCTAAAACTGTATACATATATAGTTATCTCAATAATGTGTAAAAGATGTAAATTGATTTATCCACAGTAATTCCTTAATTACAACTTTTGATAAATATCATCCCCCTCCCCCAGATAAAACAAAAATATTTCTCTAGTGTTGCCAACAGATCTACCATTCCTACATATGCATTTATCAGCTAATATAAATGGTGCTTTCCCTCACCCCAAATTGTTAAATTGTTGTATATAATATGTCCGTTGATTAGGAGTAGCTACACCAACCTCTACAGTTATTTGTTATAATTTATTATACATAATCTTGTCGTCCCCCCCTTCATACGACACATAAAGATGCTATTCTAAAAGGTTTTCTTTGCAATCCACTATGTGCAAAGTTTAACAATAAGTGGATCTACATTTAGTGTAGTGCACATTTTAGAATTTATATCAATTATCACTTCTAAATGTTTAACCACTTATCTACAGGTCACTTTAACACCCTTTCTGCCCAGGCCATTTTTCAGCACTGTCACACTTTGAATGACAGTTGCGCGGTCATGCTACACTGTAACCATGTGAAATGTTTATAATTTTCTTTACACAAAAAGAGCTTTCTTTTGGTGGTATTTAATCACTACTGGGATTTTTACTACTGGGACTGAAAATGTTTAGAAAAAAAAGTTTTAGTTTATGTTTAAATTTTGTAAATAAGTAATTTTTCTCCTTCACTGATGTGCGCTGATGAGATGGCAATGATGGGCACTGATGGGCTGCACTGATGTGCACTGATGAGGTGGCACTTATGGGCACTGATGAGTGGCACTGGTGGGCATTGCTAGGTGTCACTGGTGGGCACCGATAAGCAGCATGGATAAGCAGCACTGATGGGTGGCACTAATGGGTGGCACTGTTGGGCATCACTGATAGGCAGCACTGAAAGCAAGCACTGACTGGCATCACTAATGACCACCGATTTCTGGCTGTGGTGGGCACCAATTGTTGGCACTGTGGGCACTGATGGGCATTGATTGCTGGCACTGGTTAGCATGGGTTGCTGGTACTGGTGGCGCTCTAATGTAATCAGGGCACTAATCAGTGCCCCGATTACATCTCTCTTGTCCCCTGCAAGGAGATGCCGCTGATCGGCTCTCCTCAACACACACTCTGTCAGTGTGAGGAAAAGAGTGCCGATTACCGGCACTTCCTTGTTTACATGTGACAGTCTGTGATTGGACACAGCCGATCACATGATTAAAGAGCCATGTCTGAGATCAGGGTCGCGCTGTGTCCTAGCAACACGGTGTGACCGCAATCACTGCACTGCGTGCAGGCAGGAGTGACCGTTCGCATGTGCCATCATATAACATCCACCCGAAAAAAGACCAGCACCGTCTCGCCGTCATTTGACGGTGGGCGGTCGGCAAGTAGTTAAGAGGTAGCCATAATGGATGCGACAGAGCTGGAAATAGCAGAAGAATGTCACCAGCACACCGTGGATCTCTAATTTGGGTCCAAAGCTTTATACAGTAATTACATTGTTACAGTAAGAGAAATGTTTCAGAGACACACAAGAACCATCCATTAGGCATGTGAATAAAGCTTAGGACCCACACACCGGGGTCCATGGTGTGCTGGTGATGTTCTTCTGCTTTGACTATCTTTGGTTGCAGCCGATGGTCGCTACAGTGCCTGCTTACATACACAACCATTTTTTCAGGAAATATGCATTGGAGCAGAGCTGAATACAGGGTATATTAGTTCATCAAAATGGGTGACAATACAGACTTATTCTAATTAAAGTAGTTCTAAAGCCTTAAGGTTTTTCACCTTAATGCATTCTATGCTCGTATAGACACAGACATGGTCGCTCGGAAAAGAGCCCACACGTGCGCCCCCACGGAAAGTGGCTTTTCTATTGGGGTACTTGTCAAAGAGGAGGAGCCTGGAGCACCAGTAGGGGACCCCAGAAGATGATTGGGGCTGCTCTGTGCAAAACCATTGCACAGAGCAGGTAAGTATAACATGTTTGTTATTTTAATGTAAGAAAATTAAGCTTTAATGTCGATTGTCGACCGAAGGTAGAAATTAAATAGTCAAAACCTTTTCTAATGTGTGGTTTGAATCACCTACATATAAAAGAATATCATCTGCATAGAATGCCTTTTATTTTTAATATTACCTCATTTAAAGTCATTGATATTCAAGGAATGTCAGATCATCACTAGTAATGGTTCAATAGCTATTGCAAATAATTATGGGGATAGAGGGCATCCTTTGTGAGTGTCAAATTGTAATTTAATTGGAAATGACAAACAACTATGTATTTTTTTTTCACAGGGATCCTGATATAAAATTTCAACCAATTTTAAAAACCTGGGGCTGAAATTAAAGTTTTCCATCACTGATATTGTAACTATCATTTATAATATCACTGATAGCATGATATTCTCTACAGGTATTTGTAGAGTCATAATAATAGCTTTTACAATCATAGTAATATCTGGTGGCTTGTGTTGTTGTCATTCTATTTTTGTAAATGAGTGCCTGCATTCACAACAACACAAGCCATTCGCTATTACCATCACTGAAAAATGATCAATCATCGCTCTATCAGCACTGAGTAGGGAGTCGGTCAATGTCCGACCATGTCATACATTGTGTCCCTGCCCAGCTATCCCAGTGCTAATTTCTGGAAACAAATATTCAAACTTTCTATATGGCTTCTAGCCATTTTTTTTCACATCAGCTCGTACCTTGCGTGTGAGACCCGCTCATGTTTGAGGCTTTGATCGTCTCGACTAGCGTTTTTTTGCATCATTTGTGTAGGAGGGGGCATCATTTTAAGGTCATCCATGCTCCGTCCCTTTTTGACCGCTGTTTTTCTTTCCGAGGATCATGGCACTGGTTTCTAGGGGGGGGCAAGCACCCTCCGTTGCCCTATGGAGCGGACGCCCATGCTTCTAGCAGAGAATGGATGATGTAATGGGGAAAGCTAAATGGTATATTTCACAATATTGTGCATAATGTTTTGAATTTATACTTTATTTGAACTGAACTTATTTCAATATTGATGTGGAATAATGTAAATCTCACTTTGCAGAATTCATGTTTTTTGAAGGGTTATGCAGTGCAAAATAACACTTGCTTAGTCCAGAAAGAAATGTCAGTATAATAAAAACATAATGCTTCTCTTTTTGTTTTCTTTTAAAATGATATAAAATCAAACTCTGAGCAATAAGCTGTCCCTTAGGCAGAAATCTTTAAATACAATAATGTGAATGAGTAATGTAAACCTAAATAGAAAGGAATAATTAGGGAATTTTTCCTCACTTAGACAGCATTAAAAAGAAATCAATTCTGCGTTTTTATTTTGTTCATCCTCTTATACTTTACAAAATATAATAAAGACCATTATAAGCACAAATAAAATGTTGTATGTTTCGAGTTTCTTTTGTTAAAATACTTGTATACATTATTGTTTCATAAGCAGTTGTATTTACAGACTAATACTGAAAGCATTATTTGCAAAATGAGTAGATATAATGTAAATACTACAAAATACAGTACTGACACCGTTTGAACTGTATACTGAGCTTTTGTCAATGTCACACTTAATTTTACTTTCATAACATCTATACAGTGCATACAGACTCATTATCAGACATAGGCAAGACAAGAATGCTTCTAGAATTGCAATAACTAACTTGTAATTCTGACCATATCCTCACGAGTTTAAAAGCAGAAACAGGTCACTGATCGGCAGCAGTAAAAGCAATAACCAAACCATAAAATAACACTTGTGCTTTACAATTTTACAAAGAGACAGAAATAGATAGTGCTGAAAATAACTATACATGAAACATAGATCTCTGGTAGGTAAATACATTAAAAAGGGTTCCTTTTTACAATCTTGTATTGCTTGAAGACATGACATTTCCCCATAAAATGTATTTGCTTTTAAAAAAAAAAAAATACTTCTGCTATTGCCTTACCTTGTCTGGCTTTGATACTTTGAGACATTAACCTGAAACAAGCATGCAGCCAGTAAGATTGGAGTTCCTGATCTGCTTGCTTGGTCTGAGTTCTTGAGTAAGTGGGTTTGCATAACAGTGAAGCAACTACTATCTCCCAAATGAAAGCCAAAATAGCAGCAAAGGCGTTTTCACAATTCTATCAGGCTTTCACTCATAGGAACCATATTTATAAACTAGCGTGCATTAAAGCTTATAAACCCATGATTTCAGTAAACTTTGCTAGAAGTATACGTTTTAAAAAATTACCAAAGGCAATACATTATAGGGAGATGATAGTCACCGCTCCAATAAGGTATAGGGATGGATCCGTTCCCTCTCAGAGGAATCATCTGTGGGTACGTCCATCGGTTAAAAATCCATGCATGCTCAGAATCAAGTCGACGCATGCTCGGAAGCATTGAACTTCATTTTTCTCAGCACGTCATCGTGTTTTACGTCACCGGGTTCTGACACAATTGTTTCTTTAACCGATGGTGTGTAGGCACAACTGATCATTAGTCAGCTTCATCGGATATCTGATGAAAAAATCCATCAGACCGTTTTCATCAGATAAACTGATCGTGTGTACAGGGCATAATGCTGCGTACACATGTAGCACTATCCCTGAAGGAGCTGCTGGTTTGCTTTGGGCGGCATGTTACCTCTACTTCCTCGCTCTCCAGGGTATCAGATGAGAGTTGAGAAAAAGTTCAATGTCCACACTTACTTCTTTTTCTTTGCTTTATTTGCCCAACTTGGTAAAATAATAAAATCAGTAGTTAAAGAGGTGGAAGGGTAATAAGTATTAGTTCAGGTGTATAACTTTTGTTCGGAAGCACTCCTGCTTCCAGCAACACAGCCAGAGTGGGTATTGTGCACCTGGATAGGCCTCTCTTACTAACCTAGCAGCCAGGATGTCACACGGAATCTTGGTATAGTCTCTGCCACAGACCTTCCCAAAGATGGTGGTATATTTGGTCCAAAATCCTCTCAGCACAGGATTAAGAACCCGGATCTCTCCGTGTGAACTTAGAACTGACAGGCGACCATCATTCAGCCTCTCCTGAGATACCAGCCTCTTGCTCGGTGCTCTCCAAGACAAGTTCTTCATCAGATGGCTTCCTCCCTCAGGAGGGACAGCTCAGAACCACTCTGCAAGCGTAGACCCAGTCTGACTACATAGTAGATCACAACTCCGGACCAACGTGGTCCCGGAGCTAGGAACACTTGAACACGCACCCCCAGGCAGGAGGGCCACACACGGAGGGTGGTGGGACGACAGACCCAGGATCGATGACTAACCTGCACCAGTAACGTCTGTCCCTTAAGTACTCCTCCCTAGCATGCACAGTGGGACGATCAACTCCCCCCGATAGGCTGCTGAAGGGGAACACCCAAAACACCTTGACCTGACTGCTACCCTCGACCTGGGGTGGCAACAACACCCCAGATAACAATAGTGGTCATTCACAGTACAGCCATGGCTGGAACAGAGGCCCAAAATTTAAGTCAACTAACTCTCAGACTACCCTCTAAATTTGAAGCAGTGCCGGCTAGAAAGTAGCAGGCCGCTACACACACGATCAGGCTTTTGTCTGGCCAAATCACATTGGAATTCCGAAGGAATTCCATCGGAAAAATATAGAACATGTTCTATATCTAAAGTCCGATGGAATTCATTGAAATTTCCGATGAAAAAACTCTGATGGGGCTACACACGATCGGAAAATCCGATGGAAAAAGTCATCAGAAATCCTGATCGTGTGTACGGGGCATAGGAGTGAAAAATGATGAAGGGCAACATGAAACAAACATTGCAGGTTGATAATGTAAAAACAAGACTCAAACACTAAATTACACTACTAACAGCTGCGTAAAGAAAATCTAAACTGCTGAAGAAACTTGTGATGTGGCTAATGCAAAACTGCTTTAACTTTGTATTGCCATGGATCAGCCAAAATTATCCAAAATATGTCTTAATTGCTAAAGGCAATAGTTTGGCACGCTAGAACACCAATTCTCATCCAATCAACCGTGGCATATAATTTAACAATACTTTCCCAAAATGCCTGTGTGTTTTTCATTATACCCATTTGCATTTAAACTATTAGTAATGGCCATGTAATAGGAAATATGCGCTTGAAAGTCCACTGGACCTCTTAGTAATTTACTCTTTTGCATAGTGCCCAACTGTGGTCTGTTGTGTGCAAAATTAGTTTGCAAAAAAAGGAAACATTGGTCGTTTAATTGGCAGAGATGCCCATAATAGGATGTGTAAAAAATAGGTAAAAGTCATTGGCTTTACTGAACAAAACATTTATTTAATCAAATAAAACATATTTTGTTGCCCAATTTGCCACTTCCTCAGTTTAGGGAAAAAAACAAAACATATTTTTTCTTGGAGCAATGATGTCATCAAGTCAGGGAGGATCCGCTTAACAGTGGAAGCTTCTCTAACTGACTATAAATCAAGGTGCATACTTTGTTTACTGGTCACTAATGTAAAAGGTGCACCTCTCCCAGTGACCTAAAATGTATGTGGGACGTTCTCCATTAACCACCAATGTAAAGAGGCACTACACTGACCATCAATGTAAGGGGTGACCATCAATGTAAGGGGTATCCTTTGACAATCAATGGGGCTACACTACAAGACAGGGTTATTATTTGCTTAATTTCAAAATTAGTACTGAAAATAATCTTGTAATATAGTAGGGGTTCCTTAAAAATGTTCTGTTCTGGGTATAAAATTCACTATAATCTTTTTTCTTTTTTTACTATAATATTTATAACTTACTGATCACATTAATGTACTGTGAGCTGTAGGTATACTAATATTTAGCAAGGATACCATAACACCAGAAAAAGGTGTTTATCCTTGGAAGAATGATTGAGAAAGGCTGTGTAAGGTAACTAATCCATAGGATCATAGGACATTCCTAATGTTTGGTTTCCACACGCTCTTTGGTTACATTTTTTAAAATCAATGGAAACTTATGGGTTTCCACTAGACATGTGCACAGAAAAAAAATTTGTTTTTTTTTGTTCCGTTTCGTATGGTGCCGTCTGTTAGTTTCCGTTCGTTTTTCGTAAGACGCCCGTTTTCCCGTTCGTTCCCGTTCGTTTGTCGTACGACGTGATTTTTTCGTATTCCGATCGTTTCGTATTTCCGTTACCGTTTTATTTTCGTACATGCGGGATGATTCGTTATTCTGTTTAATTCATGTTTGTTTCTTGTTAGACAATAATTATCGTGAATTTTCGTCAATTTGCATTCTGTGTATCTTGAATGCTTTTCTTTTGTTAGTGTCAGTTGTATGTTCATTGTTCAATGACATCTATAACAAAAGAATTTTGTATATTGAATGAATTCCTTTTTCTGTTATAGGTGTCATATCAACATACGAAAATAACAAAAGAAACAGGTTCAAATGCAAATCTTTTGTTTATGGGTTTTTTAATGGCCAGAGAGTTATTTTCTGTGCAATTTTCTTTAGATTTACCTTCAACTATGTAGTGCAAGGGCCTGCCTGATTGCATACAATTGAAAGTGTTGTTTAGTTTGACCTCATATATGGTTTTTGGTAAATCTAAAAGAAAATTGTACAAGAAAATTGAACATGTATGGCCAGCCTCAGTGACTGAAAGCAGCTTCTCTTTTGTGCTGAGTAGTGAGTACACTTGTACAGTAAAGCCTAATAAACTTTTCTGTGGAATTTCATCTGAAGGGAGATCAGTTGGCCAGACTTTTGAACCCAAAAATGGTTTTCTGATGCAGTTTAAAAACAAACTAATTTTCTGAGAATGATTGGAAAACGATCGTTTTTATGTTTGTTGTTAAAATAGTCTGACCAAGTGTATGGGGCTTAACATTACTATTGTTAAGCCCCAGAAAAAAGAAAAAGGAATTAATTCAATATACATAATGAAATTATTTTGTTATAGATGTCATTGAACAATGAACACAAACACAAAACGGATTCAAACAAAATACACAATGCAAACCTCTTGATACAGATTTCATTTTCGTTATTTTGCCATTTTCGTTTTGTCGTCGGATCGTTCGTTCGTATTTGCGGTCGTTCGTTATGCTGCTCATCCGTTATCCCGTCGTTTTCGTATTTTGGTGCTTTACCATTTTCGTATCTACACATTATCCCGCGGGTACGAAAATGAACATTTTCGTACGAAAATAACATTCGTACGAACGGGAATGCACATATCTAGTTTCCACCAAAAATAACTAAAATAAATTCTTATAAAAAAAAGTTTAAATGTTGCCGTAATCTTCTTTGAAGTACCTTATAAATAAACATAACATGAGTTATTTTAATTAACATGAGCCATGTCTTAATGTGGTCTGGTCTCTTATTTTAGAAGGTAATTACTGTAGATCACAACCAGAGAATTTGGGACAAAAAAAAAAAAGAAGCTTACCATTAATGACACTGAAGCTATTTAAATGTATATCAAGGGATGTTTCACTTTTAGTGAATATAATTAGTAATGATAATTACTGTACTATGGTTAAGGAAGTGAAAGGTCATGTTAAAGTACTCTCATTAAGTTATCAAGGGAATGTATCAAGAAAGTAGACTGTTAGTAGAAAGATCTAGGCAAGGAATAGTTCACAAAACATGTTTATGCAGTGAACGTGAAAATGTAGTTCTTAAGGTGTTTATTTACCTTATATATTTATTCTCAGATTGTTTTACCAAATGGAAAATAAAAGTAAAGCCAATTAGAAAATGATCAACGTGTAGAATTGTTAAAACCTTAAAGTGGAATTCCAACATAAAACAAAATTTCCATTTTCCAAATTTCCATTTTAGGGACATTTCCTATCTAGTAGAGTATCTCTATTCCCAATGTGTGCATAAGACTTAGGTAGTGCCATTTAGCAGTGCCTTTTGGATTATAGCCACAGAGAGAATGTGTTGGTTGTATACAGTATAAAAGGTGAGCACACATGTAAGCAATCCATTGGCAAAGTGAGTGCTTACTTTTAGCTTAGTAAATAAGCTGAAGCTGTGGAAACCTAAATCATCTAGACCAGTGGTCATCAACCCTGTCCTCAGGGCTCACTAACAGGCCAGGTTTTATGTATTACCTTGGGGAGATGCAGACTAGAATACTGCAATCACTGAGCAGTAAATGATATCACCTGTGATGTATTTCAGTTATCTTGCAAACCTTGCCTGTAAGTGGGCCCTGAGGACATGGTTGATGACCACTGATCTAGACATATAGTGCCTTGAGAAAGTATTAATAACCCATGAAATGTTCCACATTTTGTCATGTTACAACCAAAAACGTAAATGTATTTTATTGAAATTGTATGTGATATGTGACTAACACAAAGTGGCACATAATTGTGAAGTGGAAGGAAAATGATAAATGATTTACAAATAAATATGTGTAAAGTGGGGTGTGCATTTTTATTCAGCCCCCTTTGCTCTGACACCCCTAACTAAAATCTAAAAGAACCAAATTGCCTTGAGACATCACCTAATTACAAAATAGAGTCCACTTGTGTGTAATTTAATCTCAATATAAATACAGATGTTCTGTGAAGCCCTCAGAGGTTTGTTTTAGATCCTTACTGAACAAACCACATTAAAATGGCCAAGGAACACACCAGACAGGTCAGGAATAAAGTTGTGGAGCAGTTAGGTTACAAAAAAATACCCCAACCTTTGAACATCTTACAGAGCACTGTTCAATCCATCATTCTAAAATGGAAAAAGAGTATGGCACAACTGAAAACCTACTAGAACATGGATGTCCACACAAACCGACAGGCTGGGCAAGAAGAGCATTAATCATAGAAGCAGCCAAGAGACCCATGGTAACTCTGGAGGAGCTGCAGAGATCCACAGCTCCGGTGGGAGAATCTGTCTGTCTACGGGACAACTATTAGTCTTACACTCCACAAATCTGGCCTTTATGGGAGTGGCACGAAAAAAGCCATTGTTGAAAGAAAGCCATAAGAAGTCCTGTTTGTAGTTTGATAGAAGTTATGTGGGGAGCACAGCAAACGTGGAAGAAGGTGCTCTGGTCAGATGAGACCAACATTGAACTTTTTGGCCTAAAAGCAAAATGCTATGTGTGTCAGAAAACCAACACTGCACATCACCCTGAACACACCATCCCCGCTGTGAAATATGATGGGTGCAGAATCATATTGTGGGAATGCTTTTCTTCAGCGACAGGGAAGCTGGTGAGAGTTGATGGGAAGATGGATGGAGCCAAATACAGGGCAATCTTAGAAGAAAACCTGTTAGTCTGCAAAAGATTTCAGGCTGGGGCAGAGGTTCACCTGCCAGCAAGACAATGACCCTAAAACATGGAATGTCTCAGATCAAAGCCTATTTATGTGTTACAATGGCCCAGTTAAAGTCCAGACCTAAATCCAATTGAGAATCTGTAGCAAGACTTCATAGATACTTTCCATCCAATCTGACAGAGCTTGAGCTATTTTGCAAAGAAGAATGGGCAAAAATGTAACTCTCTAGATGTGCAAAGCTGGTAGAGACATCCCCAAAAGGACTTGCAGCTGTAATTGCAGCAAAAGGTGGTTCTACAAAGTATTGTTGAATGCAAAATGTTTGCCACAGCTTTTGCATATTTGTAAAAAAAATGAACCATTTATAATTTTCCTTCCACTTCACAATTATGTGCCACTTTTTGTTGGTCCATCTCATAAAATCCCAATAAAACACATTTATGTTTTTGGTTGACAAAATGTGGAAAATTTCAGGGGGTATGAATATTTTTTCAAGGCACAGTATGCAAGCATAAAATACATTAATATTACATTTCACAGCGCATGCAAAATTTACTAAAAAGGAGGAAGCCAGCAAACTGAATCATACAGTTAAACGATCAAATAAATATCAGGATTTGTTTAATGCTATATATTACTATTTCTAACAAATACATTCAATGTATTTTATAGATAAGCTGTTACATGCGACCAGACTTCTCTCCTTGTAGATCTAGGATGATCTACAAGGAGAGAAGTAAGGACACATGTTACAGCTTATATATAAAATGCACACAAACCCATGTTACACCTTAAAAATCAATGAACTTCCTTTAAACACACAAAATGTATTGCACAGTATTTACAATTATCTGTTTACACACGATAACATGCTTGGTATACATATTTCTTAGAAACAGTAAAATATAGCGCTACACAAATTCATATATTTACATGCAGGCAGATATTGAACAAGCTTCAATTTAATTTCTAAGTTAGTCGAACATTAACTGTGCAAGGTAAATCAAACCCAATGCTATTTGTTGTTAAAAGAACTAATATAACAGTCTCTGACTTTTATTTCATTTTTAATAAAGAATTTTCAAAGAGATCCATGGTCGTGGGGGTAGATCTATAAGTCAACATGAAGAAAGGCAAATAAAAAAAAAAACAGCATTCAAAGTAAACCACATTTTTATTAAAAGAATATGTCAGATTGGTTGGCTAAAAAAGGAACAGTACTTTGCTGAGAACTAAGAGATGGAAGTTAAATTAATAAATTGACTGAAATGTTAAAGGAAACCTTCCACAAGATAAACATGGAGGCTGTCAGTGGTTTATTCCAATTCTCTAAATGTTAGCTGCATGCTTGTAATGCTGATTTAAATACAAATACAATCTCACATTGAAATTTGGTGGCAGCTGCCATTTCTTGGATAGATTGACCAGGCCTGGTAAAAGTTGCTGACTACATGTTTGTCTCCCACTCTAGTTTAACATTTGGTTCTGAATAACATTTGACAACTCCTGACTACACTTCTAAATATGCTTATATCTTGAGCCTTTGCAGATTGTTTAACTACTTCTCTCGTATGCCCTTCTGGTTCAGAGTACTTGTTCCATTGAGGACCTGGATCCACCTGTCAGTCCAATTTTGAGCATTTAGGTTTACAACTTGCTTAAATTCTATATTCTGCCAAGTAATTTGCTTGGGAAGAGCAGCACTGCAGTGGTTATAAAGCCCAATTCCAGAGCTAATGCCATACCTTACAGGCTATGCAAATTAGCAGGTATGCAGGAGATTTAAATATCTTTGATAAAAGCTTGTAACAAAAGCTTGGCTTGAGAGTAACTTGGTTTGAGAGTGTTGTGCAAGAAAAGCTATTTTTTTTAACTAAATTTTGACTTGATATAAAAGTGATGTCTTGATATAAAAGTTGTGTCATGTCACAACTGAGTAAAAAAGCGAAGAAAAGTACCTCCAAGTGTAGCAATATGGTTACATTTAATGAAGGTACAACATTTAGCAACATCTTACTACACAAAGGCGCCACTCTTCTCTTTTATACACTGGGGGCCAGATTCTCAGAGGCGATACGACGGTGTATCTCAGATACACCGTCGTATCTCAATGGGTATCTATGCGTGTGATTCTTAGAATCACTTACGCATAGATACACTAAAAATCTGACAGGTGTAAAAGAATTACACCGTCGGATTGTAGATGTAATGACAATGCCGGCCGCTAGGTGGCCATAACGTTGTTTTCTTATTTGCCTATGCAAATGAGCCTAATACGCCGATTCCCGAACGTTTTTACGCCGCCCCGTCGTAGTTTACATCGTTTCCGTAAGGTTTGCGCGGCGTAAAGATAAAGCAGCCCGAAGGTGGCGCATCCTATGTTAAGTATTGCCGTCGTTCCCGCGTCGCCATTTGAAAATTTAACATAGTTTGCGTAAGACGTCCGTGAATGGGGCTGGACGCCATTTACGTACACGTCTAAAACAATGACGTCCTTGCAACGTCATTTTGCGCAATGCACGTCGGGAAGTTTTTGGGACGGCGCATGCGCAGTACGTTCGGCGCGTGAATGCGCCTAATTTAAATGCTATACGCCCCCTACCCGGCTCATTTGAATTACGCGGGCTTGCGCCGGGGGATTTTCGCTACGCCGCCGCAACTTTACAGGTTAGTGCTTTGTGAATAAAGCACTTGCTCTAGTACGTTGCGGCGGCGTAGTGTAAATGGCTAACGCTACGCCGCCGGGGATTCTTTGAGAATCTGGCCCTGGAAGTTCAGAGACAGGAAGAGGACAATGCATTTCTGCAGTGAAGATTTCTTTAGGATCCAGGTCTTGCACAACATGGCATGTTGGTTACAGGTAAGTAATATGATTTAAGCTGTGGAAATTTGTTTTTAAGCTTCAGCTTTAATTTCTATCACATAGGGGACCAATATCCCTCTTTGTGATCATCTGCTAAGCAACAATGACTTTGAAATTTTTACATGCAATTGCTGTAGGATATGGGAGTGTGTGCAAAATGGGTTGGGTTAAGAGTCTATTGCTTTCCCGCCTCTTCTAAGTACTGTTTACAATAGCCATTGAGCCTTTTATTATGGGGCTCTTTAACGGGTTTTGCAGATCCTGAAATGTTTTAATTAGACTAATAACGGCCTGTCCCGTGTCTTTAAATGAGCTGTATTCTACAGTGGGGATGCTGAATCTAGTATGTGACTTTTAAAAGTTGTCACTTTCTGCAGCATAGACAAACTGAAATCCAAATATTTTATTACGGACTTGTTGATTGTGTACTATGATTGCACATAGTATCATCCTTATTTCTGCAAATAGTGCCATGCTCATTCAGGGCTGGTGCAAGGATTTTTGACACCCTAGGCAAAACCTAATTTTGCCGCCCCCCCTGGCTCCACCCCCTTTGCTCTGCTTATGTATACCCTACCTTTTTAATGAAGGGCCCATCAAATGCTGCTTCACCAGCGCCCATTAAATGCAGCCTCACCAGCGCCCATCAAATCCAGTCTCAGCTGTGCCCATCCATTCCGCCTCACCTGTGCCCATCAAATACAGTCTCAGCTGTGCCCATTCATTTCACCTCACCTGTGCCCATCAAATAGTCTCAGCTGTGCCCAACCATTTTGCCTCACTTGTGCCCAAATACAGTCTTAGCTGTGCCCATCCATTCCGCCTCACCTGTTCCCATCAAATACAGTCTCACCTGTGCCCATCCATTCTGCCTCACTGTGCCAATCAAATACAGTCTTACCTGTGCCCATTAAATAGTCTCAGCTGTGCCCATCCATTCAGACTCACCTGTGCCCATCAAATACAGTCTCAGCTGTGCCCATCCATTCCGCCTCACCTGTGCCCATCAAATAGTCTCAGCTGTGCCCATCCATTCTGCCTCACTTGTGCCCATCAAATACAGTCTCACCTGTGCCTATCAAATACAGTCTCAGCTGTACCCATCAAATACAGTCTCAGCTGTGCCCATCAAATACAGTCTCAGCTGTGCCCATCATATAGTCTCACCTGTGCCCATCAAATACAGTCTCAGCTGTGCCCATCAAATACAGTCTCAGCTGTGCCCATCAAATACAGTCTCAGCTGTGCCCATCAAATACAGTCTCAGCTGTGCCCATCAAATACAGTCTCAGCTGTGCCCATCAAATACAGTCTCAGCTGTGCCCATCAAATACAGTCTCAGCTGTGCCCATCCATTTCACCTCACATGTGCCCATCAAATAGTCTCACCTGTACCCATCCATTCTGCCTCACCTGTGCCCAGCAAATACAGTCTCAGCTGTGCCCATCCATTCTGACTCACCTGTGCTCATCAAATACAGTCTCAGCTGTGCTCATGAAATACAGTCTCAGCTGTGCCCATCAAATAGTCTCACCTGTGCTCATCAAATACAGTCTCAGCTGTGCCCATCCATTCCGCCTCACCTGTGCCCATCAAATACAGTCTCAACTGTGCCCATCCATTCCGCCTCACCTGTGCCCATCAAATACAGTCTCAGCTGTACCCATCCATTCCAACTCACCTGTGCCCATCAAATACAGTCTCACCGGTGCCCATCATTAAATACTGTCTCAGCTGTGCCCATCTATTCCGACTCACCTGTGCCTATCAAATAGTCTTAGCTGTGCTCATCAAATACAGTCTCACCTGTGCCCATCAAATACAGTCTCAGCTATACCCATCAATTCCGACTCAGCTATGCCCATAAAATAGTCTGAGCTGTGCCCATCAATGTCGCTTCACCACTTTCAATCAATGCAGCCTCGGGGGGGGGGGGGGGGCTTGATACATACTTGGCATTTGGCAGACCAGTGAATATACATATACACACACATTTGCAAATTGCATGTCAATATATATAATATACTTTCTCATTATCCAAGACAGACAGCAACAGTTTTTACCATGTCAGGTGATGGTCATGGGCTCAGCAAACTTGTATGGACATGACCCTGTGCTGTTTGCTGCCTGGTCTAAAATGCTGCTTTACGATATACCTGCCTCTGTGTCGGGTGCTTCTTCCAGGCTCCGACTCCACCAGTCTCCAAGCCCGGAGAGCTGCCACCAGGCACTGTGTCGTCCCATCATTATTTACCCCGCTGACACAGGCAAGATAACGTCCTCGGGGGGGGGGGGCTGGGTGCGCTGAGCGATGGAGCCCGGGGAGCATCCTGGGGGGGTGCCCTGACGGCACTGTACACAAACACCGGAGAGCACTTTGGGGGGTGAGCTGGACCTGGACATGGTCACATGATACAGAGCACAGGTAAAAAATTAGTAAAATTAGTAAAAAATAGTAGAATTTCTGAAAAAAAATCTAACTATACATATTTCTCTCTGGAAGCACCATCCCATACTAACTAGAAAGAAAGGGTACCTACATGTTGAATGGGTACTTTAAATGTGCTTGCATACAAAAATTCTCATAAATCACCCATTTGTTAAAATATAAATCAGATATAAGATGTTGAGGTTGTTGGCTTTTTTACATGCTTTAATTTTTGGTGTCTTCACATTATTATGCATCTTTTTAGACTTTGAGGCAACTTCATGAGGGTTTGTAATCTTTCTGAAGGTGTTTGGATATATGTGGTTAGCAATAGATGTAGGACTATGTGCTACATTTGTACCTGCTTGATAAATTTGATATAGGTAAATATTTCATTCATATGGGCTTTATATAGTTTAATAGTGTACTGTACTTATGGTTGTCATATGCTCATTTTTTGTTCCCTCAACCCCTCAGGGGTGTTGGCTGCAATTTTTTGGTGGGTTTTTGGGTGCCACTGGTGTTACTGCGCTATTTTCTTATGTCTGATGATTGGGAACTTCTGAAAACGTACCATGAATGCAAAGGTTAGATATGCCTTATTATGTTACTTATGTAGCGTATTTATTTAATTATTATTAATTATTATATATTTTTTTTATTTAAAATCAGGGCAAAATCGTGGGTGCGCGATATACACCAATACTCGCTTCCCACGCTGTGTTTGAAATGAGAAGCCGACATATACCGAGCAGTACACTCGGGTACATTCGGCTGGGCTCAGCTCCCCTCGCGGTCACGTCCTGTGCGTCCTTTACGTGAGAGGAGCCGAGTGTGCCCGAGCGTGCCAGAGTGTACTGTGCTCGGTATATGTTGGCAGAGTTGTTCAAACACAGCGCGGGAAGCGGGGATTGGCTCAGAGACAATGCGGGAGGACACCACCAAGGCTGCAGATGGGTTGGGGGTGTGCGCTATACGCGGGTGCGCACAATACCCTGATAAATACGGTACTTACTTTATGCATGATACATTTTATATGTATTACACGTATGCAATGATGTTGTGTGATACAGTATTTGATAAATCTTGCTGTATGAAGCTTCATTATTATCAAAACACTACTATTGCTTTACTGCTTCATTGCATAAGGCATGACGGAGAACAGAAATACTATATGACTGCCCCCGTCCTGAAGAAGTGGTGGATCTGAGAAACACATCGGCTTTAGATATGTCTATGAAAAGCTTTAATGAATTAGAATTATGTGCACATATTTTATAGATGTGTTAGTGAAAGAAATTACAATTTTATAATATCTTGGTATAGTAAAAATATATTTCTATTTTAACAAGTAGGTGAGTTATAAGAAGCTTTCTCTGTTTATCTGGAAGAAAAGTCCCCAGTCAACATGTAGATGCCCTTTCTTTCCATCCTCATTATTTCCCCTTCTCCTCATTCAGTTTGGGATCGTTGGATCTCATTATCAAGTTATCTTTGAAAATAAATCAGATAATCCTAGTGAAAACACAAGGTTCTTTATCTCCTCATCAGTTTAATTGCCCATTAACCACTTCAGCCCCAGAAGATTTGGCTGCTCAATGACCAGGCCATTTTTTGCGATACGGAACTGTGCCGCTTTAACTGACAATTGCGCGGTCGTGGGACACTGTACTCAAACAAAATTGACGTATTTTTTCCCCCCAAAAAACAGTTTTTTTTTTGGTGGTATTTGATTATCTCTGCGGTTTTTATATTTTGCTCTATAAAAAAAAGCGACAATTTTGAAAAAAAATATATATTTTGTACATTTTGCTATAATAAATATCCCCATTTTTTTTAAAGTTATTTATTTTCTCAGTTTAGGCCGATTTCTGTATTCTACATATTTTTGATAATAAAAAAAAAATCGCAATAAGCGTATATCAATTGGTTTGCGCAAAAGTTAAAACTTCTACAAAATAGGGAATAGATTTATGGCATATTTATTATTATTTTTTTACTAGTAATAGCAGCGATCTGTGGTTTTTATTGGCACTGCGACATTATGGCGGACACATCAGACACATTTGAGAATTATACAACTATCAGTGCTAAAAAAAATGCACTGATTTCTGTATAAATGTCACTGGCAGGGAAGGGGATAACACTAGGGGGTTAACTGTGTTCCCTAGTGTGTGTTCTAATTGTGGGGGGGGGGACTCACTATAGGAGTTGACAGATCATGGTTCCTAGCCAATTAATAACTCACGATCTGCATCTCCTCTCCTCACAGAACTGGGATGTGTGTGTTTACACACACACAGTCCCTGTTCTGTCTCTCGTGCCCGTGATTGCTCGTAGCCGGCGGTCATCGCGACCGCCCATCACAAGCATCGGCACCCCTGCAGTGCAGCACATATCTGCTATCCCGCTTTAAGGGACCGACGTTCAGATATGACAGTTCGCGGGACTGTGCCAACCTGCTGCAGTATAATGATGGCGGCTGGTTGGCAAGTGGTTAAGAGAACTAGATCTGTGAAATTTCAGCAATTTTTTTGATTTTTGAACAATAAAATATAAAAACTTTCCTGCAATACGCTAAGGAACTTACCTAAGGAAACCAGTACGTAAAATGAGTGCTGCACTGTGAATATAGAGGGTTATGATACTTCAATAACTGATGCTTGAAAAGCAAAGTTCGAAACTTGCTTCTTTAATATGGCACTTCTCTCTTTCTGATCTGTTGGAAACTGTTTCAATTATTAGATTCACATTGCTTGTATATTACTTCCACAGATATTGATGAAGATTTGTTTCAGGAAAATAGAGATGTCTTTCCAAGAAGTAAACAGCTCTGTAAATACTGCCTGCAAGATCAGAAAATATATTTTTGCTTTGTAAACACAGATAAAATGTGAGAGTTAATCAACCCATTTTAAATACTGTAGATGTATTCTTCCAGAGGTTAATTATATTCGGTGGCAGAAATAAGTGTCTCACAGAGGTTTGGTTTAATACATAAACTGCATATTTCTTTCACATTGAGGAGTTTTTCAGGCGGTACAGCGCTAAAAATAGCGCTGCTATACCGCCTGAAAAACTCCTTCACTGCATCCTCAATGTAAAAGCCTGAGGGCTTTCACACTAAGGCAATGCGCTGGAGTGAGATACAAATATCTCCTGTCAGTAGCATCTTTGGAGCTGTGAGAGGAGCGGCATGTATACCGCTCCCTCACCGCTCCTTCCCATTGAAAACAATGGGAAACCGCAGCAATACCGCCCGCAATGCGCCTCTATAGCCCTTGGGCTTTCACACTGGAGTTAAAGGAGCCGCTCTTTCATGCGCATTTTTTTTTTTTTAGGTGCTATTTTTAGTGCTGTAATGCCTGCAAAGCGCCTCAGTGTGAAAAGGGTCTTAATGTAGGGTAAAGACTGCTGACCAGATATACTATTCAGGCTGGTTTTCTGTGCTGTGAGCCTTTCACTGAAAAAAAACAGCACATCTCTAAATGTATAAGCAATGTTTCAGCACCATGGAGAGCTCCTGTCAGCAAACATGCCTGTACTGTAGGCTAAAAACTGTTTTACAACTACTGTACGTGTGACAGTTGACACCTGTTCACTTGCTGCTTCTTCACCTGGTGCATATCCATTCTATTGTAAAAAAGGGTGCATGTGACCG
This sequence comes from Rana kukunoris, assembly GCA_029574335.1. Lineage (NCBI taxonomy): Eukaryota > Metazoa > Chordata > Amphibia > Anura > Ranidae > Rana > Rana kukunoris. The sequence goes on from CM056051.1 coordinate 207,957,507, forward strand.
TGACATGCTAGGTGCAGGCTGCTTAAGGGAATAACAGTAAAGCATTTCTTTGGGCAGATTTTCCAGTGAATCCTTTATACTTCTTTTGTTGCCTATATTGCATGTATGCATTAAATTAGGAAAGGTCTTTATTGGTGTATTTAGGTGTATATTTTCCGCACACATTTTCATTATATTCTCAACACAGGTGAAAAATGTTGTAGCATTAATTTTCTAGAGTTTCAATGGAAATTTCCACTGATAATACACACTGTCCCTAACTTGGTCTAATTCATTATTTTCAATGCAGAAAAGCTAGAGAGAGAGAAAAAAAATCTTCATTAAGTAAACAAATTTTTCTTTAATTACACAGCACTTCATTTTTTTTTCACATTTCTGTCAACTTAATTTTTCTCTTTCACACTGCTATTCAAAAATCATGATTGTATAGCCTGTTGAAACTAAAAAAAAATAATTAAATTGTTATGAAAGGTAGCAGGGAATGCAGAAAACTAAAATCAAGTATGTAAAAAAAAAAAAATATATATATATATAGCAACACATATCAGAGAGGAAATAGGCCCAGTGTGAAGCCAATACTGTATATATAGGCCCAACAGTTTTATGCACAACCACGAAGATACTTTCTACTGTGCTATGTTTGTCATGTTTTATAACGGTTTATTTTTACAGGATTAGGATGCTACAGCATGATGTGCAGCTTCAACACTGGTCTGCAAAACAAATTTGTTCTTGAAACTGAAATTTTCCAATCAAAACTATGGACACGTTTTTTTTTCTATCATAAGAAATAACAATATCTATGACTAGATAAAGTCACTTGGAAAATGTTTGACACAATCTCTAAATACTAAGACTTTGTTAACGACATCATTTAGTGTTCAACGTTTTCCTACACAAATAGACCAAAAATCAATACTTGATGCTAAACCAAAACTAAATGCAAAATTGTATAATATGCAGTAAATTACCAATCTATAATGCTACACATTTCATTCACTAAAAAATCTTTAGATTTATTTGTAGGATAAATTTAATAAAAAAAAAAAAAAAAGGAGGTAATTCTAAAGTGTTGGCTCACTGCCAAATCTAATGAGATAGAACTGTTTGAAACCACACAGTTATTTTTTTGTAGCAAATAAAAAAATATATATATACGCCCATCTGTTAAGTGGAAATTAAAAACACACAGTTAGTGCATGGTGTTATAGATTTGCACTGTTGGAATCCAGAGCAGATAGATCACTTTCAGTGGGAGGGATGATGATTGCAATATGGTAAATGAGAAGCTTTTGCAATTTCAGCAAACCAGGAGTAAAAACAGTTTTTTTTTTAAGTGTTTGTGTACATCCTGCTATTCTACCTGTTGTTAATAATAATGAAACAGGCAATCTGATTCATCAGTTTCAGCAGCAATCCATTAAAATTTGGTGCGCTTACCGATAGACAGAATAGTGAAAACATCAGATATGTTTAATGAAAAGAAAATATGAGACCCAAATAATAAACAGATCATGTAAGTGATTTGCTTTAACCCCTTCCCTACCAGCCCATAGGGGAATCACGTCATGGTGATCCCCTCGCCGATGAGACAGGACGTTGCACAACGTCCTGTCTTCACGGCGTTCTAGGGCGTGCGCGCGCCCGCGGCACCACCCGCGATCCCGCGCGCGTGCCCGACGGCCGTGATTGCCGCCGGGCACCCGCGATTTCCGGCAATCACGGCAGGAGTGTGGATCTGTGTGTGTAAACACACAGATCCACCTCCTGTCAGCGGTGAGGAGACTGATGTGTGTTCCCAGTACAGAGGAACACACATCGATCTCCTCCCCCTGTGAGTCCCCCTCCCCCTACAGTTAGAACATACTTTAGGACACATTTTAACCCCTTCAGCGCCCCCTAGTGTTAACCCCTTCCCTGCCAGTCACATTTACACAGTAATTAGTGCAGTTTTATAGCACTAATCGCTGTGTAAATGTGAACGGTCCCAAAAACGTGTCAAAAGTGTCCGATATGTCCGCCGCAACGTCACGGTCACAAAAACGCAGATCCCCGCCATTACTAGTAAAAAAAAAAAAATGCCATAAATCTATCACCTATTTTGTAGATGCTATAACTTTTGCGCAAACCAATCAATATACGATTATTGCGTTTTTTTTTTACCAAAAATACGTAGAATACGTATCGGTCTAAACTGAGGGGAAAAAAAGTTTTTTTAAAAAAAATATTGTGAGATGTATTAAATAAAAAGGAAAAAATATTGTGTTTTTTTTTTAAATTGTCGCTCTTCTTTTGTTTATAGCGCAAAAAATAAAAACCGCAGAGATGATCAAATACCACCAAACGAAAGCTCTATTTGTGTGGGGAAAAAAACATAATGATTTAATTTGGGTACAGTATTGCCTGACCGCGCAATTGTCATTCAAAGTGCAACAGCGCTGAAAACTAAAAATTGGTCTGGGCAGGAAGGGGGTGAAAATGCCCTGTATGGAAGGGGTTAAGGGCCAGTTCACACCATGCTTTTCTTTATGTGCATTGTTAATGTGTTCCAGTGCACATTCCTCTCTTTTTTTTTCTTAAATTTAAATAAAAACATGCATGTTCCAGTGCATTTAGATATGTTCCAGGGCATTTTTTTATAAGATTTACAGTGTTCCAGTACAGTTCATTGCAGGAAAAATGCAGCATGTTCTACTCTGGAAGTGGAACTGCAAGCACTGGTGTAAACTATGTCATTGAAAACCATATAACCTGCTTTTCATGTGTTTTTGATGCAGAAAAAAAATGCACTGGACTGCATGTGGTATGAACTGGCAATAAAAGCAGACTCAATTTAATTCTAGAACCAGCATTATTAGTAGTGCACATTTAAAAAAAACACAAAATACCAAAAAGCTAAAGGTAAAATTTACATAGGATACACAACTCACAGTTACAACAGAAATGTCACAAATAAGACAACAAACTATATTTTGCTGTGGAGTCCTAAAACATACATACACACACACATATATATATATATATATATATATATATATATATATATATATATATATATATATATATACACACACACACACACACACTCTTGAGATGTCTTTAAACCAAACAGAATACAAGCCTGGAAAATTAAGAAAATTGCCAGCCATGTGGTTTCATGCTAATGGTAAATCAAACCCATATTTTGCAGTAAAGCCATTTATTGCAGGGAAATAAAAATTGTGAAAATGTAAGTGACTGAATGATTTTTACCATGTGGGCTGTGTATTTTATATTTGTATTCTTTATTAAGGTTGCACCCCTAATGAAGCTCTTAATTTAATGAGTGAAACATGGTTGTGTCTTTTTTTTGGGGAGCATTTTTTGAATTTATTTTGGGAACACATGGTTTATTTTTGGGGCAGGCTGTTTTTGTTATTTTTGGTGGTCTTCATTGTGCAGCGTAATGGAGGGGATGTGGACAGCAGTGAGGGACGATTGATGTTTACCTTTGAGATCGCTGTATACAACTCCCCTGCTATCTCCAATTGCAATTAACCAGAGTGGTAGTTGCCAGTTTGGTGAAAATAGGGTGGTTCTGGCTTAGTACCCTTCTTTTTTCATACATGGTATTTGTTTTTCAAATTTGGGTCAGACAGGGATATAGATACAGTATCTGTCTTCTGATCCCTGTATGTTCTAAACTAGATCCCCCTCTGCAGTGTCTATTTTTCAGTCAGTTGGAACAATATGGATTTACCACCATTATTTTCAGGTATTTTGGACTAATTTTACAGATGCCCCCTAGAACGCACAGTCCTTGATATATGTACAGTGATACCTTGATTAACAAACCTAATTTGTGAAAGGATTCTGGTTGCAAAACTAAAAGGCAAATTTTATCATAGGGTTCAAGGTTCAATGCAAATCAGGTTAATCCGTTCTGAACTGTTTTTTGTTTATATACAATTCTGAAATGTATGTACAAAAAAATAAAAAAAATAAAGGATTTTAAACATATAGTACATTTTTTTTAGATTACACAGTCTTTTACATTAGGCTGACCTCTTTCATGTGTACATCTTAAAAAAAAAATATATAGCTCCTCTTTAATCCTCATTTGAAACATTCCCAAACCGCAATTTAAATGACTAGTGTAGGGGCCAGAAAACAGCACTGTGCATCCAAGATCATCTGAGGGCACGGTAAAGTTGTTGAATTCATATGAACTGTTTTTCCATGATTCATAATCATGTTAACCCACTCTTATGGTAGTCAGGGGGCAGGACCCCTATCTGGGTGGACTGGTTCTCCTAAGACTCATCTTGCACTGCTTTTCTCAATATGAACTTTTTAGAGGAGGGAAGATGGCCGTGGCTCATATTCGAGGTATCACTGTATTAACAAAATCCTAATAAAAGGTTATATTTTACTCTAGTGGCCATATGTGCGTGGTTTGCTACACCATCTTGTTAGAAAAGTATTTGCCACATTGGAGGAAGTGTATTTCAAATAGTAAAGGCTTTTGTTATACTTGGTCACCAAACCTGCCCTACTTGCAGGCCTTTTAACCACTTCAATCCTGGACACTTCCCCCCCCCCCCCTGCCCCCCAAAAAAATCAGCTTTTAGTGCTGTTGCACTTTTAATGACAATTATGCGGTCATGCAACTATACCCATATGAAACGTATATTTTTTTTTACACAAATTGAGCTTTCTTTTGGTGATATTTCATCTCCACCAAGTTTTTTTCTGATTAAAAATTTTGAAAAAAAATAATCTTAGGTTATGTTACAACATTTTGCAACCAAGTCATTTTTCTACTTCACTGATGTGCATAAATGAGACTGCATGGATGGTGTGGGAGATTAGCTTGTGGGGATCAACTTTTTCTGAATGATAGGCACTTTCTTTTTAAGTCTGGCGGGTGCCAGGTTTTATTTATAAATGGTTTGCAGGTTAAAAAAAATAAACAAAACAATAAATTAAATCCTTGCCGTCTGGCGCTAACTAAACAAATAGTCTCCTCTCTATACAGTGCAGGGCTGGTCCCCGTCACCCACAAAAACATGAGGTAAAGCCAAACTTTTTTAGTCCAGCACTCAGCGCTCCACTCACTCAGGTCCCTTCCTGAGTCTCAAAACCAGAGCACTGTTGAGCTCTCTTCTTGATCGTTTTAAAGTCCAGCTGACATTGGACTCAAACATCCGGACCAGAACCCTAGCCAGCCCCAGAGGCTCTAAAACCCGGAGCGAATTCCGGTTCAGTCCCTCATAATAGAACGAATGCCGGGTGAAATATACCTGTTGTCATGTATCGCACCTCGCATACTGTCACAATGGGCACTGATGAAGCTGCACTGATGAGGTTGCACTGATGGGTACTGATAGGTGATACTGATGGGCAGCACTGATAGGCACTGATAAGCTGCACTGATTGGGGAAAGGGATGCCAATAACTGTCAAGTTTGTTTACGTGTGTTTAGATGTGATTAGACACAGCTGATCTCATGGTAAAGGGCTGCTGTGATTGGCCCTTTATCTCGATCTGTGTCTGAAGCAAACAGCGATCACAGAGCATGCCCAATGCGTGCCGTGAGAGGATGTACTTGTATGCCCTCCCAGAACAACAGAGTTATTTTTTTCGGCCGTGGTGAAGTATAGAAGTGGTTAAGCTAGTTAGACAGTAGTTAGACAGTATTTAAACAAATAAACATTATTTTACTGAAGTGAGCTAAAGACCTCTATTGGTTTGGATCTGGTGAAAAGTTTATAAATTGAAGTGGCTAATGTTCCTATGTTAAATTTTCAGAATGTTTCTAGTTTTCCTATTTGTTTTCAAATTCAAATTTTTAAATGAACTGATCCAAAAATGTGATTTGCAGCAATTCTAAATGCTCACTTTTTATTTTTTTATAAATATCAAACATGTCATACTTAACTGCTCGGTGGTGCTTCTGGCCACTCCCTCTATTGTCACGTACCCCCATAGCAAATGGCTTTCACACATGCATGCTTGCTCCTGAGCCAGCTTCCGTGTATATCTTGCTATATCTCTACCAAACAAACAAGCCTTATGTGAAAACCCTTATATGGTAAAACCTTGGATTGCGAGCATAAGTAGTTCTGGAAACGTGTGTGTAATCCAAAGCACTCGTATTTCCCCGTAAGACATAATTGAAACTCAGATGATTAACTCCACAATCAATTATTCATAAGTCTATAGTCCATATAAAAAGATTATAGCAATGTAACTTCAGGGCAACTTTGAGGCAACTTCAATTAAAGTCTATGGGCAGAAGTCAGCTAGCAGTCGCCTTACAGGCATCTTTTCTAAAGTTGGAGCAAATTCAGCAGTGCTAATTAAGACAGCTCTTTGACTAAAATGGGATTTTACATGTCACACGACTTGGAGTCTCACAAGTCGGATCCCAAGTCACGGCAGTGTTAACCGAGCCTAAAGCAACCTTCATTAAAAGGGATTGTAAACCATCATGGTTTTTCACCTTAATGCATTCTGTGCATTAAGTTGAAAAACCTTTTGTACTACAGCAGCCCACCAGACCCCCCTTTTTCTTACCTGAACCCGATTGTTCCAGTGATGGGGACAAGCACAGCAGCTTTGGATAGATTGATAGCCACAGGAGCCATTGGCTCCTGCAGCTGTCAATCAAATCTAGTGACACAGGTGCCAGGGGTGGGACCCAGTACGGCTGTCTGTTAATAGACGCAGCAGCAGTCCTCGGGAATGCTCCTGCATAAGATCGCAAAAGCGGCTCTCTATAGGGGCACGGGAGAAGAGGTGGAGCCAAGAGCACCACCAGGGGACCCCAGAAAAGGAAGACCCTACACAGAGGAGGCAAGCATAACATGTTTGTTATTTTTTTTTTAAACTAAGCTTTACAATCACTTTAAATGTAACCATATTGCTACATTTACAGTAGAGGCACCTCTCTTCTCTTTTATACTCAGTTGAGACATGACGCTACACGTATTGCAAGACCTCTCTCGTTTATCAAGTAAAAATTGATAAAAATACTTTCTCCATCTTGTAAAACACTCACAGACCAAGTAAGTTGCAATCCAAGGTTTTACTGTATTTAGTATTTGGTGGAACCTGTTGTTGAAACTTATCAAACATTTTCTGTATCTGTTGATCGGTTCTGTCCAGCAGTTGGAATGTACCATTTCTGCATGCAAAACATTTTCAGTTGATGGCTATTTCTTAGTTGTCCATCTTAAAAAGCTAGCTGCAGATTAAATAACAGCATTTTAAAGATACTGAGATAAATAGTCTGACAAGGCTAAGTATACCCCCATACACACCATCAGATTATCTGCAGATTTTTGTCTTCAGATTTACCCAAACCATCTAATATGAGGGCAAACCTTAATAGTTTCAATCTGTATGCAATCAGGCAGGCCCTTGTACTACATGGTTTTGGTAAATCTGAAGACAAAAATCTGCAGATAATCTGATGGTGTGTATGGGGCTTTACTCTTGGGTTTGTTGAATTGAACAGGTTTTTTGAGTTTAGATCACAAAAAAATTGCCTGATATTCTTCTACAAAAAATATCCTAATACAAGTTGGAATCTTCTAGACCTTCATAGCCATTTCAGGCACCAGGTGAGCCAGGGCACCAGGGAAGCTCTGTATTGTCTAAGCCCCATTTACTATATTTGGTTGAGGTTTCAGCATATTACAGTACCCCAAATGCTACACTTGTTAGGTTCCATGCAAACTAGGCAGCAGAGAAAATGCCAGAACTGCTGGCAGAAAAAAAAATGCTTCTATGGAGTATATACGCAATACTTTTTTAATCCCAAAGGGAATTTGGGAAATTGTTGCAACACAGACACACTTAACAAAGACAACACAAGGTTACAACAATAAACTGAACAAGAAAAACAGAAATGGAAGGTGCGCACACCTAGCGCATTACCAGAGATAATTTAATAATAAAAAAAAAATGTGTTAAAGTGGGAGGACATCCAGTTATCTTAAACTTAATGGTTCAAAAACAGAACTTCTTCTGTTTCACGCAAACCGAAAAAGTCACCCCACTTCAACTTGGACCCCACCACCCATTCTGGGTAAAACTATCACCCCTAGCACCAAAGTCAAAAGTCTCTGAGTAATTTTCGACTCCTACATGACAATGGATGCACAAATAGGGACTGTAGTCAGCGGATCCCATCATCTGCTACGCCTACTACGCCAACTCACCCCCTTTATCCCTAAAAAGGACATTGCAGTCGTGGTGGGAACAATCATCAATTCCAGACTTGACTATGCAAATGCCCTCTATCTAGGACTCCCCAAATACCAAATCACATGTCTGCAAGTCGTTCAAAATACGGCTGCTCGATTAGTGACTGGCAAAAAAAACCATGGGAGTCAATCTCCCTTTTGCTGAGATCTCTTCACTGGCTGCCAGTAAAAGACAGAATCACTTTTAAGGCACTCTGCCTAACACATAAGTGTATTCAAGGAAACGCCCCCCAATATCTATGCGTAAAAATAAAAGCCCAACACCCAAATTGCATTCTGCGATCGACAAATCGAAACCTACTGCAAATACCCAAAGCAAGATACAAATCCAAAGGAGATCGGAGATTTGCTGTCCAAGGACATCGACTGTGGAATGCACTACCTACCACCATCCGACTGGAGTCGGACCACTTGGCCTTCAGGAGAATGATTAAAACTCATCTCTTCTGAGGTCAAGGGTTTAATTACCGAAGGAATGAAAACAGCGCCCAGAGGCGATTCAGTTTGCATGTGTTGCGCTTTATACGTTTTTTACTCACTCACTCGCAAAATGCAATGGACAAAATGCCATAAGCACAGAGCCCCTTCCCCAGAGCTAGGCTTGAGCACATAGGGGTTGATTTAAAACTGGGAAGTGCAAAATGTGCTGCAGCTGCGTGTGGTAGCCAATCAGCTTCCAACTTCAGCTTGTTCAATTAAGCTTTGACAAAAATCTGGAAGCAGATTGTTTTTGTTTTGCAGAGCTGCACCAGATTTTGCACTTAGTAAATCAATCCCATAGGCTAACAGAGTTGCTTCTACAGGCTAAATGAAAAAAGTACCATAAACCTAAATTAGCAGCAATTGTAATGCCCAGTGTGCATGCCACTTTCAATGTGCCAAAAATATTATTTAGCTATGCAAAAAAAAAAAATGTCTAGAAGTGCTGTGGGAGAACAAACTGACCTTTAACACACTTAAGATGGGCCAAGAACAGGCACTTCATCCTTGATACCCCCCTCCCATCTTATTAGCAAGACTTATTTTGAATATGTTTCTCAAGAGTTAGGGCCCTTTCACACGTCCGTTCAGTTCGTCCGTTTTTTGGACATCCGTTAACGGACCTCAATGCTTCCCTATGAGTTAGCGTCCGTTAGCGGATGAGCATCCGCTAACGTCCGTTAACATCCGTCTGCGGTAAGCTCCGTTTTTTTGGACGGAAGAAAACCCTATTTTTCTTCCGTCAAAAAAACGGAACGGACGAAAAACGGACGTTAGCGGATGATCCGTTTACCATCCGATCCGCTAACGTCAGTTTTTCATCAAAATATGTAAAAAAAAAAAAAGTTCTAAAAAAAAAAAAAACGGATGAAAAAACGGATGAAAAAAACTGATGAAAAACGGACGGAAAACGGAACGGAAACGGATGTAAACGGACGGAAAACTGACGAAAAACTGATGAAAAAACGGATCAAATGAAGGGGGAAAAAACTGATCTAAAAAACTGAACGGACGTGTGAAAGAGCCCTTATGATAAACCCTTAGATTTCACGCTATGGTTCCTCGTGATCTTTTTTATGTTTATGTTTTTGGACATTTTTTGTGATCTATTCCACTGTTATGAGCTTCAAAAACACTTCTTCTAAGGTCCTCTAGAAAAACCTAGATTTGTTTAGCTATTTGCTCAATAAAGTCATAGTAATATAAAATGGTTGTGTTTGTTATGATTTGACTATAATATAGATAAAGAACCAATCATAATTCAGCAATCATTTATGTTAAAATCCAGTAACCACCATAAGGATGCACACACCATCTCACAGCTGGATTTTTTATGGCACACATACAGTACTACTCTATGCAAGGGGATCTCTCTAGTTTTCAAAAGGAAAATATATGCCTATATTTTTTGGACAGACACTTTTGCTAATTGGACAATACCGTACTGTACACATTACTATTTAATTAGAAGCTCATTAAAACTGCATGGGTGTCATGGCATTCAAGGGTGAAACTCTGCAGCTTTGCTCCTTGTCAAGTATCTATAACTGTAAAGTTACTTTAAATAAAGAGACCTATCAGCATTGCTGTCTGCTTTGAGTGCTGTTTAGAACACTTGTCATGAAAGCCAAGATACATTTTATGTACCCCTGAAAGATATAGGGCTTTGGTAATACTGTATCTTTCCTTATGGTGGATTGGTAATAAATCATGCACAGCATTCTACAAAAATGTAGGTGTTTTATATTAGTAAAGATTTTTCACATTAACTGTCAACAAGATTTGTCTCCAGCAGAGATAATCACTGAAGTGTACAGGTTCTGAGAGCATAGACTGACACTTTTTGTATGAGATGAATAGGTCTATATTGATTTGTAGGTGTGTTTATTCAGGCAAGGTGCTTTGAAAATTTACTGTGTACAGTCAGTTGTAGTATTCTGAGAGGTGGGTAATGTTTAGGAAAGTCTTAAATAAAGTCAACCAAAAGGACATATCACATAGTAACCCCTATGCTGTTCTGCTAAATACATCTTTCCATATCATACTTTTAACTATTTTTTGAACAGATTATGTTGCCTGAATTGGACAAACTCAGATGTTACTCCATGTTTCTTTTGTTTTTGTTTTCTTTTGCTAATTATGCATAATCTATCGTTTTCCATTATTATTTTTTTTAATAAGGCTTTATTTTCTTTAATTGATTAAAACAAGTCCTAAAGAACATGACTGCTGCTGTGTTGCATAAAGGACCACAGTCATAATAGTTGCAGGAATATTAACTACACGGTTTGCTGTGTCACATAAAGAAAAGTCACAAACCTCATGTAAAATAACATTTAGTGGGTGCGTGGCCAGCCGGAACCTAAGATGTGCACTGAGGCTCTGAGCATCGGATCGGCATTATATATATTTATTTATATATCCATCTACACACACACATAATAGTGCATTGAAGTGGTTAAGGGGAACCCTTTGACAGAATTAAGGGAAAAAACAGCAATGTGCCCCCCTCATAATCCACAAAGGCACGATATTTAAAGGAATAGTTCATTTTTATTGTTTCACTTTAGGAATTATTAAAATCACTGCTCCTGAAAAAAATGTTTTATTAAAAACTGTTTTTGCATTGATACCTGTCCCCTGGAGTAGTACCCGGGTTCCCATACACTTGTTATGGCAATAAGTTGCATAGAAGCCTTTAACCACTTAAGCCCCGGACCATATTGCTGATCAAAGACCAGGCCACTTTTTGCGATTCGGCACTGCGTCGCTTTAACTGACAATTGCGCGGTCATGTGACGTGGCTCCCAAACAAAATTGGTGGCCTTTTTTTCCCACAAATAGAGCTTTCTTTTGGTGGTATTTGATTACCTCTGCGGTTTTTAGTTTTTGCGCTATAAACAAAAATAGAGGGACAATTTTGAATTTTTTTTATATTTTTAACTTTTTTTTTATAATAAATATCCCCCAAAAATATATATAAAAAAACTATTTTTTTTCTTCAGTTTAGGCAGATATGTATTCTTCTACATATTTTTCATAAAAAAAAAAATCCCAATAAGTGTTTATTGATTGGTTTGCGCAAAAGATATAGGGCCAGATTCACATACACTTAATATTTCGCTGCGTAATCGAAATACTCTAATCTGCCGTATTTTACCAGGCTCTACACCGAATTATGGTAGATTTTTGCCCGTACGCTACGCCGGCGTAGTCTATTTCTCGCCGCGTAATCGAAATACGCGATTAGGGGGCGTGAAGCATTTAAATTAAGCGCGTCCCCGCGGCGATCAAACTGATTTGGTACTTGGGGAGTCCGAGGTAAAGGGCATTTGCATAGTCCAGTCTGGAGTTCACAATTGTTCCTACCACGACTGCTATGTCTTCTTTGGGGATAAAAGGAATAAGTCTACGTAGTAGGCGCAGCTGATGGTGTGATCCGCTGACTACTGGCCCTATTTGTGCATCCATTGTCATGTTGGTGTCAAAGATGACTCAGACTTTTGACTTTGGAGCTAGGGGTGATGATCTGGCCCAGAATGGGGGGGGGGTGTCCAGGTTGTTGCAAGTTGACTCTTGCGACTTGCATGAAACAGAAGAAGTTCTGTTTTGGAGCTGTTGAGTTTAAGATAACTCTTTGTCATCCAGTTTTCTATCAAAGAGAGACAATTCTCTAAACCGAGATGATGATCCTTTTTGTTGCAGATGCGAAAGTACAGTTGCGTGTCGTCTGCATAGGAGTGGTAAAGCAGCTGTTGGCTACTGATGATTTCGAAGAGAGGGCGAAGATAGATGTTGAAGAGCATCGGTGACAGGGGTGATCCTTGAGGGACTCTGTGCGTTTTTCTGAAGTAAAAGATCCTAATTTTACTGTTTGTGATCGGTTTTCCAAAAAGGAGGAGAACCATGATAGATCACTTTCTGCGACTTTGGCTACTTCAGCCAATCGAGTCAGTAGTAGTTTGTGGTCTACTGTATCGAAGGCTGCACTTAGGTCCAACAGAACCAGGAGACAAGATTCTCCTTCGTCTGCGGCCTCAAGTGCGTCGTCCCATATTTTCAGCAATGCTGTTTCCGTCCCGTATCCGGGACGGAAACCGGATTGAAATGGATCAAGTAGATTATGGGTATCTAGATGCTGTTGCAGCTGTTGTACCACTGCTTTCTCCATTATCTTTGAGAGGACGTTTAGGCCTGTTATGGGACGGCGGTGAGTAGGGTCTTTGGGGTCTAGGGTGGGTTTCTTTAAGATGGGCTGGATAGTGCCCTCTTTCAGCAGGGAGGGCACTATGCCTTCCCTGAATGACTGGTTTATAAGATGCATGATAGGTGGTGCCAGGATGTCGGCGCATTCCTTCAGCAGTTTAGTGGGGATAATATCATTAGGCACTGTGCTGTTTCGCAGAGTGTCGATGATATTTTTTGTGGCATCCACGGAGATGGGTTCCAGATTGAACTTGGTTGATTGTAGATGGTTTCTATCGATGTTGCGAGGTTGATCAAGGGGGGTGTTGCAGGGGGTATTGTTTTGACGAATGCTTTCCCGGATTCCCTCAATTTTATTGATGAAGAAATCTGACAATTCATCGCAAAATTCTTGGGTATCTAAATTGGGGGCCTCAAGACAGCCTGGATTCATGGTCTGAGTGACCAACTTGAAGAGTTCGTGGGGGCGATTTAAGGCGCTATTGATGGCCTTAGAAAAATGATGTTTCTTGGCTTGGAAAATTTCTGAGGCGCTGCGTTTCCAGGCGGCTTCCGCCCTTCTGCGCTCTTGCTTCAGTAGTGACAGCTGGTTATTGAACCAGCCGCACTTGTTTTCCCGGATGCGGGCTTGGCGTTTCGGTGCTACTAAGTCAGCTGACTGTAGTAGTGCTGCATTTATGGCATCCAGTGTATCTGAAACTGTTCGGAGTGGTCAGAGTGCTTTTATTTTAATTCCTAAGGTAGATTTGAAGAGTTCCGAATGGAGCTTCTTCTGAGATCTAGTCCAGTGTGTTGTCACCGGCTTAGGTGTTTTTATCAATGGGGGAATTTTGGAAATTATGAATTTGATTGCATGGCGATCTGTCCATGGCAACGGTTCATTTTCCAAAATACTTATTTCCAGATTTTGTCTGAAAATTAGGTCAAGCGTGTGACCTGAAGCATGTGTGGGCCCACATACTAGCTGCTGTAGCCCTAATCCTTCCAGTTGGTCAATACAGGCGTCCGCGATCGGATCCTGTGAGGAGTTGGCCCAGAGATTGAAGTCCCCGAGTAGCAAAATATTTTTTTTTTTTAGCTAAATAGCTTCCTTTACCTTACTGCGGTCCTGGTTTCATGTCCTCATTGTTCATTTTTGCTTTGAAGTTGTTGTAATTCTGCTCTGATCTCCACACTCCCTGCTTGTCTGGCTCCTTATGAAAAATCTCATGGCAGCTTTTCACTGTGGTCCTAGCTGTCATTACTGTGTGTCTAAAACTCTTCAGAACCAATCAGATTCATTTTAAAAACAAAACACTGGCCTGTATTTTTTTTTCTGTGTGTCTCTTTACTTCACAGAAACATGAAACCAGTTTAAAAGTGAAACTAAACTGCAGGCACATTATATGATTGATTTTTATCTATTTTTAATCATTTTTAAAAGGAATCAGTTAACTTTTATGTCTCTATACCCTGTAAACAGTCATTTCAGCAAAAAAAAAATTTTTTTCCTTTAGTGACCCTTTAAGGAAATTCCTATTTCCGCATAGATCTATATAAGAACTCTTTACCCCACTGTTCTTCCTGTGGGGTAAACAGACCCAATCCGTGTCTGTTTGTCAGGAAGCTATCAACATTTTTCTATTATAATACTGCAATCGTTCAAAGCTTATCCTCTGTTGTCTATTTTTGCTTTTTGTTTTTACGTTGTCTTCAAACACATTACTTCACAATCTACCACCTACAACCATCAACAGGTCCACCTAATTACTCAGAGTAGTATAACTTCTCCGCTGCTCAAGTACCAGCGTATCTCTGATATTATCAATACCAAGGGTCTTAACCACCCCGCCAAAAGATCCTCCCTCTGAAAACTAGCCCTGTCAACCCAATGTGACATTATATGTGCAGAGCAAATGCACTTTCATACAAACCACCAACCCGATTGCTCCTACAAACAATTCCCACACATTTTCACTGCAAGCTAACCTGCCAAAAAGAGGTGTTCTGTTAGCTGTCAAACACACCATCTCTTTCAAGCTCATCTCTAGCATTTCCAACGAAAATGGTAACTATCTCATACTTATTTGAAAACTGACTCCCTTTTCACTGTTGTGAATGTGTATGCCCCAACACCCATCATATCCGCTTCTTAAAGGATACCTAAAGGATTTTTTTTTTTTTAGCTAAATAGCTTCCTTTACCTTACTGCAGTCCTGGTTTCATGTCCTCATTGTTCGTTTTTTGCTTTGAAGTTGTAATTCTGCTCTGATCTCCACACTTCCTGCTTGTCTGGCTCCTTATGAAAAATCTCATGGCAGCTTTTCACTGTGGTCCAAGCTGTCATTACTGTGTGTCTAAAACTCTTCAGAACCAATCAGATTCATTTTAAAAACAAAACACTGCCCTGTATTTTTTTTTTCTGTGTGTCTCTTTACTTCACAGAAACATGAAACCAGTTTAAAAGTGAAACTAAACTGCAGGCACATTATATGATTGATTTTTATCTATTTTTAATAATTTTTAAAAGGAATCCGTTAACTTTTATGTCTCTATACCCTGTAAGCAGTCATTTCAGCAAAAAAAATGTTTTCCTTTAGTGACCCTATTTCCGCATAGATCTTTTTCTTACAGACACAATGGCTCCAACAAAAAACCTCCACATCGGTCATCATGACAACTACATGGTCTGATCACACTAAAGGTGCTGAATATAATCGTTGCATCGATGCATCGAGATTCGGGGGCCCCCGATGCGGCATCGATGCTTGTGACCCCAATAATCGATGTCCAGTCCAGCTGTCTGAAAAGCGCTTACCCAATTTCCTTTGTGAGTAGGACTATTGCTTTTTATTCTATCTTTAATAAAAAAATTACGTGGTAATGCACTAGGTCGGTGCGCCCTTTCTTTTCTTTTTATCTCCCCTTTGAGACAGGGGAAGGGACTAGAAACACATATTCCCCAGTAGAAGCTGCTGAGCCCCCCATATTGCCAAATACATGTGATCGCCTTTTATCTTTGTCATATTGTTTGTATATGACTTTTTAATAAAGCCTATATTGGTTTTAATGACCTGCGCTATTGGAGCATTTCCCTTTTTCTCCTTCCATTTTAAATCAATTTTTCCGTGGTCTTGTCGGAGCCCCAGACATCCACTCTTGGACCTTTGGACATTCCATCCAGGATTCCTACTTGGGCCTAGGATATAGATCAAGGTATCCCATTCAAGTCGGATTGGTTCCCGCTGTCCACGCCAGTGCCATCCCGGTATTAATGGTCCCGGGTCCCAAAGACCACCAAGCTCGATTGACTCTTTTGCTATATAGTACTAGAGTCCAACGTATCTAGTAAGCGTACGCTTTTCTTACCTGCATCTTTGATCTGATGTCGATGCTATAGATTCCTACAGACAACATCATATCCCGTTGAATTACATCTGTTTGGAAACCAGTTTATTTCACTGTTCGCACTTATCATCGCATTGTTACTTATGTTTTTCATTGAGAGACTTTTAGTTTTTCACCCATATATCAAGCATGAGTGTTTGATATTCTCATTTATAGTTTTCACATGTGCACTGTGGTTGGTGCTATCTGTATAGTACCTACACCATATATCTAGCGCTACATTGTTGTATCTAAAATGTGTTTACTTTGTTTGTAGCAGCTGTATAATTCTTTTGTGGTTAGCGCAGTTTTTTCTATATACTACATATTCCCCAGTGCCTTTTTCAGCAGCCCCTGCTGCACTGATAATGGAGATAAGACAGTGGCTCCTCTTCATTCATTAACTGAGACATTGTAATCACATAAGGCTACAATGTTTCAGTTATGTGAATGGACAGAGTCAGTGATCGCTGACTCTGTCCATTCAGAAAACTAAGAAGCCGGGTTTACCGGCTCCTACCTCCGCTCTGCATCCTGAGATATCAAGGGAGACGGCAGCACAGAGGGATAGAAGAGAGGGGGACATATGCACAGAGGAGAAGACAGGGGGACAGATGGGCAGATGCATGTAGGGGGAGAAGAGAGGGGGACAGATGCAGAGAGGGGGAGAAAAGAGGGGGGACAGATGCACGAGGGGAGAAGCGAGGGGGACAGATGCACGGAGGGGGAGAAGAGAGGGGGACAGATGCACCGAGGGGGAGAAGAGAGGGGGACAGGTGAACCGAGGGGGAGAAGAGAGGGGGACAGGTGCACGAAGGGGGACACTGAAGAGAATGGAGGGGGACACAGAGAAGAGAGGGGGACACGGAGCAGCATGGAAGGGAACAGCAGCATGGAGAAGGACACAGCAGAATGGGGATGGGGACTGGAGGATAGGGGACAGTCAGCGGTGATCGTGTGTGGGAGAGAAGCACCGATCAGCGCTAAAAGCCGCAAGGGGGGGCTGAAAAAGAACCCGGCTGTCAGACTTTAAATATATACAGGGTGATCAGTGCTTGTAACCCCCCCACCGCACTGATCACCCTGACTGCTCAGGTATCGGGTGAAGCATCGGAGCATTTGCCCGAGTACAAGTATCGTATCACCATCATGTCGAATCTTCTATCTATATCGAACTGTTGTCGAATCGAAAATAAATCATTTTTTATGCCGGATCTTTTGGATTCTGCATGTTTGTTATCGTTTGTTAAAACGAACGCGAAAATCCATGAAATTCGAACAAAAATGAATGCACATGTCTAGACATTATTACTAACTGTAACACACCATCTCACTCGTCGCTTCTCCGATTATGGTAAAGAGCCTCTGAAGGAGGCTCTTTACCACGTGATTAGCTATGACCAATCACAGCATGAACCAGGATGTGCCAGTAATTGGTTTTCCTTGGTTCATGCTGACAGGGAGAGCCAAATCGGCAGATCTCCTGTCAGAGGGGGTGTGCTCCATTTATTAGCACATTGATTATCCGTACAGCCCCCATCAGAGGTGTCCAGCACAATGCTAATGAGTGTCCACCCAAATCGCCAATCAATACCTATCAAAGTGCCAAGCAGTGCCCATCAGTTACACCTGCCAATGCCCTTCACAGATGCCAATCAGTGCCCATCAGTAATGCCTGTCAGTACCTTCTCATCAGTGGTGCCTATCAGTGCCAACCATCAGTGCTGCATATCAGTGTAGCCTATCAGTGCCCATCAGTGCCAATCAATTCTATATATTAGTTCCTCCTCATCAGTGCCGATCAGTGGCGCCTCATCAGTGAAGGAGAAAACTACATTTTATAACAGAAACAAAAGGAAAACTTATTTTTTTCAAAAATGTCTTTATTTTTTAGTTGTTTAGCAAAAAAAACAAAAACCCCAGTGGTGATCAAATACCACCAAAAGAAAGCTTTATTTGTGCGAAGAAAATTATAAAAATTCAGTTCGGGTACAATGTTGTATGACCACGCAATTGTCATTCAAAGTGAGACAGCACTGAAAGCTGAAAATTGTCCTGGGCAGGAAGGGGGGAAATTGCCTTGTATTGAAGTTGTTAAGCACCACCAAAAGAAAGCTCTAAAAAACTTTCTATAAAAGCGCTGTCTAAAAAAATAATATCTATTTAGTTTGGGTACAGTGTTGCCTGACATGTAATTGGCATTCAAAGTGTGACAACGCTGAATTCGGAAAAACTGGCATGGGCAGGAAAGGGGGGTTAAAAATTAACTATTTTGCTGAGGTTTATGTGTATTAGTGAAACTGTTGATTGTGGACCAGTAATTAAGGAATATTTTGTGTGTATTACTGTTGCATACATGCACAGGGTATACTGAAAGTAAGCTTAGGGTCTGTTTTACATAGGCCACATCCAATATGTTGTAAGATTTAGCCTTAGCCACTTTGTTGACTGGGGTAAAAAAAAAAAAGTCTCTTTCTCATGTTCTAAAGATGGAAGGTATATAAATACTGTTGTGGCTAATTAAAGAGCTGTGTAAACTGTTGGCACTATATAAATCCTGTATAATAATAATAATAATAATAATAATATTAATTCTTGGAAATTGAGAAAATGCAGGCAGGAAATTCAATCAAGGTCAACTAAATAATTTTGAGTCACAGTGGCCTTCAAATTTACTTAGCAGGTATTAATTCATTAAACTGTCATTTAAAAAAAATAAAAAATGCAACACAGTATGTGACATATATTCCCTTTTGTACACAAAGGGCAAAAAAATACATTCATGAAAGTGTATTTATGGAAAACAATCTGTTAATAGTAAATGGAGGGAAACATTTTTACTAAAAATAGTAGCAATATACCAGTGCTCTAACAATTGGTGCCTTATGGAAATTATACTATGATTAGTTCTAATAATCAAAATACTTTCCACTGTATTTATAATCCCCATGATAATAAACAGCACAAAGTGCTTCTTACAAAAAATCTGCAACCAGGTCATTATTGCAACATCACTGTATTGTTAGTGCACTCCATGTCTGACACAGTTAATACAACATCTTGGTCACATCTATCAGTTATCAGTAACATGCAGGCTTTAAGTATTTGTGGTGCACAATAGGGTGTGAATTACAATTCTGTTGCTGTTGGCCTTAACAGCAGGAGTCTGAAATTTGTAGCAATTTACAGATTCCTTGTTGCCCTGGTAACTTGGTATGCTTTAAAAGAGATTAGAGAATCCCCACAAATCCTGGATCCCTTTTGGGCGATTATTAACACAACTTACTACCCAATACTAATAATTTTGCCCAAGAACCAATTTCCAAACATGGAAGTTTGAGCAATTCTTTTGGCAAAGGTTAACGTAAAGATAGGCATAAAATACATGAAATATGGTAAATTGTTCCTAAATCATATTAAAAAAATTGTTGCTAACAGAAAAATATCTATTTGGTGTCTATTATATTTATTGGATGATAGGATATTCCACAAATTACCAAATCACAAATTTAGCAGTTCTGAAATATAAGTTAATGTTATATAATGTTTTTGTTATAAATAACTGAATTTGCGATTACCTGGTTCCAAAAATTTAATTTTGACCCCATTTACCCCCTGTAGTGGAGAATGATGAGATCTTTCTTACCTTAACCTTATCTAAACCACAACCAAGATCTCAAAAAATCTATGCAAAGTCTCAAATCTCAGTTAGAATGCAATACTGTGGCCCGAATTCACAAAGCACTTTTGCCGACGTATCTCCAGATACGCCAACGTAAGTACAAATGTGCGCTGTCGTATCTATGCGCCGACCCACAAAGCAAGATACGTCAAAAAATAGGCTTCAGCCACCCAACGTAACTTTCCTACGCCGGAGTATAGTGGGCGCATATTTACGCTGGATGCATGTGACGCTCCCATTGATTTTCGATGCAACTATGCAAATGAGTCAAGTATGGCGGTTCACGAACGTACTTTCACCCGGCGCATAATATACACGGTTTGTATAAGACGTACGACCGGCGTAAAGTTATTCCCCATATTGGAGGAGCAACTCATGCAAAGGCATGGACCAGGGAACGAATGCCGTCCAATTTTGCATAGGTTACGTTGTACGTGAATAGGGCTGGGCGTAGGTTACGTTCACGTCGTAGGCAGTGATTCGACGTATCTTAGGCAGTTCTTTCGACGTGATTGTGAGCATGCGCACTGGGATGCGACAAAGGCATGACGCATGCGCAGTTAATTTTAAGTACTCGTCACTTGTCTGCCGATGTATGTGAATCCGGGCCTGTATGTGCATAAGAAACAACACCATTCTGAGTGATGCAATATTCTCAAGGTCTGTGATATTTAGAATATCCCCAGTACTTCTTCACCAGTGTTGTGCAAAAATGTATGGACATTTTAAATGTGGTATTTTTTGTTTTCGTATGGAAAATAAATGTAATTAGTTACTCCCGAAAATCGTTTTGATTTATTTCGTTTTAGCTTTCGTCCGAAAATCCAATAATACTTGGTTTCTGTTGAATGGTCAAAGGAATATTCGACGGAACTTCGAAACTTTACGTTGAATCGTACATTTCCGGTCAAATATTCCACCTACAAGAATTCTAATGTTGTATGACTAGTAATAATGTTGAATCTATTCTCTATAATGTCGAATCTATTTTCTCATGAATCGAAATCTATTCTCTGTAATGTCGCAACGAAAAACGAAAATAATGCATTTTTTATGTCGGATCTTTCGGTTTTCGTTTCTTGCGCTTTCGTTATAGTTTGTTAAAATGATAACGAAAAAAAATGATTTTGGGACGAAAATACATTCTAACGAAAACTAATGCACATGTCTATTTTTTTAACGGATTTAAGCCAAACTCCAGTTTGGCTTTAAAAGGGTATCTATCGGAATAAAAATAAGGATGCTGTCATTATAGGCTTATGTTTAACCACTTAACGCCCGCCCACTGTATATATACGTCTT
Organism: Rana kukunoris; assembly: GCA_029574335.1. Lineage (NCBI taxonomy): Eukaryota > Metazoa > Chordata > Amphibia > Anura > Ranidae > Rana > Rana kukunoris. The sequence continues at coordinate 207,978,795 of CM056051.1, forward strand.
TTTTTTTGAAGACGGATATCTTGGTAACGGCAGCAGCTGCTGCCACAACCGAGGTATCCATGTTCACAGTGGGCGGGCCTGCACACGATAACGGTGGTCTTCGCGGCGGATTCGCCACGAGATCGCCGTTATCGGTGGCGGGAGAGGCATCCCCCCTCCCGCCACTCTCCCGCGCCCTCCGCCGCTTACCGTAGCCGTCGGTAGCGGCGGAGGCGATCGGGTCCGTTCGGCAGCTGTCCGGGTATGCGAGTGAGGGAAAAATGTCCCTCACCCGTCTCCATAGCTGCGCTGGGCGAAAGTGACGTCAAAACGTCAGTCCCGCCCAGCGTCTTAATAACACAATTTGTTTACATTATTTCTTTTTCTTTTTTTTTTTTTCTTTTTTTTTATTTAAGCCTAAATATGAGATCTGAGGTCTTTTTGACCCCAGATCTCATATATAAGAGGACCTGTCATGCTTTTTTCTATTACAAGGGATGTTTACATTCCTTGTAATAGGAATAAAAGTGATACATTTTTTTTTTCAGTGTTAAAAATTATAAAAGAAATAAAAATAAATAAGAAAACAAAAAAAAATTTTTTTAAAGCCCCCCGTCCCGACGAGCTTGCGCGCAGAAGCGAACGCATAAGCGAGTAGCGCCCGCATATGAAAACGGTGTTCAAACCACACAAGTGAGGTATCGCCGCGATCGTTAGTGCAAGAGCAATAATTCTAGCCCTAGACCTCTTCTGTATCTCAAAAAATGCAACCTGTAGAATTTTTTAAACGTCGCCTATCGAGATTTTTAAGGGTAAAGGTTTGACGCCATGCCACGAGCGGGCGCAATTTTTAAATGTGACATGTTGGGTATCATTTTACTCGGCGTAACATTATCTTTCACAATATGTAAAAAAATTGGGCCAAATTTATTGTTGTCTTATTTTTTAATTCAAAAAAGTGAATTTTTTCCAAAAAAAGTGCGCTTGTAAGACCGCTGCGCAAATACGGTGTGACAAAAAGTATTGCAATGACTGCCATTTTATTCTCTAGGGTGTTAGAAAATATATATATATAATGTTTGGGGGTTTTAAGTAATTTTCTAGCAAAAAAAAATGTTTTAGTCTCGCAAACACGAAATCTGAAAAACAGGCTCAGGGCTTAAGTGGTTAAAGGTGCTTCCTCCATGCCTGACATTCTAATTCTTCATGACATATTGAGCCAATGACCCAGAACAAGCATGTGCCTATTGGATGTCCTGACACCTGTTAGACACATGGTTGTTCCAGATCAGCAGCAGATCATCATGAGGGTAGACTAAAGATGACAGCTCTAGTTCTTACATCTATAAAAACAGTCAGCATTTATATTTCTACCCTGACAGCATCATTTTACAGCCGTGTAAAATGAGAGATACTTGTGCAATTTTTACATTTACGAACCACGATTAAAATGTTATAATTACAATCTGTAATTCCCCATCAGTTTAATGCCAATATTAGGAGAGCATATTGCCTGCTTTTGTTGACCTCTAGACATACTAGTTTTCTTGCTTACATACTCATTTTATTGGTCTAAAAAACACAGCTTACTTTACTTAGGCTGAGACTATGCAAAGAAGGAGATCTCACTTAAAGGCCTCGTACACATGGGCAAGAATCTCGTCCGGAAAAAAAACTTTGTTTTTCCAGACGAGATTCTTGGCAAGAATCTCTTGCAACCCGAGTGTACACACTGACCTTTTCAAATAATGGCGCCATCTTGCTTCACCCTACCTATGACATGGAAGCTACTGCGCATGTGTAAAAGTAATTTAGAGCATGCGCGGGTTTCCACAGCGACAGGTAAGTATACACACTCTGAGGTTTCTCATCGGGAAACAGGCCGATAAGAATCTCGACGAGAAAAAAAAGAGTGCAGGTTCTCTTTTTCTCGTCGAGATTCTGGCCAGATTTTCTGACGAGAAACCTGAAAGCCTCGTAAACACGAACGGTTTTCTCGGCAAGAAAGCTCTGCCAGCAGTTTTCTTGAAAACTGTTGTGTGTTTGAGGCCAAAGAGTTTGTATCCCAACATTTCATATTCCTAGTATGTCCCTGCTATACCATGTACTTGTATTCAAAAGTATTCTGTTCTCTTTGTATTGCTTCCTTTATGTGAAATCCCTGGTGTTCCTGGCAGTCCCTCTGCTTTCCTATTAAAAATTAACCACACTAAGCAGGAGAATGTCATAATTTATAAAAAAAAGTGGAAAGGGGCATTTATAACTTTTTTTATATGTATACAAAAATAAACTGAAAGGGTTGTTTTACAAGGTGATCATTTACAGTCACTTTAACTCATACTTCATCTACTCTAGAGCTGCAACTAACGATTATTTTTATAATCGATTAATCGGCCGATTATTTTTTCGATTAATCGGATAAAATCATTAAAAAAACGTAATGTGGAATTTTTTCGTTTATTTAACAGTAATAATGAAAAAACATGTTACACTCAAACGGCAGATTAAAAAACGTTTAACATTAACATTACACAACTTTGCAGCAGTACTATTCCTACCCGGGAACACCAATGCTGGGGCACTATTCCTCCCGGGAACACCAATGCTGGGGCACTATTCCTCCCAGGAACACCAATGCTGGGGCACTATTCCTCCCGGGAACACCAATGCTGGGGCACTATTCCTCCCGGGAACACCAATGCTGGGGCACTATTCCTCCCGGGAACACCAATGCTGGGGCACTATTCCTCCCGGGAACACCAATGCTGGGGCACTATCCCTCACGGCAGGGCTTGACAAATTTGCTTGGAATCTAGGAGCCAGCTAAAAAAGTTAGGAGCCAGAAAATGCGCCCCGTCCCGACGAGCTTGCGCGCAGAAGCGAACACATACGCGTGATGTATCACCGCGATTGTTGGAGCGAGAGCTCTAGCTCTAGACCTCCTCTGTAACTCAAAACATGCAACTTGTATTTTTTTTAAACGTCGCCTATGGAGATTTTAAAGGGTAAAATTTTGACGCCATTTCACGAGCGGGCGCAATTTTGAAGCGTGACATGTTGGGTATCAATTTACTCGGCGTAACATTATCTTTCACAATCTAAAAAAAAAATTGGGATAACTTTACTGTTTTATTTTTTAATTAAAAAAAATCCAATAAAAGTGCGCTTGTAAGACCGCTGCGCAAATACGGCGTGACACAAAGTATTGCAACGATCGCCATTTTATTCTCTAGGGTGTTAGAATAAAAAATATATATAATGTTTGGGGGTTCTAATTATAGGGAAGGAGATGGCAGTAAAAAATAACATTACAGTTGCTGTTTAACTTGTAATGTCAAACGGCCACCACCAGATGGCGCCAGCTCACAGAAGGAAGAGCTTGGGACTTCACAAGGCCGCAAAGCCGTGGCCTCAATTAGCGTTTGCCGCGGACCCACGGCGATCGCGCGGCGGAGGTGGTGGGGGCGCACAGAGACACAGGATCCTGTGCCTCCGTGCTCCCCCACCTCCCCCGCTGCTCGATCGCGGCGGGCCCGCGGCAAACGGTAATTGAGGCCGCGGCTTTGAATGGGCGGAAGGGCGGACCGATTAATCGATAATGAAAATCGTTGACAACGATTTTCATTATCGAATATTATCGATAATATCGATTAATCGTTTCAGCTCTAATCTACTCCAATACATGATCTGGATCAGCGACTCAAGGAAATTAAACAAAAAACAGAGGTAACTAACATTTTCATAAGGTGGGTGGTCACAATGGCAGTCATGTTATTCTCAGTGCAGTTACGCTGTTTAAAAGTTAGTTGCAGAATGTTGAGGACTTCATTAAAGGAGTTGTAAAGGAAAACATTTTTTGGGCTAAAATTAATGTCTGCAAGGTAGACAGACAGAATAGTGTAATGATTCTGTTAAGAAAACTAGTAAATACCTATTAAATTCCTTCATCTATATCACCTCTGGCATTCTAGTTTCTGTTTGCTCATTCACTTCCTGGTTTGTGGCGCTCGTTCATGTAAGAACTACATTTCCCAGTATGCATTGCGGCACGCCCAGTAATTCACACCTCCTTGAAGTCTCTAACACGTAGAGAGCATCCTGCCGCACAGATGTAGTTCCCAGGAGGGGGTGAGCACATCACTGACCACCGCAGTAAAGCCTCCCTTCACGGTGGTGAGTAACAATCAGACAAGCAGGAAGTGAACAAAACAGAGAAGAAATAGAGCAACTTTTGAGCAAAAACTAACAACGAGGAAGTGAAAAGAGGAATGTCTGCAGGTAAAGGATGCTTATTATGAAAAAAAAAATCCTTTACAACCCCTTTAAGTCACTCTTTATAATCAGATTTTTTTCCCCAGCAAACCCACATTCCAAAATGATAAATGGATCTGGAGATATAGTTAGCTAAAAATAATTTGCTCTTAACACTGTATTTAAAAATTGAATGTGCCCTTTCAAAACAATGCTTTCAAATCTTCTCCATTTTTTAATCAAGCTGTCAAAAATAAAAAAAGTTTCAATGGGAAAGTTATAAGGTGGGGGAAAGGGCTATGGTCCATCTTTTTCAGCAAAAATCAAGATTTGTATAACTCTACATGTCCATGATGGTGCATGGGTGAACCGATTGTTTTGACCCAAGTTTTTCACCTAAAGCAGAATTAAAAGCTTAACACTTACCTCTTTTACAATGATCCAAGGTCCCTAGTGATACCTTCTCCCCAGGTTCTACCAGCTACTGATCTTTGCCCATCTTAACTGGTTTTGTTTTCATAGGCTTTACCTCCCCTAGTGATCTAGTCAGTAACACACCTTCTCTCTTAAGCCGTGTACACACGATTGGTTTGTCTGATGAAAAAAGACCGATGGACTGTTTTCATCTGACAAACCGATCGTGTGTGGGCCCAATCCATCTTTTTTTCTCATCGGTGTAAAAAAATAGAACATGTTTTAAATTGTTCCTATGGATAAAAGACCGTGAGGAAATTCCGTCTAAGAAAAATCCAGGCATGCTCAGAATCAAGTCGACGCATGCTCAGAAGCATTGAACTTCATTTTTTTGGCTCATTGTAGTGTTTTACGTCACCATGTTTTGACACAGTGGAATTTAGTCTGATAGTGTGTATGCAAGACTGATTAAAGTCAGCTTCATCAGATATCCAACAAAATAATCCATTGGATTTGATACCATCAGAAATCCGATTGTGTGTACAAGGCTTTAGTCTACATTCACTTTTGTGCAGGTAGTTCTCACTGCAGGGCCACACCTGTCCCTGCACTTGCAGTTCTCATACAGGCTGCGATTTCTAAGATGTTGCAGGGATATTTTCCTGAATTTCAGGAGGCATAGCAGCCCATTCAAATGACACAGAGCCGTATAGGTGTGAACCTAGCCTTAAGCCCTGTACACACGATTGGTTTGTCTGATGAAAACAGACCGATGGACCATTTTCATCTGACAAACTGATTGTGTGTGGGCCCTATCGGTTTGTTTTCCATCAGTGAAAAAAAAGGAACATGTTTTAAAATGTTTCTATGGATAAAAAAACTATAGAAAAAAACGATCGTCTATGTGGAAGTCCATCGGTCAAAAATCCACACATGCTCAGAATCCAGTCGACGCATGCTCGGAAGCACTGAACTTAATTTTTCTCAGCACATCGTAGTGTTTTATGTCACCACGCTGGACACAAGTCGGATTTTTGACGAAAGGTGTGTAGACAAGACTGATGAAAGTTAGCTTCATTGGATATCCACCGAAAAAATCCATCAGATTAGATTCCATCAGATATCCGATCGTGTGTACAGGGCTTTAGAGCGTGTGCATTCTAAATGAAGTAGTAAAGCTGTCACCTCTGGACAACAAAAAATACAGTCCGGGGAGAGGGTAATGTTAGACTAGCAGATTTAGATGGATTTGACAAACAAATTGTAGCTGAATTCCAGTTGCCGCTTTATAAGCAGTTACAGCAAAGAGTTTTTATTTCCTTCTGGGATAAAGTTTTTGCATGAATGAATAAAAGCTGACTATTGTATGCACCCCTGTCAGTGGTATACGGTTTGTCTCAACCCTTTATATGCTGCTTTATCCGAACAACTTAAGGATGTTTAAAAAAATAACTTATTGGCTGGATCAACAGATGAAAATATATATATATATATATATATATATATATATATATATATATATATATATATATATATATATATCTATATATATTATTCATATCCAATAACTGTTAAGCTGCATTTTCATAAAAATAAATAAAACATTTTTAGCTTTAATACCACTTTTAGCTTTTTATATATTTTTTCATTATGTGCTCAGTTTTAAATGTTTGGGCTTGTGACAGGTTTATGTGAAGAATCCTTAGGGTTTGGAAGGAGTGTTGCATGCCAAGGATGCTAGTGTCCCTGTTGTGCTTCAGAGAAATTTAACATATATCTCAGCATACCATTCAGTTAATGCCTACTGACATCTTAAAGTGAACCGATAGGAAATAGTGTTTAGTGGAGCTGCAAAGCAAGAAAATAGCTCTGGCTACAGGTGACAACAGCTAGACATTTTGTTATCCCCTACAACTTTTGATGATTCCTGAGAAAATGTAATAGTGAAAGGAGAAAAGTTTGGTCTGTTTTAGGAACCAGATCCTTAAAATGGTCTAGTTGTTCAGTGACAACATTTCAAAATGAATAGGAGATGGGAAAGAAAACCTCTTATAAACAAACAGTTGCCCTGTTGTCAATATTTAGAGTCACTGGGTAGAAGTATACAGATCAAAACTTCTGACTTTACTTCAGCTTTAAGGTCCCCAAGCTGGTACTAAGTCAAGCAATAAAAGCAAAGGCAACTATAATTTTTTAGGATGAGATTAACAATGACAGACACGTATTTGTCTTTAAAAGTTGGTTGTATAATGGTATTTCCAAGAAGAATCACCTCTTGCACATATTACAGAGACTCAACCTACGTCTTCCCAGTAGTAAAGATGTGAAATGTGAGCTCTCATTTTTTAGAGAGAGTGTATAGTAGGAACAATAATTATGTCATGTTATAATATAGTGGTGATTTGAAGTATTATGAAATGTCACTTGTTATTTTCCTTTTGTAGTTTACTATTTTTCTAAGCTATTTTAGCGTAAGATAGACAGCTGATGTAGGTTAGCTATTGCTTAGCTCTACGCAGAGGGTTAATGTTGTGTGTGAAACCACTACAGGCTTTTTATCCAGCAGTTATGGTTTTCACCAAAGGTTATAAATCCTGTCATTTTCAATGGCTAAGTGCAAGTCACCAGGCCAACATTGTGTGTGTGCCTAACTGTGAAGTGTTGGGTAATTAAACATACACAGAAGCCAATGCTACAGTATGGAGATGCCATTCTGCATTTTATAAAAACAAGTCACACCATAACAGCTCAAAATCATATTATGATAAAAAAATAAAAAAAACATATGTCATGAATCAAGCCAGGCACCTATATTTATTCCCATGCATCATGACAATATCACATATAATTGCTTATTGATTAGGAACAGAAAGACAGAATTTCATTGCTTTTACAAAGCAATTCCTTTTATTGAGTTTATTTTATTAAAGTCTGAATAAGACTTCAGATTTCAATTGTGAAAAGGCCACAACATCCGCAAGAAATAATTTGTAACCATATCATGCTATGCTATAAGAAAAAAATATACAAAGACACATAATATTTCAATATTGATTTATTTTTTTCAGATCCCAAAAGTTTACACATGTTTGTAAAAGCAATCCAGAGAGCACAATGTCAGGGTTAGGTATATTTTAGGTTTATTTCTATTAAAAAGAGGAATTGAAGTTCCATTGTAAGAAACAGTAAGCAGGAAGGCTTTTATTGCAGAAGAGACATGCACTGCCTCTTCTGCAATAAAATGTCCCTACCTGCCTGCTCGCTGCTTTCTCTGATGCTGTAAACTGAGATGCCCATGTGCAACTCAGCTTACAGTGTCGGGCCAGTCTCTGAGTGCCAGGATGACTAGCTCCCGCGCATTCACAGGAGTGACATCATCCCCCACTGGCTAATAATAATGTTCTCACCAGCAAGGGACTGTTGGACAGGTAAGTATCCACCCTTTAGTTCCATTTTAAGTGTTCAGGGTAGAAATAAGATTAAACCCTGGATTTAGATTTAGATTATTCAAAAAAAAATATTTGATACAAGACAAATAATTCCCAGAGTACTGTGATGTAGCTAAACACATAGAACAGAAACCACAAAGTGCTTTGAAGTACCGTTTATTTCTGGTTTATTTCCGACATAATATGTTGTTGGTGTAACGTAGTGAAGCTTGTTCACTTTGACCAATTAATTTTCACATTGCATTTTCACATTGCATGGGAATTTTCATTTTACTTTGAATGTACTGAATTCACTTTGCAAAGCATATCTCATCGAGTGCAAGGATTTTTTTTTTTTAAAACAGGATTTTTCCTTACACATGATGATGGATTTAGGTCAGCAGAGCAGCATTTACTAAGCCAAGTGTGGACAAACCCTTAGTGACCAGGTCATCATTGTGATAATAAAAAAGTTCCCAGGTGACCAGGTATTTATATGTATTATACATGCATATCAAACTATGCAACAAATAAATACATTAATAAAAAAAAGAAAGATTATTTATTTGTACATAACTGCATATGGGTCAGTACTGTGGAAGTGAGAGCACATGTGGGTCAGTACTGCAAGAGTGAGAGTATATGGGCCAGTACTGTGAAATGTAGTGATAATGTGGGACAGTTCTGCGAGATCAAGAGAAAATATGGGACAGTAGTAATGTGTGTGTGCACAGGGGTCAGTACTGTGTGTATGGCCTCGTACACAAGACCGAAAAACTTGTCGTAAAGGAAACATCGTTTTCCTCAACGAGTTACTTGTCAGGCTTGTCGAGAATCTTGTCAAGCTTTCTTTGCGTACACACTGTGAAGACAAAATCTCGTCGACGGCACTATAAAGGGGAAGTTTGATTCCACTGGCGCCACCCTTGGGGCTGCTTTTACTAATTTAATGTTACTGCGTGTTAAGTAAAAGTTTGGTGAGAGACGATTCGCACTTTTCAGTCTGTTACAGCGTGACGAATGTGCCATCTCCATTACGAACTCTACTTTTACCGAAGGTGCGCTCCCGTCTCATACTTTATTCTGAGCATGCGCGGGTTTCTAAGCATACACACACATGTGTTTCTCGTCGTAAACCAGCCCGACCAGAAACACGACGAGGAAATTGAGACTCGACAAGAAAAAAAGAGAACTTGTTCTATTTCTTTCGCGTTGAGATCCACGACAGTTTTCTCAACGAAAAACATACACACAGCCGTTTTCCACAAAAAAAAGGTCTGCCACCAAGTTTCTTGATGGATTTTGTCGAGGAAAAACGGTCGTGTGTACAAGGTCTAAGTGATATTTTTTGTGAATTTTTGTGTTTATGTCAGTAAAATACGTTTTGAAAATTCCAGTATGGCAACCCCTTGAATTTTACTGGCTTCTAAAATGTTTCCGTTAGCTACTAGATCTCTGCAAGATTTATCTAAACCTGCCTTAAGGTAAGAGAAAATACCCTTGCAAAGGGAAAATTCACTTTGCTAAGTCAATGAGCTATACTCCTTGAATAAATTAACCAAATTCAATTATCTAGAATGAAAATATCAAATCAGTTAAAAAAATCTTATTTATTATTGTTTGATATTTAAAAAAAGAATATACACACAATTGTCAGTTAAAGCGACGCAGTGCCGCAAGCTGGAATTTCACCTGGTCAGGAAGGGGGTATATGTGCCCAGTAAGGAAGTGGTTAAAGTAGGTTAGTAAGCCTAAAGATGTGTTCTTGCTCCAAAGAGGATAATCTTAATACTTCAGAAATAAAAAAGTAAGTAACACGTCCACTGTATATTCTGTTTAATGTGGATAATTTTCTACATGCATGGTGGTTCAGAGTACATGAAATTATACTAGAAACTGATATTTTCAGTGAATGAACCGAGATGTAATGTGATTGAGAATTCAGTCATGTTTATACGATGATGACTTTCTGAATTATTCAGGCACTTAGATACAATTATTATGAGCTGCTGACATGATTTTTACATTGTATATGATTAATTGGGCAGAGGGTCTCATGTAGGTGATTTGCAGCTTGTATGAACTTTTTAAGGAGTTTTAATATATTTATAATGGGACTTTTTATCTGTAAATTAAATGGGTGCCTGTTTTTATTTTTTAATCACATTTTATATCATTTTAATCATTTAATAGTTTGAAATATTTATAATTCACCTACACAAACATTAAATTTGTGGGGTTTTTTTTCCTCTTTTTTTGTTGATTTCTTACTACAGTTCCAGGTAAACTGCATTTGGATAGCTTGACCTGTGGCACTGGGGTCTTGGATTCAATTACCACAAAAAAAAAATAAGGATTTGACAGCTCAGTGAAGAGAAAATTCCAAAACAAAACAATGAGTTAGACCATATAGATAGATATATATCTATCTATCTATATATATATATATATATATATATATATATATATATATATATATATATATATATATAGAGAGAGAGAGAGAGAGAGAGAGAGAGAGAGAGAGAGAGAGAGAGAGAGATCTGTTTCTATCTATATCTACATTAGTGCTTTAATTAAAACTGGTAAAAAAGGCCAAACACTTATATGAAAAAAGTGTTTTGGCATTTTTTTATATCTATAAAATAACTCTGTGGACACCTTTTTACAAATAAACAATGCACAATTATTATTAGCGTGCCATGATGGCATTATATATTATTAAAGTGTAAATATGGCCAGATTTTAAACATTAAAATATTTACGTATTAACTTAACTTGCTGTAAATGGGATTTATAACAACTCCTCACTTACCTGTGTAGCTGCAGGCAATCTGGAGGAATTAACAATCAAAGTGCAATAGCAAAAGCACTGAAGTTGTTGTCTAAGGTCAATGTCACACTTGCAATCCTACCTTTGGAGAGGGATTGCTATACAGTAGAGCAGTGGCCATGAACCCTGTCCTCAGGGCCCATTAACAGGCCAGGTTTATGTATTATTGGGGAGATGCAGACTAGAATACTGCAATCACTGAGCAGCAAATGATATCACCTGTGATATATTTCAGTTATCTTGCAAACCTGACCCGTTTGTGGGCTCTGAGGATAGGATTGATGACCACTGCTATAGAGAACACAGAGGAGTTCCAATGGCTTAGACCAGTGATGGCAAACCTTGGCACCCCCGATGTTTTGGAGCTACATTTCACATAATGCTCAACTACACTGCGGAGTGCATTAGCACCATGGGAAATGTAGTTCCAAAACATCTGGGGTGCTAAGGGTTGCGATCACTGGTTTAGACTAATGTCCCACTTATAATCCAAGAAGTCAACAGAATCGCTAGAATATGCAGAAAAAAAACCCTCACCTGCTTGAATGAGTAAGTCCCTCGCTGGCTGGATTACTGAGGGGTTGTCCTCTCACTACTGACTTATTTTCTAAAGAATTATTGGCAGCAAGGTAGTGATGCCTCACTGCCAAAACGTGAGGGAGAAACACATACAAGCAGGTGAGTGTTCTTCCTGCATGTTTTAGCAACCCTGTTGCTGGTGTTTTCTTGGATTGTAAGTGTAACATTAGTCAAAGCCATTGCAACTCAACCTGCTCCCCCTCCCAGCTGAGAATAAGCATCATTCCAGGTTTCTAGCCTCTAATATGGACACAAACTACAAACAGCGCGCAGGTGAAAAAAATAAAAAAAGAGAATGCAGCCTTGGTTCACATGGCCTTGACACATTTAAATATGTCTCTTCCTGGTAAAATGTTCTCTTTTTGTTGTAAATGCAATACACAGTATCCACAGCTGTGTTACTTTTGGAAACACAGTATCCACAATTTTGCTGCTTCCAAGCTCACAAGTATTATGTGACATCTTCATAAACGTATGAACGTTTCACAAAGTAGTACGCAAAACTAAAATAGTAAAACTGGTACTTTCAAATATTCTTTACAAACTTGCTTTGTCATATAAAATAATCTCCAGGAAGAGGCCTGCTCAGTGAAGAAATCCCCATAGTATATCCTTGTTTGCTCAACATGTTTATATAGCCAATTACCTATTGCCTTCAATCATCCATTCAATCATTCATTCATAAACTGCCAGCGGGCATAGCTGTAGTTGAACTTGAGCGGTTTGCAATAAACATATAATCCCTGACTGCTTATTCACAGTGGAGCATCCACAGCTAAAAATGTATACACCCATCAATAAACTTCACATGAAAGATTAATTAAATCCTTAAAGTCATGATATCTGTTAAGGTTTTTTTCAACTCTTAGCAATTTTGTGGGATAGATTTTTCCTGGCATAATTAACTAATACATGTGCATAGCCAATTTAAACATACTAGGTCCAATTTATCCCAAAGCCAAGTCACCAGCATGTTTTCGAAGTGTAGTAGGAAAGCCACACCTGCAAATCCATGCATATAGCATTGTGGCCAAGATTCACACCAAGATCCCCAGCACTACAAGGCAGAAGTGCTAACCACTTAACCACTGTGCACTTGATAAGTATATAGTAAATCCTAAATAAACATATAAAGAAAATGTATATCTGGTAAAATTATACCCACCAGTGATTATCCTCAACCATGACACTAACTATAACTAAACATGTAAATGTGAAAACCAACCTAACTTAAATTCTTAATTTTTGTTCCACTATTGGCAGCCAGACGATTCACAACACAATACCCTCATTTACATAACAATTCCATTATAATATCATCCCATATTACTTTAAAAAATAAATCTAATTAAAGAATAATTAATAAAATAATGAAGTTAATATTAAAAGGGGACACTAAAAAGGTTCCCTTTAAAATAAAAAACAAAAAAACAACAAACAACAAACATGTTATACTTTGCTCCACTGTGCAGCTCGTTTTGCACACAGTGGCCCCGATCCTGGTCTTCTTGGGTCCCTTGGCGGCTGTCTCGGCTCCTCCCTGCAAGAACTAACCCCCTTCATGGGAGCTTTCTCCCATGGGGGTTAGTTCTTGCGGGCACACTGCCGTGATACAGCTGGCGGCTGTAGCCGCAGACTGTATCACTCGGCCCCACCCCCTGGCGCACCACACCATTGGATGTGATTGACAGCAGCGTGAGCCAATGGCTGCGCTGCTATCAATCCATCCAATCTAGCCAATTAACGGCCAGACTGAGTGGAGAAGAGGACATCGGGGGCAAGCGCAGCAGGTGAATGGGTTCAGGTAAGTAAAACAGAGGGGGCTGTCATTACCAGTTTTTTTTTCACCTTAATGCATATGATGCATTAAAGTGAAAAAAAAACAACGTATCTTTACAACCCCTTTTATATGGGCTTCAACATCTAGACTACACACACATCTGTCCATGGTGACATGAGATTGTGTGTCAAGTATGTGCTCTGAGCACACTGACCAAGCTGTCACTGACAGCTCTCGTTCATGGCTCCTGATGAGGAGCCACCAGAATGGATTTACAATCATGCAACTGCTGTGAGAGCAAATCACAGCAGTCACATGACAGAGAAGCTGCTAATACATTTCTCAAACACCACATGTTTATGTATGACTAATATGGAACAGATAGCCTACCTACTGTAATCTATGCTGAATATTTGAAGATAAATTGTTCCAGAATGCCTGCAGCTACAGAGGCTAGTGAAGGCTTATTTAAAAAGACAATTTACTGCTTGGTAAAAACATGTAAATGCTTCAATGTCCAAGCATGGTCATACTGGGCACTTTCCCCTTCCTGCCCAGGACAATTTTCAGCTTTCAGCGCTGTCACACTTTGAACTTTGAACACTGTAGCCCATCTAAATTTGTATAATTTTTTTCCCACAAACAGATTGTTTTTTTTTGGTGGTATTTGATCACCACTGGGTTTTTTATTTTTGCTGTAACTAAAAAAGACTGAAAAAAAACAGTTTTCTTTGTTTCTGTTAGAAAAAAAATTCTCCTTCACTGACGGGTACCGATAAGGCTGCACTGATGAGGTGGCACTAATGTGCATTAATTGGTGGCACTGATGAGGAGGTACTGACAGGCAATACTGATGGCCATCTGAAAGGGCACTGACAGGCGTTACTGATGGGACACTGATTGGCACTTTTATGGGCACTGATTGGCAATTTGGGTAAGCACTAACTGGCAGCTGATTGGCACGATTTTCAGCTGTGGTGGGCACCTCTGATGGGGCTGTGCTGATAATCAGCGCAACCCCCCTCTGACAGGAGAGCCGTCGATTGCCTCTCTCTGTCATAGTGAACTGAGGAAAAGCCGATTACTGGCACTTCCTGGTTTAAGCTTGATCAGCTGTGATGTGATCGGTCACGTGACACACCACACCACCGATTGACATGCTGCGTGCCCCAGCTGTCTTGTTATCCTGAAAGTAATCATATGATGTCCAGTCAGCATAACGGAATCACTGTCCAGCCGTCATTCTGATATAGGCCGAGTGGGAAGTGGTTAAAAACTAAAAAACATATTTATGATTTTTTTCAGCAACTAGAAATCTTGTATGTAATCCAATCACCAAAGCAGCATAGTCTAAATCATTAATAAGATCATCATTAACCAATATTAAAGAACAAAAACATTTAATTTTCATCAAATATTATCAAACAAATCACAAGATTTTTGAATGCATATTTTCTCAGTACAATGCAATTTCAGGTTGAAGCAGCACTGTTAACCAGTAGCTGATTAGTAACAAAGAAAATCTCTCTAACCCTACTACTAGGGGTGCAACGGATTGTCACCGATCCGTGGTCCGAACGGGTCACGCCGTTCGGATCGGCACACCCCGCGATCCGCAGAGCGCTCCGGAGCCTCGGCCTAGAAAAGTCCCCGGCTTCGGCCTAGCTCCGGAGCGGCGGCCATCTTGGTACACCCGGCGTGCCCACCTCTCTGTTCACACCCACAGAGGAGGAGGAGCCCGCGCTCGAGGGAAACACACGCCGCTGTCTGAGGATCTGAGGTCTGCACTATGGTGGGGTTACTGTCTGAGGTCTGCACTATGGTGGGGTTACTGTCTGAGGCCTGCACTATGGTGGGGGTTACTGTCTGAGGTCTGCACTACTGGGGGGGGGTTACCGTCTGAGGTCTGCACTATTGTGGGGGGGTTACTGTCTGAGGTCTGCACTACTGTGGGGGTTACTGTCTGAGGTCTGCACTACTGATGGGGTTACTGTCTGAGGTCTGCACTATGGTGGGGTTACTGTCTGAGGTCTGCACTATGGTGGGGGTTACTGGCTGAGGTCTGCACTATGGTGGGGGTTACTGTCTGAGGTCTGCACCACTGTGGGGTGTCTGTACTGAGGGGGGGACCATAGTGGGTGGGGGGTGACACCATTTTTTGCACCAAGTGACGGCACTGCAGTGGGGGGGGATGAGATGTGGATATTACAGTGGGGGGGATTTTTTTTTTTTGCTGATCCGAAAAATGATCCGATCCGTGACTCCTGATCCGAGGAACGATCCGAACAGTGATTTTTTTTGATCCGTTGCACCCCTACCTACTACTGTATGAACAGTAGTGGCTTTGTGTTTCTTTGATAGTACATTTTTTCCTGTGCCATAACTAATATAATGCCCATTGTTTGTAAGTAAACTGAAGTCATCGTGCTTGTGAACATTTTGACCAGTGCCAATAGCTATAGCGAGCAGCACTGGTCAGTGTATTCTGATGGTGGGGAAGTCTCCCGCTGTCAGAATACAATAGCTCAGCAGGAAGGATTCCTCCATCCACATTGACTGTGTAAATGGTGGAATTTGGTTGGAAATTGAGCAGATTAGAAAATAATGACTAATGTATGGGCTGCCGTAGACTCCCCTTCAGAATCGACAGATAGGGGTTTATTTACTAAACCCAGAGAGGGAAAATGTAGTCACAATTCTGCAAAGAAACCAATCAGCTTCCAGGTTTTATTTCTAAATCCTAAAGGAGCTGTAAAAGCAGAATTTTTTTTTTATCTTAATGCCTTCTATGCATTAAGATAAAAAAAAAAAAACTTATGTGTAGCAGTCCCTCCCCCACCACCTCCTAATTACCTACCCGAGCGTCCAGGTTTTAGCTCCAGTGATGTCCACAAATGTCTAAGCCGTCCAGGACACTCCTCCTGATTGGCTGAGACAGAAACTGTGCCACTGGCTCCCACGGCTGTCAAAGTCAGTCAGCCAATCAGGGGAGAAAGGAGGCTGGGCCGAGTTGGGGCCCTGTGTCTGAATGGATACACAAATCTGACTCCCATAGAAAGCTGCTGGCTGAAGAGTCACTCCATAAGAGGAAGGGGTCAGGAGCAGCAAAGAGGGGCCCGAGTGCTGATCTGTGCAAATCCACTGCAACAGAGCAGGTAAGTATAACACGTTTGTTGTGTTTTTTATTTATTTTTGTAAACAAGACTTTATAAACACTTTAAACAAGCTGAGGTTAGAAGCTGGTTGGGTTCTCTGCAGAATTGTGACTAATCGTGCCCTCTCTAGCTTTAGTAAATAAACCCCATAGGCTCATTTTGTCACTTGTGTTGTGCACCAGAAGTAGGCCATTCTGCTTTTTCATCTTGCCACATATGTTCCACAGAAATATAGCATAAAACGCAAACAGATTTTAAAAGTAAAATTGTTGTTTAGATATACAAATAATGCAAGTATTAGCAACCATGTCCAACAATAAACATTTTGAGAAAAAATAAATAAAAAAATTATGTAAAGCGTACTTACTACAACACCACTCTTAGTAATAGCTTCACGATAGGTGAAATTGCATACAGCCCATGCAAGATAGTATGTAGACATTAAAGGTGTTTGTGAAAAATGATCAGTAACCCATCCACCTTCTTCATAAACAGAGGTCTCCACTGGCATATTTGACAAAGACATGTAGGAAGTTTGATGCTTGATGCTTATTTTGAATGTTGCCTTATAAATCGGTTCATCGAAGCAGGGGAAAGCCTTTCTGGCATGAATTGGAGAAAACTGGGTCACTCCAAGTAGCCTACAGAGAAGAAAAAATATATATGTATGATTAATGCACTAACTTTTTGCACATTTGACACATAACTTAAACAATCATAGAAATTCATGTCTTGATGGAACCCTACCCCTAACTTGCCATAAATGTAACTCCTGTAACCTCACTCCCCTTACCATTTTGGAGCACTCCCCCTTTATTTAAACTACATACCCATTACATATGTCCTCAGTCCAGTCATGTTGCCTAATGGATCCTCTTCTGGAGGTGAGATCCAAATTCTGCAAAGAGTGGCACCATGTAATGATGTGGTGCAACTCTCTGCAGCATTCACTTTTGAATCCAGCCTAGCCTGATGACGTGCCCTCAATGCCCTGTGCTCACTGGAAATGGTTTGAATGAGGCTGGATATTAATAAAATTGGATTACTACCATCGCTAATTTGCAGGGGTGTGTCTGAGGTGGGACAGTACCGCTGATTAGGTCATTATTTCATACAGAAATGCTTTTGGATTTTAATAGCTTGAAAACATTTTTTTCTTTTTTAAACAAGCTGAAGTTAGGCTGCAAGTGAGAATCCCTGATTATTCCATGTCGTTATGTCTGCAAAACTGTATTTGTTTAAACAAAGCCCATTTCCTTTCAGTATACATGAATTTGAGATATCCCATGGAAATAAACAGATAGAAATAAAATCTGATTTTGCACTTTAAAGTTAGTCTGGTATGTTACAATTATACTCTAATGCCGCGTACACACGGTCGTTTTTTGCGATGAAAAAAAACTACGTTTTCTGTGAAGTAAAAAAACGACGTTTTTGAAACGTCACTTTCAAAGACAATTTTGCATACACACCACCGTTTTTTTCACAAAAAGCGAGGTTACGTTCACCACTCTTTTCCATTGAAGCTCGCTTCATAACTAGCTTCTGGGCATGCGCGGGTTGAAAAACGTCGTTTCGAACGACGTTTTTGCTACACACGGTGACTTTTTGTGAAACAAAAAACGACGTTTTGAAAAACGACACAAAAAATTCAAGCATGTTGGAATTTTTTTTTGGTCGTTTTTTTGAAGACAAAAAACGACGTTTTGCCCACACACGATCAATTTAAATGACGTTTTAAAAAACAACGTTTTTTTTTCATCGCAAAAAACGACCGTGTGTACGCGGCATTAGACTGACACATAATTGCTGCAATGGAAACATTATGATTAAAAACTATATAAAGGCAGTGCCTAATTTTCATACCCTTTTTCTTTGTAGCACACTGTAATTTCACTACACTGTAATTTTGAAGAACACCTGGATTTAACTTTTACTATAAAGCACACACACACACACTGTCATGTTTGGGGAAAAATGCTATTAAAATGTTAGTTTATGTAAACCCAATCACTAAAATCTCATAAGATTTAACATGTTGAAATGTAATTTTCCAAAATTTGAAATCTGTAGCCTTAGCTAAAAAACTACCTTGTGTTACTTCCATGAAGGTCCTTGTTCTGGCACTTCCTGTTATATCATGAAAATGCTCTGTTCCTGTCTTCCCATTGTGTTCCTGCTTAGCAACTAATCAGTGCCAACAGCTATAGCGAGCAGCCTGTGCCACCCTGTTGTACAGCCTTCTGATGAAGATTTTAGGTGGCTGTTTTAACTTACATTACACACAGGCATTTTCTACTGTTATCAAGAAACTTATCCTGAACAAAAATCATGCAACCATTGCTGGAGTGCATTACCGATGCCACATATGACCAGTAGGAAGCAGGGCCTCAGCTACTATTGAGGGACGGTTACTGCTTTATCCGATGTAAAGCCCTACCACTGCCCGTAGATTTTTTGGGCTATAAGACTGTTCCTGAGAGCCATGATCAACACCACTTAAAATCTTTTTATGGGTGGAGGTTTTGAAACTTAAGTGGACTAGATTCACATAATTTCTCCCTATTTACTTACATGGTTCCCATTTTCATTGAAATGAATAAGGCTCTGCTTGTTCTGGATTCCTGAAACAATGGAAGAACTAAACATTTGTAAAGTGCACCACTCTGCTCAGTGGCGTAACTAGAACCTTCAGGGCCCTGATGAAAGAAACCATGAAGGGTCCCCCCTGACCCCCAGATAGGGCTCTTTTCTCTGAGCCCGGTGGCGTTACAGGACACGGTCGCAAGTAGGCGGCTGCATATAAATGAACCGATTTCTCCAGTTCCCCTTGCTTTTTTTCCTCTCCCTCCCGCAGGCATTCAGCGGCTGCAGGAGGAAAATGGAGAGATTGGTTCCTCTATGTCTGTGTTTCGCAATCTTTTTCCAGTCAGGGCACCCTTGAAGTATACCCCTAGGTGAATGGGGCTACACTGCAACTGTGTGCATTGCAAGCAGTTGCAGCATAGTGATGATGTATTTAAGGGGTTAAAACAGGCGCTCAGTAGACAACATGTTGTCTCTTTACCGGCTGTCAAATGTCTCTGAAAAGCGATCTAAGCATGGATCGCTTTTCAGAGGAATAGCATTTTTTGACGATACTATGAACAAGCAAAAAAAATAAATAAACAAATAGGTTCTGATTGTACACAAATAGGGGATCGGGATTAAAAGTGCATACATAAAATGTGCATACATACATGTAAACACACATATAAAAACACACACACACATATATATATAAATACACATATAAACCAGTGGCAGCTGGTACTCAAAATTTTTAGGGGGGCGCAAGCAAACTGAAATTTTAAAAAAAAAAACAATTTGCAACCACTGTGCCCATCAAAAGCTGCCACTGTGCCCATCAAAAGCTGCCACTGTGCCCATCAAAAGCAGCCACTGTGCCCATCTCTGCCACTGTGCCAAACGCTGCCACTGTTTCCATCAAATGCTGCCACTGTTTCCATTAAATGCTGCCACTTGCCCAAACGCTGCTACTGTGCCAAAATGCTGCCACTGTGCCCATCAAATGCTGCCACTGTGCCCAAACGCTGCCACTGTGCCCATCAAACGCCGCCACTGTGCCCATCAAACGCCGCCACTGTGCCCATCAAACGCCGCCGCTGTGCTCATCAAACGCCGCCGCTGTGCCATCAAACGCCGCCACTGTGCCCATCAAATGCCGCCACTGTGTCCATCAAATGCCGCCAGTGTGCCCAGCAAATACTGGTGTGCCCATCAAATGCTGCCAGTGTGCCATCAAATGCTGCAACTGTGCCATCTCGTGGGGCTGCGGGTGACTCCTATGAGCAGGATCCTCCATGCATCTCCTGCCGTCCTCATCTCCCGTCCTCTCCTCCTGATAAGTGTCCAATAGCAGCTCCTATTGTTTCAGAAAATCAGGTGACGGGTAACAGACCCGCACACCTGATTGGTGGAGAGGTGGTTCAGTGTTAGGAAAGTGAATATTAATTCACCTTTCTAACACACCTGGGTGGACTTTGAGCGCACAGCATGGCGCTCGCGGTTCACCTATTTTGAAGCCTATTAGAGACTATGGCTCTAATCAGGTGCTTTAACTACCCCCTGCTGTGATTCAGGCGCCCGAAAAGTAGCCGGACACCTAAAAATGGGGGTGGCAGCGGTGGCCATGGATAGATTCATGCTATGCATGAATCTATCCATTGGTCATAGAGGGAGTGACTGGGGAGAGGGGGAGAGGGATCGGCACACATGCACCCTTATGGACGCACTGCCACTGATAAACACATGCACATACATGCACACTCACATACATGCATACATATACACACGCATACAGTACATACATATACACACACACACATACATTACATACATATACACACACAAACACATTACATACATATACACACACACATATATATATATATATATATATATATATATATATATACATACATACATACATACATACATACATACATACATATGCACACACACACACACACATACAGTACATACATATAAACACATACACATGCATCCATACATACACACACACACATACAGTACATACATATAAACACATACACATGCATCCATACATACACACACACACACACACAGTATATAAACACATACAGCAGATAGTCTTAAAAAAAACGGCAGACATTTACCTTGGCACTTTCTGCCGGGTACTGCACTCTAGGGGGAGACAAAGAGGACACACTACTTTCACTTGTGACAAGCTCCTTCACTACACAGTTCGGCTGACGATCGGGATACCATCTCAGCCGTCCCTGCCGCTCCTCCTATCAAAGAGTAGAGGGGGGCCCCCTGCGGCAAGGGGCCCGGTCGCCATGGTGATCTCAGCACCCCTATAATTACGCCACTGACTCTGCTTTAATAAATATGCTAGTTATCAAAAGTACATGTATGGCTGTGGCAAGGCCATCCTGCTGCTTTATAATTGTTAGGGTTTGCATCTGCTTTGAAGAATTAGTTTACTTATATGTTGTGGGCATAAATAGCTAAAGTATTGCCTATTTATCTGTAGAAAAAATGCAGGACATTGAAAGCAGCCTCAATGCTTGATAGGGCTGCTGATAACATTAATTAGCCAGTCCCAGTATCTAGGATGAGTAGCAGAAATTGGGTCTCCAACAGGACAGACAATGAAAGTGCCTGACACAGAGTTCACCTCTTCATTCTTAGCTCAAAATGTAATGTGGCTCAGTTTATGTGCATATTATTATCCAAAAATTCATGTACTGGAAATTGGCTTTAGAAAGACAGTCAAAACTGCTCTTTCTAGGAGATTCAGACTATGAATAAGACTGCATTCATTTCCACCTTGCAAGCACAAAACAGAACAGCCTCCCCTCTCTCTCTGAGATTTCTTTTCTCCCCTTCCTTGTAAACATTGTGTTCCATTGACCTGTCTCAGGTAACAATTGAATGCGACTTTGAGTGAGCACTAAAGATGTCCTAATTTCACAGCTTTATTTTTATGCATATCATGTATTTTCATTCATATGATATTGTCAGAACATTTGGGGTTAAAAGAATATATATAAAGATCGCACATAATATATGTTTCATAATGTTCCATATACATGGATGTGGTGAGCTTAGCACCACCATTTTTCCCTGTTAAAGTTTAAACATAGATTCTCAGGCATGAATAGACACTGTTTGTAGGTTGTAAAAAGCATGCTGTGCCACATCTCCCAAGCCATATATCTTTGGGTTTGACACTTATAAGATAAGAGAAAGAAAGGCCTGGCACAGCATGACACTACGCACATGGTGGTCTTTATACTATGAGACTAGAGGGGCTTATTCACTATCCCAATGGAATTATATATCTTAAATAGTATTGTGTCTTCATTATGCCATGACAATATATGTGTATTAGTAGTTCACATAATATACTCGTAAATAGACATTATTGGGATCCCAGGTATAAGATCCTATAATATTTCAAAGTATTAGATGGCTTTGATCACATCCCAGCATTAGTTTAAAGAAACTTTCCTAGGCATGTGTGTAGATCACTGCACCTTATCTCAATCATAAATTTCGGGGTCGCCGGAATGTCTAGGTTTGTCATGTTGTTTGACATATATAACAACTTATGATGCTATACCAAGATTCAGGTCACAGGGGGTCATAAATCCTGGTTAACTCTGAATAACCCTAAAATTAGGAATTATTCTTTAGATGCCACTGCCCCCTACAGGTTAATATCGGCATGGTTCAAGTTGGTCACCCACCAAAACATATTATCATGTGACGTAGTCAGTCACGTGATAGGGGAATACACACCCACTTCTTTGGGAAGATAAAAGTATTACACAGGACAATCAAAGGTGGTCGATGGGAAGAAGCTCGATGGGAGAGAGATGGCAGGGCTGATAGCTGGAAGTTGCTCTGATCTCTGAAGGAAGCCGGAAGGCGGAGAGAGTAACCCCAAACATGTAAGGGGTTCACAGGAATCCTTCATTAGGGCTTTCCCTTCTCAAACAGGACTCTTAATTACTGGTAAGATTGAATTTTGATTATTTACCTTTTTGGTAATTCTGAGGTTCTTCACATACACTCCACTAAGACCATTTAAATATACTTGGCAAAGATAATTTGTGAGTTAATTATGTCTACCTGCAGCATGAGATAATTGAATTCCAAATATTAGGAGACATACGCGCATTACGTTTGTCTTTAAAAAGCTAAGTGCCAACAATATTGGTTTGAGAGTGAGGGCGTATGTGAAGATATATCCTCGCCAAATTTAACAAAAAGCTTGTGTACAATATAACATTTGTTATGTACACATATATAAGAAGTAGTAGCAAGAGATCTGTTTGATATTGAGAAGAAGTAATACAATGTCAAGGTTATGTCAATAAGAGCTAAAAGGTCTCAAGTTATGCCAGGATGATTTAAATAAGAGCTAGGAATATACCTTGTCATATAATGTAAATATCATCTGAACATTCAAGCGTCATTTATCTCTATTGTAGAAGTATATCATTTATTTGTTTTAATACGAATTGTACCTGATTTTAATTGTTGCACTATATCTTTAGTTAATAAATATATATATATATATATATAAAATATTCATTTGTATTACTCGTCCTCAAAATAGCACGGATAAAATAATTTTGATATCTTGTATCGTAGGAAAAGTGTATATCTCCCAAAGCACAGATTTACATATTTCCATAAATACAATAATATTTTATAAGTTCAGAATAAACATTCTGACAGTATATGTAGGCTCTATGCCGAGATGCATCAATGGTTCTGACAATATTAAATGAGAAAGACACCATAGCTGGCACACTGCTATATATAGCTTTAAATTATGTAAAATAACATGGAGATCTAACTTTTTGAAGAAAAGTAACAAAATGTAGCAAGGCAAAAATATCAAGGTTGGTTATCTGTATTCAGAGTTACTCATGGTATGTCACACCAATTAATCTGAAGCCATGTTTAGCTATCCTAGAAATGTCATGCCATATGTTCACTGAAAGTGCCCTAATTTATTTCCTCTGTATAACACAATTAAAAATCTATTGACAGTATCACTGCATACTATTACTAAACACTGTATAGTTTATTCAGATTTGAGGTTAAGAAAGGCCACCATTTTACAAGTTTTTTTTTTCCAAGAAAATGTTTATTTCAAAGTGCACAGTACAGTACATTAACAGCTCAAATATCCGTTAAACAACCATTAAGCATGAACAAGTGCGGGCGCAGCCGCTAGGAGATAGTTAACAGGGAAACGTACAAATGAAGAACAAAACCCAAATCGTCAACAAATGGATTCCTAAAGTAAGAGCGGTCGTGGCCGCCAATGGGTTTGTAGTGTAAAAGCTGGAAGGAAATACTGATAATCGGTGTTAACCTATACTGCCAGGGTTGACACCTTGAGGAACTGGCGTCAACTGTAAGTAGGGAAGACTAACACATACCATACTCTCGGTATAGACAACTGACTGACTAAAGGGAGGGGGAGGGAGGGAGTCTCCTGGTGACATAAGGGAGTCTGCCACAGCTCTACGAGTTTGTGTCCAATCGAAGGGCACAGTCAGCGCTGTCAGGACATAATATTCTTGTATTCGTCAGTCGATGTAAAGTGGGTCCAGCATGCCCATGTTCCTGAGAATTTAAAGGGGGTGTCATTGGCTTGGTGGATCAGTTCCTCCATCTCCATCGTCTTTTGTATACGGTTGAACCAGACCGGAAGAGAAGGAGGATTGGGAGAGAGCCAATTGAGTGGTATACACATCCGGGCCGCATTCACCATATGCATGGCTAGGGATCGACAATAGCCACTCGGGAGCGGCTGAGCATGGTGAAGGAGGAACTGAGCGGGCGTGAACTTCAAATTAAAAGTAGTTACTCGGGAAATGTATTTGTGGACCTCCGTCCAATAAGCGTGAATTTTAGGGCAGGACCACCATATGTGGAGGAAGGAACCGTCCTCTAGATGGCATCTCCAGCAAGTCTTTGAAAGTGTGGGGTTAATGCGGTGTAGTTTGAGCGGGGTTTTATACCACCTAGAAAGGATTTTGTATGCATTCTCCTGTATCTGGACATTAATCGAGCCTTTGTGAGCTAGCCTGTAGACGTCCTCCCATTCTGATTCCGTGAGATCCAGCGAGAGATCTTGCTGCCAATGGTGGCTGGTCCAATGGGCCTTAGCTGTAAGCGTGGAGAACAAAAGGGCGTACGTAGACGAGATAAGATGCCTCTGCGGTTTTCCGCTAGAGCACATATTCTCAAAACAAGTGGTGGCCCTGGACCAGTTAGATCCTGGAGCCGATTTAGCGAAGAAGTGACGGAGTTGCACATACGTCCAGAACGGGAAGACGTCTTTATTGATCTTGGAGGCTAGGTCGGGCTGTAGTAAGAGATGTCCATTGATGAAGAATTGACTAGCCTGTACTGTGGGGTGGGGCCAAACTTCGGCTAGAAAGGTAGGGTGCATTCCTGGGGTGAAGTCAGGGTTCAATCTAAGGGGAGTCATAGGGCCATACAGGTCAGAAATTTTGTGTTTGGTGCATGCCTCCCTGAAGTGCAATAGGGAGGTGTGGATCAGGGGGTGATCCCTACATTCCTTCGGGACATTGCGTCGTGAGATCCACGGAAGTTGTGCAATAGGGAGGGAAGAGAATGATTGCTCCAGTCGAACCCAGTCCTTCCTCACCCAGTGAACGTTCCAATCTATTATTCTAGTTAGGCCACAGGCTAAGTGATATTTGTAAACGTCAGGTAGCCCCAAGCCGCCTTTAAGTTTAGGTGCTGTGAGCCGGTCATAACCTAGTCGCGGACGATTTTTATTCCAAATAAAGTCGGTGCTCGCTTTTTTGTAGGAGGAGAAGAAGGCCGGGGGGAGTCTGATAGGGACTGCTTGTAAGGTGTACAGGATCCGCGGCAAGACGTTCATCTTGACGACCGCGACCCTGCCCAGCCATGACAACGATTTTGAGGACCACTTCCCTAAATCTGCAAGTATATTTTGTAGTAGAGGGGTATAGTTTAAGCAGTATAGGTCCGCTAAGGATACAGGAAGCTGGATTCCTAAGTAAGTTATGGCCCGGCTATTCCATTGGAATGGGCAGTTCACTTGACAGAGGTTGCGCTGCGCCGCAGGTAGGGAGACGTTCAGTGCCGACGATTTGGAGAAATTAATTTGAAAATTAGAAAGTAATCTAAAGTCCTCAAAGTCTTTCAGTAAATTTGGGATGGTAGTGTGCGGATCTCTCAAAAAAAGAAGGATGTCATCCGCAAAAGCAGCAATTTTGTAGGTGCGATTCCCTATGTCAATGCCCTTAATTGTTGAATTAGATCTAAGTCGTCTCAAAAAAGGTTCTAGGGTTAAAATAAAGATCAAAGGGGAGAGGGGGCAACCCTGGCGAGTGCCATTGGTAATGGAGAAGGCATCTGACAGGCAGCCATTTACACGAACTCTCGCAGTTGGGGCAGCATATAGCGTGGAAATATAGTTCAACATGGTTAGCGGAAGGCCAATGGCCTGTAGGGTTGCCTGCATGAAGTCCCACGCCACCCTGTCAAATGCCTTCTCCGCATCAAGTGACAGGAAAAATCCTGGGGATCCGGTGGAGGTAAGCCAATGGTGAACATTTAGTGCTTTTAGGGTATTGTCCCTCGCCTCTCTACCAGGGACAAAACCAACTTGGTCCAAATGTACAAGGTTGGGGAGGTAAGGGAGAAGTCTATTCGCTAATGTTTTGGCAAACCACTTCAAGTCCACATTTAGCAGCGAGATGGGTCTCTAATTGGTCACTGCGGATGGGTCCCTGCCAGGTTTCGGTATGACTACAATGTGGGCAGTCAGAAGATCACGGGGCGGTGTAGGGCGGTTAGCGTAAGAATTGAACGCAGAGAGGAAGAACGGCGTGAGAATCTTTGCGTATGATTTGTAATATCCCGCCGTCAGACCGTCCGGTCCCGGGCTTTTGCCCGATTTCATTTGTTTCAGGGCCAGTTCCACCTCTTTGCTGTTAAGGGGTCTGTCGAGTTCCAATATAGCTGCCTCTGAGAGCGGGGTAGGGCCAAATTCTGTCAGAAAGTCTTTGATCAAGTCACGTCTCGCGTCTTGCGCCGTAGATGAATCGGGAGAGGGTAGATTGTACAGTTTAGTATAGTACTTAACAAAATGTTTGGCGATGTCGGGGGAGGAGGACATTCCATGACCACGTTCGTCAGTCAAGGAGTTGACGGTCATTGCGGCTTTTTTAGATTGTAAGGCCCTCGCGAGCATCCTACTAGCCTTATTGCCATATTCGTAAAACGCTCTTTTAGCTAAAATGAAATTACGCCTGATTCGTTTACCAATGACCTCCAAGAGTTCAGTTCGGGCCTGGACCAGATCCTGCAGAGTCGTTAGGGCCAGTGTGTGTTTGTGCGCACCTTCCAGTCGCCGAATCTTTTCTGCGAGGTCGGCATACTGTTTCCGTCGTTCCCTATTACGTTTAGCCGCTGCGGCGATCAGGATGCCTCTAACCACACACTTGTGGGCTTCCCAGTTAATACTGGGAGCCGTCTCTCCTGATCCATTTTCGTGGAAAAATAGTTTAAGGCGGGCCTCTAAGTCCGTAGCTATGGTCGGGTCGGTGAGCAGGGAGGGGTCTAGTCTCCAAATGTTGGAACGCGGTCTGCTCTCAGGAAAGGACAGTGTGACTGAGACTGGGTTGTGGTCTGCGATCAGCATGGGTTCTATGGCAGCATTTTTCAGCAGGGGCAAGTCGTCTTGGGTAAGGAATAGGTAATCTAATCTGGAGTATCTGTTATGTGGTGTGGAATAGAAGGTATAGTCCCTACCTGTAGGGTTCAGGGTGCGCCACGTGTCGTGCAGGAGGAGATTTTGAAGGTGCGATTTTATCCTCCTCAGGGCTGCATAGGGGAGGGAGGAGGTACCCGTCGACGTGTCTTGAGCGGGGTTGAGTGGAACATTTAGGTCACCACCTAAAACCAGAGTGCCGACCTTAAAGGAGGCTAGCTTGTCCGACACAGAGTTAATAAACGACACCTGACGGGAGTTTGGGGCGTAAATATTGGCGAGAGTGATAGGGCGATTAAGAAATGTGCCTTTCAGAAATAGGTATCTACCCTCTGGGTCCGCCAGAGACTCCGACAGTTGGAACGGGCACTGCTTGGCTATTAGTATGGAGGTCCCTTTTGATTTGGATTCGGAGTTGGTTGCATGGTGAACTGTGGGGAAATGGAAGTTGCAAAATTTAGGCGTGGAGTTCGTTCTGAAATGCGTTTCCTGTACAAATATAATATCGGCCTTAGCTCGGTGCATTGCCAGTAGGAGTTGGGCACGTTTCTCAGGGATGTTGAGCCCTCGCGCGTTCAGAGATACGATTTTCAGCGTGGGTCTGTCAGCGGTCGTCTGTTTGTCAGTCATTGCGTCCGCTGGCAAGCGCAGGCACCAATGGGAGAGTGGTATCTAGTGAGTAGAGCTGTGGCAGGAGGGGATGGGGTCACTAGGAGAAGACACTTAGGGTAGATGATAGGGATCCGGGATAGGGGGGTAGGGGTTCCGGTCACTTACACAGTCCCTTTCCCGATACAAGGGGAGCGAGTCCTGTGGGAGGGGGGGATGGGAACTCGAGGGGTGCCGGAAATGGTCAGTGGTCGAGATTGTAACAAAGGACCACTGTGTAGGGGTTGGTTCGTCTGTCGGGAAAACTAATCAACCGTGAAAGAATATCTAACAAAACCCATCATCTCTACCAGTGCCCATATCTGCGGTAAGAGAAGGCAAACGGGATATACATATTTGTGGGGGAGTGCATTTCTCGTCCACTCACAACGGTGCATGGGTTAAAACAGGAACTAATGAAGAGAGCAGCAATGCAGCTCAGCCCCATTAAACCAAACAAAGTAACCATTAACGCTTCTAATCACTGCTAAGTACAACTATCTCTGGAAGATCTCGGATAGGGCCAGTTTCCCGGTGGCAAGCAGGACATGCGGGTACATGTCAGAAGGCGGCTAACCATTAATAAAGCGATGCCGCACCCACCTATGTCTCCCGGGGGGGGGTCCCGTGCGACACGTTAGTTTTAGGGGATTCCTTCATGTAAAGTATGGCTCTTCCCCGAAACGTAACGTGACTCGCAGGAATAAGGAGCTAGTTTATGATGGTGGAGGGGCATATCGCAGAGGACTGACTTCAGTACAACCACTGCAGAGCGCCGTGCGTTCTGAGGCCACCCAGTGTATACAAGGGCAGGAGTGGCGCAGGGAGGCATCACAAACTGCATATAAAGTGGGTAGAAAGTGACTCATTGCTTACCCAAATATGATACCGTTCAATAAGGCAATAAGATCAGAGCAGACCTAGGTAAAGTATGACTACATAATAAAGTTATGCATTGTCCACTGAGCCATCTTATTGGTGCTCGGGTATAGTCGGTCAGGTCAACACATCAGAGAGTTCCATGGAGAGGCAGTTCTCAACGGATCCGGGGGGAATGGCTGTGACAGCCCGTCGAACAGGAGCTCTCCGCCACGGACGAGACCAAAGGCTCCCGCCGGAGGCGGAGGACACATCCGGAGAAGGTAACCTGTGGGTGACCGTAGTCCAGCAATGCAGTTAGTGGGGGATCGGTGGTGAAGGATAACCCTGGGATGGAACAGGCACGGGTTCTGCAGCAGCTCGCGGGCAAAATATCTGCATGTCCAGGAGTAACGTAAGAGAGCCAAGTCCGTGTCGACAGTTCCCACCAACCTCCGCAGGAGAAGGGCAGGGGGAGGGAGAGACAGACACAAAGGAGTCGGATCGTGAGTCTGTGGGAATCAGAGATTTTCCATGCATCGCAGACTATGTAGGGGAGTCAGGGTGTCTGGCTGTAGAAGGAAGGAACACAGGTGAGGACATCAGGGCATAGAAGTGTAGCCAGAGGGCAGCACCAGGGATACGGCCGGATCGGGGAGAATCTTCTAGCGAGAGGCCACCGGGTGATCACGACGAGCCCTGCGCGGCATCGGGGCTGCCAAAGGGTTGGTAGGTGACGGATATCCCGGTGCAGGAACACCGAGGCCCGACGGGGAGGGGGACTGTCGTCTCCGGTATCTGGTGTCCTGCGCGTCCATGGGTTCTTCTTCCATGTTGCGGCGAGAAAGCTCGGGGACTTGAAATTCGGCATACCAGTCTGGAAGATGGACAATCGGAATATCCAGGTGTTTGCAGAAAGCCTCCAATTCTTCAGGGACCCTCAGGAGGGCCGAGCGACCCAGGTGAGTAGCTTGCACGCCAAAGGGAAATTTCCAACGGTAGCGAATTTCCTTGGTATTCAGCACGTCCAAGAGGGGGCGGAGGGCCTTGCGGTTCCTGAGCGTGATAGCCGAGAGGTCCTGATAAATTTGTATCGGGCGGCCGTCATGTTCCAGCCGGTCCCTCTCCCGGGCTTTCCTGAGGACCGTTTCCTTGATCCCATAGTCGTTCACAAAGCAAATAATGTCCCTCGGGGGGTCGGTGTCCCTACCCCGAGGGCGGAGGGCCCTATGGATGCGTTCCATAGCTATTTTCGTGTCCGGTGGTCTATCCAGGAGGCGGTTGAAAATAGCGGTAACCGCAGGGGCAATCTGATCGGTCTCTACAGATTCCGGGAGGCCTCTTATCCGTAAGTTGTGCCTTCTGCCCCTGTTGTCGAGTTCTTCAACGTGGCGCTGGATATCCCGGAGCTGTAGGGTGTGTGCATCCAGTTTGTGTGCCACACGTTTAATGGCGGTGTGTTGAACCATCGTCGCATTCTCCACTTTCTGGACCCTGCCTGCTATCGCCTGTAGTTCATGGCGGAGGTCCGAAATCGCCGCGGACAGCGTGTCCTTGATGTCGGTCGCCACCGCACGGAGGTCTTGGATACTCAGTTGCTGGGCAGGAGCCGGGTGCAGCATCCCCGAAGTAGGAGCTGGGGCTGCTGGGGAGAGCGTGAGCTCGACATGTTGCCGAGGTATTGTAGAGGCGGGAAGCGGTGCCGCCATGACAGGCCTCTGTGTCCTAAAGATCTCAGGTATGGTCTGGTTAGGGCCGGGAACATCCCGCGGGGATCTGGATCGAGACGCCGAACTTCCACGGGATGAAGTCCCCATGTTTCCAGTAAAAGAGATAGCGAGAATCCCGTGATGAAGTGTAGTGTGGGCTGAGGTGAGACGGAGCTCTCGGGTTAAGCTGCCATCTTCCTTCAAGGCAAACCACGCCCCCCACCATTTTACAAGTTAATGAGAAAAGATTTTGGTTACTGTAATAAGAAATAATGATTGTGATTGCAGCTTTCCTTCACAGAATATAAAAAGGGAACTCCAACTAAACACACTGTTAAAATATTCATATGCCAATTGATTCACCTTCTAAAATATCCGTGCCACACTGCATAGCCAGAGACATGACACCACTATCTTTACTACAGCTTTCTTTACCACTTGCTCGCTTGTTAGACTGTAAATGAGCATCATCACATTTCTGAAGTGCTCCCTCTGCTCCCATTCTCCTGTGATTGCCATGCAATAGAGGCTAGCTTGCTCACAGTGCATAACGTCCTGCGTTTGCTTTTTAAAAATACATACAGGGTTAACTTTTTTTATATTTGCTTGGAATTCAACTGCATTCTACGCCTTTGTTACATATACCGGTAACTCCTGAGTAGGGATATAAATTTGATGAACCATAAGTTCAGGACTCCTGAAAAAACGACCGGTTTTAAAACTTTTTTTTCCATTGATACATGTTCCCTCGGGCAAGACCCAGGTTCTCAAAGACATTTTCACAGGCATACTATAGACACCCAGCAGGTACACAATTTAAAGGAATTTTTTTTATTTTTTTTTATTTACGCATCATTAAAATCACTGCTCCAGGAGATAACGTCTTTA
The DNA here is from genome assembly GCA_029574335.1 of Rana kukunoris. Taxonomy (NCBI): domain Eukaryota; kingdom Metazoa; phylum Chordata; class Amphibia; order Anura; family Ranidae; genus Rana; species Rana kukunoris. Next base: position 208,010,661 of record CM056051.1, read on the forward strand.
AATAGCACAATCACCTGCCTGCCAGTAAATTAGAAATAACTGATCTAGCTAAGCTATACAGTGTATACATATATGTACAACTCCTGGGATGTATATACCGTATTGATCGCCCTATTACGTGCACCGGCGTATAGCGCTCACCCCTAATTTAGCCTCACATTCCTGGAAAAAATTTTTTTTAATACTTACAGTTTTGGTGTCTTGCCCAGCGTCCATCGGCGGCCTTGTCCGGTCCGGCGTGGTGTCCTCCTGCGCTGGTCTCTGTGCGGATAGCCGCTTCCCTCGCTGTGTTTGAACGCCGCCACCGACATATACCGAGCGCAGTACACTCGGGTACACTCGGCCAGGCTCGGCTCCCCTCGCGGTTATGCGAGAGAAACCGAGCGTGGCCGAGTGTACCCGAGTGTACTGCGCTCAGTATATGTTGGCGGCAGCGTTCAAACACAATGCGGGAAGCAAGTATCGATCCCCGCTTCCCGCGCTGTGTTTGAATCCGCTGCCGACATATACCGAGCGCAGTACACTGGGGCACGCTCGGCTCCTCGCGGCTTCTCTCGCATACCCATGAGGGGAGCCAAGCCTGGCCGAGTGTACCCAAGTGTACTGCGCTCGGTATATGTCGGCAGCGGATTCAAACATAGCGCGGGAAGCGAGTATCGGCGTATATCGCGCACCCACGATTTTGCCCTGATTTTAATGGCAAAAAAGTGCGCGGTATACGCCGATAAATACGGTATATCATCTACACACTGTAAATTTAACTAAACTGACTAGCCTGCCTGCTCCATCTATCTATCTAGTAATAAAGACACTGGGCCAGATTCACAAAGCACTTACTCCGGAGTATCACAAGTTAGGCACGCGTAAGTCTAAAAATGCACACGCTCATCTATGCACCGTACCCCCAAAACGATATACGCCTAAAATCCACATTTTTTAGACCGACGTTATTTGGATAGACCGGCGCAGCGTGCGTGCAAAACTGCACTAGACACACCATTGATTTGCTATGCAAATATGCAAATGAGGGAGATACGCCGATCCACAAAAGTAAGTTTGTGCTTTTCAGGCTACACGATGTGCTTATCAGCTGCACATCCTGTCTAAAATTAGATCATATAAAAGCTTGCTTAAAATTAGACAATCCGTCTACATGTCAGCAAAAGCAACACCATTAGGGCCGAGCTGAGCAGCCACACTTGCAGGACATTAATCTGTATTCCAACATGCCAGGGGCATCCTTGCTCATAGCTACACTACTGACTTTAGATGAGCGCAGAAGGAGGAAGGCACGGAGGAGGGCACGGGAGAGGATCTTTGTCAGGTATATCTGTGGGGTGAGCCCAATGGTAATAGGCCCCCCTTTTGTCTGGAATTAGGGTGCAATTGGAGAGATACTCTGTGTTAATAGAAGGGTAGATGTTGGTTCCTCAGCTTCCACTAATTTCAGTGAAATTGAGTAAAGGTGGATTAATTAGGTCAGGAGCCTGTGCAGGCCAGCAGGCCCAAAGATTGCTAAAGTAAAATGATCCTATGCTGCTATAAGGATGCCAGTTGTGACTGATGCACCTTAAACCATATAAAACAAAGAAAACAATGTGTCTCTAGAGTCTAATAGGTAGGAATCCCTACTAGTGTGGTTGATTACACTAGTAACCACACTAGTAGGGATTCCTACCTATTAGACTCTAGAGACACATTTTTTTCTTTGTTTTATATGGTTTAGGGTGCATCGGTCACAACTGGCATCCTTATAGCAGCATAGGATCATTTTACTTTAGCAATCTTTGGGCCTGCTGTCCTGCACAGGCTCCTGACCTAATTAATTCACCTTTACTCAATTTCACTGAAATTAGTGGTAGCTGAGGAACCAACATCTACCCTCCTATTAACACAGGGAATCTCTCCAATTGCACCCTAATTCCAGCCAAAAGGGGGGCCTATTACCATTGGGCTCACCCCACGGATATACCCGACAAAAGGTATTAATTTAGCAGCGCCATTTCCCTTTCTACTATTCATATTTATATTAGCTCCCCACATAGGGATCCTACTGGGAGGCAACAGCTACTTTATTCATCATAGCGCGGACTCCCCTGTTCTTACACGGGAGAGGATCTGCCGACCGCCACTGGGCAAGGTACTGGCAACACTCCATTTCCTTGCCAGTGGCTCTTTTCACCCTAATGGGTAAATATATATTTTATATACATTTTTTTCTGTTTAGTATATATTTTATAATAATTAATATAATAAATATATATATTTTTATTTTTTTAACTAATATAAATTTACTAATTTTAATATTATTATAATTATCTTATTTAATATATATATATATATATATATATATATATATATATATATATATATATATATATACATACATACATATACATATACACACCGACACGACACAAACCTCCAAACAGCAACAGACAACGGAATAAAAGCACCTTGCTTCAGGAAGGGAAAAAAATTGGATGTACTTTTGCAATGGAAGGGCATTTCTCTCTGTCTATTTAAGCACTGTGCAAAGTTTACTAAGTCTGACGGGCCTAGTTCCTATGTAACTGAATGCGCCGTGCTGAGTTCTGAGCATGCTCAGAGAGGTGCTGACCAAAGTCTGCTTCATGTGCACATGCCCAGGCTCTTCATTTGCATGGGGTCACGGTTCATTTCAATGGAACACGCCCACGTCCTTCCCACTTTGAATTACACCGCCTTATGCCTCGGAATTTACATTGCACCGGTGCAAATTTGGCTGAAAATACTACGAGGATACGGTACTTGCGCCTCGAAATTAAGCCGGTCTAACTTAAAGGAGTTGCACTACGCCGGTCCAAAAATGCGCCAATGTACGTGAATCTGGCCCACTGTCTCTCTCTCTCTATAGGACTGATCTCTTTAACAACGCCGTAACACACTACACGAGGCCGCCTTGCAGGCAGCCTTTTATAGTGTGGGGCGTGTACTAAAACCCCTGAGCCATAATTGGCCAAAGCCACCCTGGCTTTGGCCAATTATGGCTCTCCGTCTTTTGCGCGCTGTGATTGGCCAAGCATGCGGGTCATAGTGCATGCTTGGCCAATTATCAGCGCGCAATGCCGCAGTGAATTATGGGCCGTGACGCATCACTCAAATTGGGCGCGAACGACCCTTTTTGTTTGAATTCCAACGAACGTATGAACAGACGATGTTCGAGTCGAACATACGTTCGAATCGAACGCAGAGCTCATTCCTATTGGTGAAGGATAAGATTATATGTTTTTGTTTTTTTAAGGTGGTTATTTCTCAGCTACATAAATATTAGCAAGTGTCTCTAACTACTGTCACAGCAGAAAGGGCAAAACAAAAAGCAATAGAACCCAGTTTATTAAAAGCAAAATACTGGCTGTGCTGTTTTTTCACTAACGATTGTTCTTTTCCTTTTTTCAATAAGTCCAATAGAGTGTTTTAAGGTAAGCATTACTGGCTCAAATGGATTAAGTTGGCTAGGAAGCAAGGAAAAGTCTTTGAAATCTTTGGGTTTTAGCAAAATTAACAAAAAAAAAAATTACCAGAGAAAACATACAAAAAACAATTGAGCAAGTAAGTAAAGAATTTTAAAGACAAAACAGTAATAACTTTAAAAATGTAAAGCATAACTGTGTTTTCACTAAAGTGTATACATTTTTTTCATGCCACACCATACCCTGGCAAAATGACAACATTATGGGTTCCCATAAATCTTATTTACAACAATACAACCTGCAGTTAATAGTCTTTATGTCAATTTTGTAATGCTACAGTGGGGATGATTTACTAAAACTGGAGAGTGCAAAATCTGGTGCAGTTGTGCATGGTAGCCATTCAGCTTCTATCTTTAGCTTGTTCAATTAAGGGCCCTTTCACACGTCCGCTCCGCCTATCCGTTCATTACAAGTCCGTTAAACCTGGAAGCCGATTTGCTTTAATGCAGAGCTGCACCAGATGTTGCACTCTCAAGTTTTAGTAAATAAACCCGGATACGTCAGTTATTAAATTGGTAATGCACAAGCTGACTGAAGGAGTGAGTTGAGGAGTATTTTTCAGTATGGAGTTGGTATTGCAAGCCATTGGAAGCAATCAACTGACCAAGGGAAGATCTGTAGATAGTGAATAGAAGGGGCCCAAGGACAGAATCGTATGGGATCCCAACAAAAATAAAAAAAAGGAGAGGAGATAAAGTTGTAGGTGACACTGAAGAAGTGGTTAGATGGATAGGAGGTGAACCAGGAAAAAACAAAGTATTGGGGACCAAAGGAGTAATGGTTTAGCGGTAGGATCACACTTTTTTTTTTAGGGGGGGGGTAGCAGTTACTTTTAATACCATGATGCCCTCTAATTAAAGTTGAATATTTTGAGCATATCACACATGAGTGTACCAGATGTTGAAAAAAACTGTCAAAGTTTTTTTTTTACTTTCAACTAGGTAATCTCAAATGATTTTCTTTTATCTGTGCATAAACCGAAATGTAAAGTTGGTTATTTTTGTCTATAGCCTGCTTTGTTCTATTCTAAAAAGATATGGCAAATCACATTTATATTCAGAAATATCAGATTGTTAGTGTAATGTTAGATTTAAATAGAAAAATAAAAGTAATATCAACAATTTCTTCACAATACTATTGCAAATAGTTCAACACAACAAAACATTTGACATCTAGAAATTATATTTAGAATGCGGAAAGAAAATGAGAAATGTTGTCTATCATACAGAGCCATAATAAGCCTGGATTTAATTTGATTAGCAGCATCAAATCCAAAAGAAACTGCATTTTGACCTTAAGCTACTCTATTAGTACAAAAATCCATATTTAGCCTGCAACCAGTTGAAGATTCATTGCTTATTCCTGAATCAGCATGTTAGCTCAGAAATAAAAAAAAAAGGGAAATCACTTCAGCACATATAAAGTCAGGCTCTTGCCAGAGTTCTATTTCCTGGTTTTATATATCTCTCTAAAAAGCAAGGTTCTGTTCTAGATTTATATAACATAACACATACTTTGTACATTATTTTTGAAATTCTAAAACATATACATACTTTAAAATTGAAATAAATTATGCATAAAAAGAATGAATCAGAATCCATCAAGGAGAAAAAAGCTGCTTTATAAATTAAGCACAAAATATATTATGTGAAGGGATTATACCAACAGTTTATCACTAAAGAGGAAAAAACTATTTTTTTAATTTTCTATGCCTTAGATTTCTGTGAAACAAACCCACATCTTTACAGCATGTATTTTGTGTAGTATAGGTGACTCTGGTTACAGTATGAAAGCAAATTTGGCCAAATAGGTCCTCTAGATTCAATAAACCATGACCATACCTTTCATCAACTCTAAAATTGAAACTTTTCCAGAAAAATTCACAAAGTGGATAATGCCAACAGAGAACAGCAAGCCAAGTCAGGAAACTACGGTAGTTAACAAAGTAATATCAACTTTCAAGTAAAGTTAACAAAGTGGGTCAAACCAAGATGGAGCAGCAAACTGGTATTCGAGGGCACAAAGAAAGAATTTCACCCATGGGTCACACCAATAAAAATAAAAAATAAATAAAAAAAGGAAACCAAGTCAGGACTCCAGTTTATAAAGAAAAAGAACTGATATTTTTTGTCAGGGTTCACAGAGAAATGAGCAAGTCTAGGCTCCAGTGTACCAATGAAATAAATCACAACTTTCCAGAGATATTTACAAAGTTACAAAAGGAAAGGGAAGTAGGAACAGCTGCTGAAGCAGTCTTCCTACATCCACAAGGAAAAAAATGGGCTATCTCAGTACCAATGAACGGGAATAGACTTAAAATTGTATAAATGTTTTTATATGTAATACAGAATTATTCTATTACAAAATTGAAAACATGAAATAAACAGGGGGGGGGGGGGTCGACAGAGTATACAGGTACTTCTAGACTTCTAAGTGGATTACTGGTTATGGAAATTGCTCCATAACCAGTAATCTACTTGGAAATCTACAAGTATCTGTATACTGTATCAACCTTCCCCCCTTTTTTCTTTCATGTTTTCAATTTTGTAATAATATATGTTTTTATATGTAATAAAGAATTATTATATTTTAAGTCTATTCCCGTTCATTGGTACCAAGATGGTAAATTCTTCCTTGTGGATGTAGGAAGACAGCTTCAGCAACTGTCCCTATATCCCTTTCCTTTTGCATATAATAATTTTTGGATGATGATACCTTTACTTTGCCTATTTATTAGGTTTTAATCTTGAGGCAATACTCACAATATTTTCAATAATTACAGTGGACTCCTACAAGAAAGAGCAGCAAGCTAGGATAGGGCTCCATTTTTACAAAAGGAAAAATCTGACACCTTATGGAGAGAAAAATGTGTACTTTTTGTTTCTGATGATTAATCCATATATCAACATATTTGCATATACAGGAGATAGTATCCACATATGTAGTATCCATATATGTAGTCAGCTGTGAACCAGAAAATGGTTTAAATGAAAAGGTCACCTTTTCTAGAAACAAAACAAAAAAACAATTAGCAAATATTTTCCAAACAAAATATTTTATAATTTACGGTTATTAAAAATGACCTTTACATTTCGATATGCGGCCTCTATTATGTTCTAAAATTGTCGCCATGTTGTTACACAGATACTCAGATCTCTTATTGGCTCACTACTTCTCTCCAATGTATGCACAGAGTGGAAAAACATGAGAGGCATCCCTACAATATCAGTTTGGCAGTTTGATTTTTGCTAAAATTCTTTCTAATACTACAGCCAAATGGATGTAGATGATGCTTCTTCATATTACAACACTGAGATTGCTGAACTGGTGATAAGTTAAGACTCTGGGTAGTTTAAAAAAGGAAAAGGTAAGTCAAACATCAGTTTTGAAAAAAAAAATGTTAAATTATAATTCCTACAAGTTCATCTGGAGTTTCACTTAAAATACGTAATGTGTAGATTATAGCAGCAATTATTTGATCTCCACGAAAAATTATATTTCCTTGATAAATACTGTATTTATTGGCGTAAAAGACGCACGGCGTATAACACGCACCCCAATTTTAAGAGGGACGTTTAAGGAAAAAAAAATTCACAGCCCCCCCATCCAGTACACAGCCCCCCTCTCCCTGCACAGTACACATCCCCCCATCCAGTGTAGAGCCCCTCCCCCTGCACAGTACACAGTCCCCCATCCAGTATACAGCACCCACCCGCTGCACAGTACACAGCCTCCCATCCAGTGGACAGCCCCCCATCCAGTGGACAGCGCTGCCAGAATTCTCTACACTGCTCCTCCTGTATCACTTCTATTGTAAAATGAAGCTGATCTGGTCACATGACTGCTCTCCTCTGACATTGCATAGATGGTCATGTGATTGCTCTCCTCCTCAAATCTAAAGATACACTCAGAGGAGGAGGAGAGCAGCAAGAAATAAAAGGAGTTATTGAGATATTTACAAGCTTTGTTTTATAATGACTCTGACACCGTGTAGGAGAAGGGGCTGGCAAGTGTTTTTTTTTATCAATTTTAGACTATGCAGGCAGTGCTGTCCCAGGACCAAAAGAGGCAGTGCGGCCTGCCTGGCACCCCCCCAATGGGTGGTTCCCGGGGTAGACCGCCCGATCCCACCCCCTGTTAAAACATTATCGGCATATAACACTGTTTACCCTCTAGTTTCGGGGGGGGGGGAGTGCATGCTATATTCCGATAAATACGGTATATGTTGTAATAGTACAGGGTCCACCTTCAGCACCATAGAGTTTTTGTGTTTCTTCTCTTAACTCAAAGATACTGTATCTTCTAGCTAAAGGATTAGTTCACCTCTATAAAAAAAATATATGTGGTCCAAAAACACCAATCCATAATTCTAAACTAGTCCAAATTTTTTAAAAAATGCATGTATGCTCTTCCCATATCTTTAGGCCCTTTGTGAACCCTGCCTCAAATGCTTCTAAAATTTTCACTGTCCTCTTCTCAAAGACAGACCAGCCATTAGGATGAGCGTACCTATCAGTACAGGAGTGAGCACTATCCTCCTTCCAAGCCCTTAACATGAACATTGTCTTCTCTGATGAGCTCAGCGGTTGCGTCAGGAGAAAGATTGTTGCAGCTGCCGAGTCATGGGTGGTGACAAGATATAGCGATGTGAATGCGTGGGGATCAGAAGGATGTCACTCGCCCTTGTACCTCTAGGAGCACTTATCTTAATGTTTGGTCTGTCCTTGCGAAGAAGACAGGATGGAGCTGTAAAATCTGTTAAAAGCATTTGGGGCAGTCTTTACTCCTTGCACAAATGACCTACAGGTATATGAAGAGCATAAATACATATTTAAAAAAAAAGTTAATTTAGCATTATGAAACGCTAAAACGTGTTCATGGACTGCATATGGTGTTTTTTTGTAAAGGTAAACAAAACCTTTAATCCGTGAGCTTGTAATAAAAATGTTTAATGATAAATGGTACATTTAAATGGCATCAGCAAAAATGGTTGAAAACATATACATAACATAAGCAGACCCAAGTGATATTGGTAGCCACTAGTGAAAAAGTGCTAGGGATGGGGAATTAAAAGTAGGGGTAAACTAAACTTGAGTAATTACTACAGACAATAGTTCTCTCACTTATGTTACTTGATAAAAAAAAACATAAAATAAATAAAAATAAAAAACCGGCCATCTTGTGAGACAGAAAGTGCAGGAAGAGAGTAAGGGGAGTGTTTTTTTCTGTCTGTGCAATGTAAGTGCATTTTTGTGCTCTGATTGACTAATTTATATATTATAAAAAGATATACTATGTGAAGATTTCTTTGATATTTTTATGGTGGCTTGGAAATATTTTTGTGGTATTGGGGCCTGAAATGGAAACAAAGGAGGAGGAGGTATGGAGTTGCAGACTCAGAATAATGTGTGTAAAGACCTGAGTAATGATTGAGTATAGGAGAGTATAGGTGCATAAGTGTATTAGACATACAATTTTTTCTTCATTCACATTATTATTTATATTGCTATTGTTATTATACAGGATTTATATAGTGCCAACAGTTTGCGCAGAACTTTACAATGTAGGGAGACACTACACCAATAGTACAATTCAAAACAAGAGGATTAGAGGAGCCCTGCTCTGGGAGCTTACAGTCTAAGAGGGAGAGGCTGGTGAAACAAAAAGGTAGGGACTGAGGGATGAACCAATGAGGGGAGTAGAAGATTTTGTTGTTAGCAGGAGGCAGGATAGGCCACCCTGAGGAGATGAGTTTTCAGGGATCACATAAAAGTGGACAGAGTAGGAGATAGCCAGACAGATTGGGATAGTGAGTTCCAGAGGATGGATGAAGCTCTGGAGAAGTCCTAGAGATGAGCATGGGAGGAGAAGACAAGGGAGCTAGACAGCAGAAGGTCTTGGGAGGAGTGGAGAGGACCGTTTGGGTGATATTTGGAGATAAGATTGGTTATGTTCTGGGCAGAATTGTGAATGGCTATGTATGTTACTGTTAGTGTTTTGAATTGTAATCGTTGGGCAATGGGAAGCCAGTGGGGGGATTGGCAGACACTAAATGGTTGGTAAGGTGGAGGACTCTGGCAGTGGCATTCATGATAGACTGGAGAAGATATATATGCAGAGAAGCAGATAACAAGGGAGTGAAGTCGCTTAGGGGTCTTGACGGTTAGAAAGGGGCGTATTTTGGAGATGTTTTGAGGGTGAAGTCTGGATTACATGAGGGGAGGGTGAAGTCAGGATTAGGCATGAGGGGAGGGACAGATGGCTGTATTATTGAACTCGATGGAGAAGTCAGGGGGAGTGGCAAGAGCTGGAGGAAAAATGAGCTCAGTTTTTTTTATTTTAATTGTATATTTATTAAGTTTTTCCATGAAAAATACAAAACGAAAAAAAAAAAAAAAAAAAAAAAACAACAGAAAGTGCATTTTGAACAGTATGGTCGCCATACAAATTACTTGAGTCGCACGCAGATGACAACAGAATAAACTTACTGTAATACAAGTACAAGAGGTGGTATAAAATTTCAAAACAGTTCGGGGGGGATGAGGGAAGGGGAAGGGTGGATCAGGAGAGCAAGCTTAACAAACATTATATCTCACTAACAAGAATTTTTACTCTCCAAATTGGCCATCAGCAAGATTCCTAGAGTAACCCAACTGAAGGACCTGGGTACTCTAGGGTGACTTAACTGAAGGAAAAAGAGGGGCGGGGGAGGAGGGGGAAACCATGGAGAGAAGAATACAACAGTATGTATTCTATATAGACTATACTAACAAAGTCATATGGGCATGCATTGATTATGGTGGAATTAATGGTATGGCACCTGGGTTAAGCTCACAGTGATCCTATAAATCCCAAATTAATGAAAACTGAGGAAGTAAATCGTGAACTACTGCAGTAAGGTTTTCCATTCTACGGATCTGTTCCAGAATCTGTAAAACCTGTGGGAGTGTGGGTGGGGAGGTAGATAGCCATCTTAAGGGGATAGCCCTTTTAGCCGCCAATAGGAAGAAGGTGGCTAATTTTTAAGCGTGCTTGGAGATACCAGGGGATGGTAGACCCAGGATTTAGTGAATCAGGTCAAGGAGTAGGTTCATCTTGAATAGGCCTTGTAGATGCACTTGGATGGAGGACCAGAACAGTTGGGCAATGGGGCAGTCTCAGAATATGTGAAAAAGAGAGCCAACACCGTCCTGGCACCTACAGCACACTTGAGGAACCTTGGGGTCATATCTATGCGAAACCTCGGGAGTCCTGTACCAGAAAAATACGATTTTATAACTCGTCTATCTGTTCAACACACCTTGATTTGGAAACCGCCTCCCAGATTCTCTGCCATTGAGGGAGAGAAATAGGTCATTGGAGAATCTGAGACTGACTAAAATCTGTGTTTTAGTCAATGGGAGAGCATCGTGGAGAAATTTAGAAATATCAGAAATGAGGTGGGTCTGGTGTGGGCCTTGGGCACATAAAAGTTCAAATGAGGTGGGTTTATCCAGGGTCAGAGTTTGTGACTGAGAGTGGAAATAACATTTAAATTCGAGATATGAGTAAAAGATGTTTAGGAATCTGGTGTTTTCACTGTAGTTCAATGAAAGGTAATAGGGTACGGGTGAGAGGGGGTATGATGTTACGTTCAGGGGTTTATTTGGATGTAGGATAAACTATCCGGGATATCAGGATTAAAAAGCATATTTAGTAGGGGTGTGCACGGGGAGGATAGGGAGAATTGGCGATAGCATCTTTTCCATATCGAGAGTGTGAATAGCATCAGATGTAAACAAAGGCTCTGAAGTTGGGAAATATAAGTAGTTACTGTAGACTAGATCATGGATCAGAGATGTACCAGGCTTACTATACTCATTTCTATCTCTGACCACCTACTAGAGGACATTCTGGTGGACCATGCAATAACCGGTTGAAGGTGGGTAGCAAGCTAGTATTTGATAAGGTCCAGAGCCCCCACGCCATCCCTGGAGCGAGGGGCTAATATTGCTGACTTGGCTATACTGTGTACTTTATTGTGCCAGATAAAATTTAGGAAAAGTCTCTGCGTGGCCTTAGGTTGTGACATTGGAATGGGGATCGGCAAAGTTTCAAACAAGTAGAGAAGACTTGGTAAGATGGACATTTTAAGGACTTAAGAGAGAGAGATAGGGAGGGTGTCCCATTGATGCAAAAGTTGATCAATGTCGCAGAAGAGGGGGGGAAATTTGCCTGTAAAACAGTGTGATGTGAGGAGGTTAAATCATGTATCCCTAAATATTTGAGGGTGTGTGGACACCAAAAGTAAGGTTAATTCTGTTGCAGTATGGCCAAGGTAGAAGGGAGGATGTGTTAGAGTTTCTGTTTTGCTTGTATTGGTTTTATACCCAGACATTTTTTTAATAGATCATAAAGATTTGGGAGGGAAATAAGAGGAACAGTCAGCGTCGGTAGGATGTCTGCAAACAGAGAGAGTTTATACTCGTAGAGAGACCCCACGGACGTCAGGGTGTGTGCGGATAGTTGCAGCCAATAGTTCCAGACATAGTATAAACAGCAAAGGGGACAGTGGGCACGACTGTCTGGTGCCATTGCTCAAGGGAATTGATGGCGAAACAAACAAAGAAAGCTTAACCTGGGATTGGAAGTGGGTCGGGAATATTAGGCATGTAATGCTGTCATAAAGGTGGCCTTTAAAACTTTTGTGCATTTGTGCATTTAGGTTTAGGATAAGGGAGGTACGATGGGCTGAGGAAAGTTTGGGCAGATGCAAGGATTCTATGAGCTCAGTTTTAGAAAGATTGAGTTTGAGGAAGTGGTGCGACATCCATGTTGATATGTCAGTTAGTAAGTAATGCAAGAGGAGAGTAGAGATATATATGTGTGTGTCATCAGCACTGGAAGCCATGGGAGTTTATTAACAGACCAAGAGAGGAGGTGTAAATAGAGAAGAGAAGAGGTCCGAGGACAGAACCTTAAAGTAACCCTACAGAAAGAGGAAGTGGAGAGGAGGAAACAGTTTTAGGTCACACTGAAGGAGCGCTATGATATATAGGAGAGCCAGGAGAGAGCAGAGTCTTGAAGGCCAAGAGAGTGGAGTTTTTCTGAGGAGGTGACGGTCAGAGAGGTCGAATAGTATGAGTATGGAGTAGTGGCCATTAATTTTATCAGTTAGGTCATTAGTGATTTTCAGTGTAGCAAGCAGAAATCCAGACTGTAAGGGGTCAAGAAGGTTGTTGTCAGTGAGGTAGAAGCTAAGACGGTTTCAGACAAATCGTTCTAAAAGTTTTGATGCAAACGGGATCAAGGAGATGGATCTAAAGTTGTTCAGGCTGGTGGGATACAGTGAGAGTTTTTTAAGTATGGGGGCAATCAGGGCATGTGTTACAGGGGAGAAGAAGGTGCCAGTAGAGAGGGAGAGATTGAAGATGTGAGTGAGGGAGCATAAGATAGAAGAAGATGGTGATTGTAGTAGATGTGAGGAAACAGGATCCAGGGGACAGGTGGCAAGGCAGGCTGAGAAAACTTTAGAGACCTCTTCAGTAGTAGCAAGGTCAAAAGACCTTGAAGTGTTGAGAGTGGATCAGTAAAAGGTATGTTAAGTGGGTTAGATGTCTGCAGTGGGGATGTCCCCACAAATTGCATAAATCTTGTTTTTTAAATGATTGGCAATCTCGCGAGCAGTAAGCAAGTTACTGGGTGGAAATGGTGGTGGAGAAAGTAGAGAGTTAAAAGTAGAGAAGAGACAATGAGGACTGGAGGACAGAATATTAATGAGGGTGACAAAGTAGATTTGTTTGGCAGCATGGAGGGAGGAATTTTATTTTAAGAAGGTAGATTTATATTGGGTGAATGCATGCTGGGAGTTGGTTTTAAGCCACATTTGTTTCAGTGCTTGGCTAGGTCTCTTAAGGTTTCTGGTGTTGTTGATCTGCCAAGGTTGTAATAGTCCGAGCCTGACATTGTGTGGTGAGAGATGCAAGAATCCAGTGAGGATGACAGTGAACTGTTGTAGATAGAGGTGGCCAGGTTGGGGGGCAAGACAGGGGTGAGATTTTGTCATGAAGGTGGTCAGTTGTAGAGTAGAAATGAGAAGGAATTAAGTGGCCAGGGTTTCTGCGGGTAATTGTTTTCTGCTTAGTGGGACAGGTGGTTGGAGACGAGCACATTGTGAAAGTGATGAGGTTGTGGTCTGAAAGAGGAAAGGGGGTGTTGGTGAGGTTGTAGGGGGTGCAAAGATGGTAGAAAACAAGGTTGAGGGTATTACCATCAGAGTGAGGGAATGTGTCCATTGCATAAGGTCAAAGGATGAGGTTAAAAAGTTGGAATGCAGCTGGGCTGCTAACATTGGTGAGGATGTTGAAATCACCAAGGAAAATAGTGGGTTTGCAGAGGAGAGAAAGTAGGGTAGCCAGGCAGAGAAGTCATCAAGGAAGCGCGACACTGGTCCAGGAGGCCGATAGATCACTGCAATCCTTAGAGAAATAGGAGAGAACAGACCAAAACAATGTGTCTCAAAAGAAAAGAAGAATAGAGGAGGGGTAGACAGGACTTGAAAAGGGGCTCCGTGGGGATATAAGCAAAACCAACAGTACTTCCTTCCTGTCCACTGGGTCTGGGTGAGTCCAGTGTGGAGGCCTCCAGTATTATAATATACTCACGTAAACATGCTTCTAGAAGAGTAAATTACTGCATTCAAATTAAACATTTACAATTTTTGTTTTACTGCTTTGCACTCAACGCCGTATTGCTGATCTTTACTCAGCTGTGTGCAATATCCCATAGAAAACAATGCATTTAATTTCTGATCAGTAAAAAAAACTCAGCATGTTTTACTTCCGTGTACCCTCATACTGCCTTGACCCTCATTTTCTGGGGTCCCTAGCCAGCACTTCTTCCCCCCTTCTGAATGTCTATATAGCTCTTGCTATGGGGCCACTCAAGCAGGCTCAATTTTGAGGCACGCTCTGTGTGTTCATCGACACACAGAACACAGCTCAAGCCTGCCCCCAGCTTACTCCTCACAGGCTATGAATGACATCAGCAGGAGCCAGAGAACAGAGAGAAATGCTGCTTTTGGGCACAGCACTGGATCAAGATCAGACTCCAAGTATAAGGAGGGTTGTATATAGTTTATACTTCACTATTCAAAAATAAAAACTTGCAGCAACAACTTATTTTGTGAGACACATACATTAACAGTCAATATTCCAAAAGTAAAAGTTGTGCTAAATTTGTGACATACTGTAAGTGAAAACAGCAATGCTGTAAGCAGAAAGTCCATACAGTGAAGTAAGAAACAATTCCACGGTGCTTTGCTCATGGTCAGAATAGGGTGTGAATTCCAAAAGGAAAAACCTCCACCCAGTAAATTTGCTGTTTACCAACTCCTTAGGCCGCATACACACGTCTAAACAAATCCGATGAAAACGGTCTGACAGACCGTTTTCATCGGATATGTCTGCTGGGTTATTTTGGTTTGATCAGTGTACACACAATCAAACCAAATTCCCGCGGACAGACAGCGCGGTGACTTTGCGGTGATGTTGATGCCACCATGTCACCACTCCAGGAAGTAAAATACTTCCACGCATGCGTCGAATCCATTCGGCGCATGCGGGAGATTTTTGTCCGCTGGTTAGGCGTACTAACCAGCAGACATGTCGGACGGACGGGTTTCCAGCAGACAAGTTTTAAAGCATGCTTTAAAACTTGTCTGCTGGAAAAACCTATCTGCTCGCCCGTACACACGATCAGATTTGTCTGCTGAAACGGTCCGTCGGACCGGTTTCAGCAGGTCTATCCTGCTTGTGGCTATTTTACCCAGCCAAGGCCATTGATCCTCCTGTGAAACCAAGTTGTGAGTCGCCCGCCACTCAAGGGAGGACCCCATCAGATGAAGATTCCAAGAAAAGAGATAAGGCTGACTTTGTGCCAATGAGCTCCTAAAGTCTGTTACTTGAATTATTAAATCAGTGTAGGTTTATCACTGTATGAAGTCTGATTCATGGTGTTTCCTGCATTACAATAGAGACAAGATATACCTGTGCTCAACTAGTATAAGGAGGGTCGGGGGGGATCCTGTGCACAGAAAGTTAAAACAAAGAGAATGCTTTAAGATCCATTTTAGGTAAAGGGGTCACAATATTTGATGAGTGTTCAGCACTTGGGGAGTGTGGAGTGACACGGCACAAAGCACATTATAGAAGTTTCTTTACTTTGCACTGGAGTGTGCACACCAAGACACATTCACAGGAGTGATAATCTGCAAACATCGGAGTGCACTGTTATAAAGGACACCCATATATAATTTCATGGTGAACTTGAGGGGATGGAGGACTAAACGTATGGAAGCACTAGTTCATTAATATTGTTTTGTAATGTTTATTTTGACAACAATGTTAATGGTTGGACTATGACATTTTGAGTAGTGTAAGCCTTATGCCGCGTACACACGGTCGTTTTTTGCGATGAAAAAAAACAAAGTTTTTTAAAACGTCATTTAAATTGATCGTGTGTGGGCAAAACCAAAAAAAAATTCCAACATGTTTGAATTTTTTGTGTCGTTTTTCAAAACGTCGTTTTTTGTTTCACAAAAAGTCACCGTGTGTAGCAAAAACGTCGTTCAAAACGACGTTTTTCAACCCGCGCATGCCCAGAGGCTAGTTATGAAGCGAGCTTCAATGGAAAAGAGTGGTGAACGTAACCTTGCTTTTTGTGAAAAAACGATGGTGTGTATGCAAAATTGTCTTTGAAAAGTGACGTTTCAAAAACGTTGTTTTTTACTTCACAGAAAACGTTGTTTTTTTTCATCGCAAAAAACGACCGTGTGTACGCGGCATTAAAGACACAAAGCTGCATTTTTTCCTTTGGACTTTTTTTGTGACTTTGGACTAATTTATGAATATAGTGTGGTGTTCAGCTGCTTGCATCACATAGAGTTTCAAAAATAGCAAAAACAAATGCATACACCGCACTTATGCATACATGCAAAATCTTTAAAGTAAGCCGCTACCTGAATGACTTATGGTATGTGTGATATTAATGTCAACACCAAGAATCTCTGCCTGACACTCCTGACTAGATGGAAGTCTCACCCATAGTGAGGAAATTTTGTTAAAGCAAAGTGACTTATCACTAGCACTACAATTGAGAATAATATGGTATAATGACAAGAGTTTGTACTTTGTTTTTTATGGGATTTTTTTTCACTTTAGAAGCAGATAGTGTAGTGGGATTATTTCCAAAATATGGGCATTGCCAAATTGGATAATTCGGAAAGCGTTGGATAATCTGGAGTATTTCTGTTTTTGTGGATACTGATTACCAAACAAAAAGGGTTGGGAACAGTGGTGATGTCCTTATCCAACTATGGGCATTGTCATATTTGGATAAGGATATCACCACTGTCCCCAGCCCTTTTGTTTACCATTAGCTTTTGGCCTGGGAATCTCCCGACAGACAGCTGAATATGGCCTGGAAATATACAGTACCATGTGGGTAGTTTATACTTACACAACAGCTTCCAAGCCCAGGCACAGCCCATCTGAATACTGGCATACCTCTGTATCACAGCTCAGAGCTAGTCCTAACAATTTTGACATGTGCATCTAATTCAGGTACTTATTGCTGCCACTTTAGGAACAGTTCTCGGATGATGAAACTGGTGGTAAGGTTTCTAAAATGGCAGGAGTAATAACTACTCGAAATTGCTGCATGTGTTGTAATCTTACTGACACCGACGTAAAAGCCTGCCTGTTCTGAAGGAAACTAAAGCTAGAAATACACCTGTACAATGGAGTTGATTCACTAAAACTGGAAAATGCAAACTCTGGTGCAGTTGTGCATAGAAACCAATATCGGCTTCCAAAATATTTTTTTGTCAAAGCTTAATTAAACAAGCTGAAATTAGAAGCCGATTGGCTACCAGGCACAGCTGCAAATGTTGCACTCTCCAGTTTTACTAAATTATTACTTTTATTTTTAACTCCCTAGAGAGTTTCTCCCCCATCCTTTTAGAAAACTTGACAGAAACCTGAAGTGGTATTAAACCCAAAAAACAAAAATGTTATATATTGCAGCTTACCAATCATTAGATGCAGTGACTGCATTTGTTTTATTTTTTTAGACTTTTCTCCCTCAGTTTTCACTAGGTGATCTGCCCAGTAACACATCTCCTATATTAGACTGTCCCCATTCTAAATGAATGAGCATAGGGGGTAGATGTAAACAAAATAATTGTCAGTCTTGGAGGAGGAAAGCATTAGATGTACTAGCAGATTTCCATACACAAATTGAAGCTCAACTCCAGCTATAACTTTAAAAGCAGTTACAGCAACAGTTTTGTTTTCCTTTTTCAGATAAATCCTTTACATAAATAAAAACTGCTCATTGTAAGCACCTCTGTCAGTAATAAATTGTTGTTTCAACAACCCTGTAACTGATACATTTGTTGGAGAACTTATTATTTTAAAGAAAAAAAAACAGACTTAATGTCCAGATCACTAGATCCAATTAGAAAAGGCCCTAAAAAAATTAAACCAATGCAGCCATCACATCTAAGAATTTGTAAGCTGAAATATATAACAATTGGGTTTAATACTGCTTTACAACATGAATCATTGTGCATGAAACAATGCAAGGAAACAACTTTAAAATGCCGCATACACATGACCGTTTTTCATGATGAGAAAAATGCCATTTTTAAATTGGTCATTAAAAACAATCGTGTGTAGGCTCCAGAGCATTTTTCTCGACGAGAAAAATGGGCATTAAAAACTTAGGCCCAGATTCACAGAGCGATTACGCCTGCGCAACAGGAGATGAGCGTGCGTAAGTCTAAATGTGCGTGTGCGTTTCGATGCACGGCATCCCCAAAACGAGATACGCAAGAAATCTACTTTTTTTGGTCCGGCGTAATTTTGTTAGACAGGCGCATCCGTCCGTGCAAAACTGCGCTAGACAGACCATTGATTTGCTAGTCAAATATGCTAATGAGGGACTTACGGGGATCCACAAAAGAACGTTGGGGCAGCGCAGGCTACGCAGTGTGCGCAACAGCAAAATGTCCTGTCTAAATTTAGAGCATATAAAAGCTGGTCTAAAAAGAGAAAAAAGGTCTACTTGTTAGATAAAGCAACACTGTTAGTGAGGAGCTCAGCAGTCACACGTGTTGCACAACAATCTGTATGCCAACATGCCAGGGGCATCGTCGCACATAGCTATACTACTGACTTTAGATGAACAAAGAAGGATGAAGGCACGGAGGATGGCACGGAGGATGGCACGGGAGAGGATATACTGCACCCGCATAGACCTGTTTGGCATGAGTGATTCTGAGGTGTATCGCATTTTCAGATTCACCCCTCATGTCATCCTGGAATTAACCACAACCCTGCAGGAGGACATCACCAGCCGAACACAACGCTCACATGCAGTGCAGCTACTGGTCAAGGTCATGGCAACACTCCATGTCCTTGCCAGTGGCTCTTTTCAGCGTACAAGTGGAGTGGTGGCTGGGATGTCACAATCCTCCATGAGCAGATGTGTGCACCAGGTTGTCCCAGCAATCCTCAGACGCATGGCCAACCAAATCATCAAACCCACCACTGAGGACCTGATTTCTACAGAATTGCCAGATTCCCACGCACCATCGGGGCCATTGATTGCACACATGTGGCACTCCAGCCCCCCCAGGAGACAGAGCACATGTACCGCAATCGGAAGCATTGGCACTCCATCAACGTACAGGTGATAGTCGATGCCCAAGGCCTCATATGGCACGTCCGTGCCAAACACCCAGGGTCCAGCCATGACAGCTACATATACAATCAATGCCACATCCGAATGGAATTCGATCAGAACGTGTATGGGGACACCTGGCTGGTTGGTGAGTGACATGGGTGGCAGGCATGACTATCCCCTCCCATGATGCACATATCACAAGGGGCACATGCATGACTAACATCCTCCTGTCTTTTCCCTTACAGGTGACTCTGCATATCCACTGGGACCCCATCTCATGACTCCTATCCGGAACCCCCAAACCCCAGGAGAGGAAAGATACAATCAAGCACATGCCCAAACACGAGCAGTGGTGGAGCGCACCTTTGGCCTCCTGAAGTCACGTTTCCGATGCCTGGATAAGTCTGGGGGGACCCTCTTGTATTCCCCAAACTTTGTGTGCCAGATCATCGGTGCATGTTGCATGCTGCACAACTTCGCAGTAAGAAAGGGCCTGCAGATTGACCTACGTGATGACCTGACCCCTGAACCAGACAATCCCCCCCTAACCGAGGCTACCCCGTCTTCTGAGGGAAGAGCAGCCAGGAGACAACTCACATTGGGCATCTTTGCACGTTAAACACACACATTAATCATGGCACAATGAGAATGCATGCATGCACACCACTGTGGTCCCTAGCACACACACCCCACATCCACATCAAATTGGATTGGCACCAGTCCAACATGCAGGACTTGTGAGCAGCAACGCCACGCCAAGGCTCCACCAAAATTGAGGGCGACACCCCTTTTCCGGCAGGAATGTCACCCCCACATTCAAACAGCATTCATAACCCAAAAAAAAATAAAAAATTACCAGCAAAATCAAAAATTTTCCAGCAAAAAAAATAAAAAACAAAAAAGGGGAAAAAAATGATTGCCCTTTACGTGAGCCACGCCTGGGGCGCCTGGGGCGCCCCCGGCCATGGCCCCGGCTCCTCAGGGGAGACTCATGGGGGGGGGAAACCGGGGAAGGAGGAGCAGCCCCTGATCTCTGCCCACCTGGCGGCCTGCCCTCCAAGGCCACGGCTATTCTGTCCAGGGCAGCACCAAGTGTTGCCGTGTTGGCCTGGATAGCCTGGGTGAGGGCCCTCACATCCTGCCCAACGCCTGCTGATGTAGTCTGCAGGTCGTTTAGGCAGGTTGTGAAAGCCCGGGAGTGGGAGTCCAGGTTCCCCAGCGTATCCTTGATGGAGGACAGGCTCTCCTCCATCCGCACCAATGTCTGGCTGACCTGTCCCAGATGGCGGGTCTGAAGGACCTGGACCCTTCTCAGAGTGGCGGGCAGGAGATCGGCCACCCCCCTGGTGTTCCTGGACGAAATCCTGCCTCCAGCTGATGCTTGTGGCCGGGGAGAAGGGGAGGCCCTTGAGAGGGGAGCCATGTTGGAGGAGGAGGGGGGGGCTCCCCCTTAGGGAGGGCTGCCTGCTGCCAGCCAGAGGGGAAGAGTCCTCAAAAACCACAAGTCCAGTGCCTGACATGGACTCCTCCTCCTCATGATTCTCCTCCTCCTCTTGAACCTCCTCCGCAGACTCCGGCCTTGTTGGGGGGGCCTCATTAGGCTGCTGTCCTGGGGATGGTGCGGTCAGGCCAGATGGCCCTGCACCCTCCTGCACATCTGTGGATGACACAAAACATTCACAGGTTGGAGGATCCACACACTTGCCACATATTCCCTTTCACCCCCTCCCCCACACATGCTACACACCTGATATTAAAAAAAATACTTACCTGGCACCACGGGCTCCGGACTTGAGTCAAAGCCGGGCAGGCCCTCAACTTCATGCCGATGAAAGGTCAGGGCCACCGCACGCTCCTCCGCTGTCAGCCTAAGACGGCATGGTGGGCCCCCTCCTGTGCCCCTGGCATGGGCATGCATTTTGGACAGCTTCTGTTTGACCAGACGCCGGAGGTCATTAATTTTTTTGTCAATCCCAGACCGGGTCCATGTCTCCCCCTCCCCCGCTGAATTGACCTGCTCAGTGATGAGGTCCAAAATCTCCCTCCTCCTGGCCGGGGTGGTGTTGGCACTGTCTGGGCCGTGGAGGAAACGCCCATAATCGCTAATGGCCCGGGCAAGAATTATTTTTTCCCCCACAGTAAAATTGAGCTTTCGCTTTCTCTCTGTCATACTTCCAAAAAAAATCACTCCCAGTCAACAAAAATCTGTCACAAAAACAACCAATCAATCAAGCAAGAACACACACAAAGAGAAAACTGACACCCAAAAAATCACACAAGCACTCAGCAAGAAACAGTCACAAAAACAAACAGCAAAAAATCAGCAAGAAAACAAACGAACAGAAATATATCAAACAAACAGTCTCTCAAACACTTATCAAAAAACACTTTCAAAGATCTACTAACAAACACTTGATCACACAGAACACTAATCTGACAACTACAAAACACAACGCAACGAACAGGACAAAAGCACTTGGTTAAATGGGAAGGGACAAAGGGATGTACTTTTGCAATGCAAGCGCGTTTGTGTCTGTCTATTTATGCTGTTTGCGTAGTTCACAAAGTTGCCCTAGTCCATTTCCAATTTCACCGATTGCGCCGCTCCCGAGTTGTGAGCATGCGCACAGCGGAGCTGACCATGGTCTCCTTCAAGCGCGCATGCGCGAGCTGGCCGGCCCTTCATTTGCATGGGGTCATGGCTCATTTCAATGTAACACTCCCACGTCCTTCCCAATTTGTATTACTCCGCCTTACGCCTCTGAAATAACGTTACGCATGTGCAATTTTCTGCGCAAAAGCTACGAGAATAGGGTGATTACGCGACAAAATTGCGCAAGTCTAAACGTAAAGGCGGTGCGCTACGCCGGTCCAATAATGCGCAGATGTACGTGAATCTGGGCCTGAGAACCTCTATTTTTTCTTGTCGTCGTTTTACACTTCGTCGTTTTTCACATTGTGAAAGGTGGTCGTGTGTAGACTTTAACCACTTAAGACCCGGACCAATACGCTGGCAAATGACCCAAGGGGTTTTTGCGATTCGGCACTGCGTCGCTTTAACAGACAATTGCGCGGTCGTGCGACGTGGCTCCCAAACAAAATTCGCGTCCTTTTTTTCCCACAAATAGAGCTTTCTTTTGGTGGTATTTGATCGCCTCTGCGATTTTTATTTTTTGCGCTATATACAAAAATAGAGCGTCATTTTTGAAAAAAAAACAATATTTTTTACTTTTTGTTATAATAAAAAAAGAATAAACTAAATTTTAGTCAAACATTTAGGCCAAAATTTATTTAGCCACATGTCTTTAGTAAAAAAAAAATCCCATTAAAAAAAAATTAGCTTCCTAGCGGGAACAGCGACACTAATACAGCGATCAGAAAAATGATCGCTTAGTGATGCTGGCAATAGGGAGTGAAAGGGTTAACTAGGGCAGTGATCAAGGGGTTAAAACTTTATTGGGGGGGGGGGGGGGGCTACCCTGACACTAACACTGACTGACTGTCACACTGTCTGTCACACTGACACTAAATACAGTAATCATACATGTATGATTACTGCATTCAGTGACACTGTGACAGGGGGGAGGGGGGGGCGATCGCGGGGGTTAAATGTGTTTGTGTCTGTGTGTAAGTGTGCTGTTGGTGCAGACTTACTTGTAGTGTTGTGATCTCTCCTCAGCGGCGCTTGAAACAAACGCCGAGGGAGAGATCACGTCGCTTCCTCCTTCCTGTGTTTACACAGGAGGAGGAAGTGACAGGGCGGGCGGGCGCGCGCATTGGCTGGGAGCGATCCGGAGGGGGCGGGTGAAAACGGATAGTCGCCCCCACTTGTCGGATCGCTCCTGCAGCCGCGCGGACCGCCGCATGTACGGGGGGGGGGGTCCGATCGGACCCCCGATCCCCCCCAAGGCACCAACGTATTTATACGTTGATGTGCCTGTCGGTGCCATTCTGCCGACGTAAATGTACATGCGGCGGTCCTTAAGTGGTTAATGACGGGGAAAATAAAACGTGCATGTTCAAAATCAAGTTAAGACCAGGAAAATGTGCATAATGAGCCCAATGTGGCACCATTCGAATGGAACTTCCCCTTTATAGTGCCGTCGTACATGTTGTATGTCACAGCGCTTTGCTAAAGCATTTTTTTTCATGATCGTGTGTATGCAAGGCAGGCTTGACAAGAAACATGTCGAGAAAAACATATTTTTTTTCCCATGACATGAAAAACTGTCGTGTGTGTGGCAGGCGCAGCACTATGAAGTGCCTCATGTGCTGTGGCATTAGAAGAATTGTGATATCTCTGACTTTTCAGTCCAACAAGACTTCGTATTTCTCTGAAATTCCTCTAGCGCCGTTCTATGGAAGCAGTAGGTTTAACCCACTTAAGGACCGCCTACTGCACATATACGTCGGCAGAATGGCACGCCTGGGCACATCAACGTATATATATGTTGGTTCTAGTACCCAGCCGTGGGTCACCCGGTCCGGGACCGGGACCGCGGGACTCGCGGACCCGATCACCGCTGCAGTGCGGCGATCGGTCTCCGGAGCTGAAGAACGGGGAGAGCAGTCACGAAAAAAATCGCTGATCGCCGCTATTAGTAGTAAAAAAATTATAATTAATAAAAATGCAATAAAACTATCCCTTATTTTGTAAACGCTATACATTTTGCGAAAACCAACCGATAAAACGCTTATTGCGATTTTTTTTACCAAAAATAGGTGGAAGAATACGTATCGGCCTAAACTGAGGGAAAAAAAAATTATATTTATTTTGGGGGGATATTTATTATAGCAAAAAGTAAAAAATATTGCATTTTTTTCAAAATTGTCGCTCTATTTTTGTTTATAGCGCAAACAATAAAAACCGCAGTGGTGATCAAATACCACCAAAAGGAAAAAAGGACGCCAATTTTGTTTGGAAGCCACGTCGCACGACCGCGCAATTGTCAGTTAAAACGATGCAGTGCCGAATCGCAAAAAGGGGCATGGTCCTTTACCTGCATTTTGGTCCGGGTCTTAAGTGGTAAAAGAGCACACCAAAATGCTTAAAATAACTTCTTTAATAACTTCACTTTTCTTCATATAAAATACTGCTGCTTTGCAGCAGACAGTCCATGTACAAAAACACGTGATGAATAAGTATAACAGAAAATGGTGCTTCAAATATTCAATCTTGTCATTTAACATAAGATGGTGGATATAGTTCTTTCTTCAGTATTTACTCTCTCTCTCTCTCTCTCTCTCTAAGTTTTGAAAGCATTCTCTGATTTCTCTGAAAGGTATAACTGTGGTTTGAAGGTATGAAGGTTTGATATGGTTCGGGTTTGATGAGTGATGAGTGATTCAGGTTTGGTGGAACTAATTTTGCCCTGGCTTCCATAAGAACTGCTCTGTATGTCTCTGTGTGTCTGCTCTCTGTCCTCTGTGGTGGAATGAACTAATTTGCAGAGCACATGTACAGCACTAGGAACCTCCCAGACAGAGTGTTTGTAAAGCTGGCGGTGACTGGTCAAGACTCTGCTCAATGTGAGATTAGCTGTTATTGGGCCAAGGCTTCTGATGAGTCACAAAAGCTTAACTCTATGCTTGCTGGCATGAATTATACTGTTATTTCTTACCTACTGCTGCCACACAAACAAATGACTCTTAAAGGCAAATTTTTTCTTTTGCTTCTGTGAACACAACATACAACTGTTATATAACATCCAAACACAAAATCACAGTGAATAACTCTGCCTTTGTCTCTCACATATAAAAATGTGCTCTACATTAGGTTCATAGCAGGTTTAGCTGTATATACATGTAAGTTATATTAGCTACCTAGGACAGGTTCTAGCTGGGCAGCTACAGTGTGTACGCGGCATCATGCACACTGGACATGAAAAATGTTGCTTATGAAGGGCATTTGGCATTTTTCTTTAAGGATGTAGAAGCAAATCTATGTTAGCCTATATTGTCTATGTGCTTTCTGGCAGAAAAAATGCTTCTAAACATACTGTTCACGCACGCCAAGTGTTTTAATGATTTTATTGGGGGATGGGAAAAACATAAAACTTAAAAGTGCATGAACGCGCCTAAAAAAGCCTCAACCCTTGGTCAAAAATGTTTTAAGAAGAAAAAATCCACAGAAACAATCACTATCCATTTTTAACTCCAGTCATTATGCTACGACGTACTAAGTACAATAGCATAATAAAGATTAAATTAAAATGAAAGACTTTGCAGTAGACAAGAGTACTTTTTTCCCTTTTTTTGAGAAATGTGCTTCACTTAGTCCTCTACCTCCAATTGCAAGGAAAAAACATTGACCTAGAAAAACCTGAAATACAGT
This sequence comes from Rana kukunoris, assembly GCA_029574335.1. Lineage (NCBI taxonomy): Eukaryota > Metazoa > Chordata > Amphibia > Anura > Ranidae > Rana > Rana kukunoris. The sequence goes on from CM056051.1 coordinate 208,036,233, forward strand.
GAGTACTGTATATATATAAATAAATAAAAAAAAAAAATATTTATCAAAAATGTTATATTACTCAAATTAATTAGCATACATTCTTAAAATTATCATGCAGAATATATGATAACTAATATCTTCCTACTCAATACATAATTAACTAATTTCATTTCAATAAATTGTTTTTGGATTAAAAAAAAATACATAATCAGCTTCCCTCACCACTACAAAAAAAATAAAAAAATAAAAAAACATTTAATAATAGATTTTAGAGCAAAAAAATGCTAACTGGTTGTTCAAAAAAAATCTAAATGCAGAAGAGAAGAAAAAAAGGGATTTTTAAATACAGCTTACCTGTAAAATCCTTTTCTTGGAGTACATCACGGGACACAGAGCGGCATATTCATTACTATATGGGTTATATGGAGTACCTTCAGGTGTGGACACTGGCAATCTCAAACAGGAAGTCCCCTCCCTATATAACCCCCTCCCCTAAAGGGAGTCCCTCAGTTTTGTAGCAAGCAGTATGCCTCCCAAAATGGTCACCCAAAAGAGGGGTGGGAGCTCTGTGTCCCGTGATGTACTCCAAGAAAAGGATTTTACAGGTAAGCTGTATTTAAAAATCCCTTTTTCTTTCTCGTACATCACGGGACACAGAGCGGCATATTCATTACTATATGGGATGTCCGAAAGCAATGCTTTAATGAGGGGAGGGAGACATCTTCCAAAGAAGGATTCAATTTAGAGGTAAACTCAAATAATAATAATAATTCCAACTTAGTCAAGAAAAAAAAACTTTTTCTTTTTTTTTTTTTTTTTATAACCAAGGGTGCTTCTGATCCCGAGGATCTCAAACTGCAGCCTGTAGTACTGCCTGTCCAAAGGCAGAATCTGCATTCCTTCTCACGTCTAGTTGATAAAACTTTGCAAACGTGTGGACTGATGACCACGTCGCTGCCTTGCATATCTGAGCCATAGAGATCTGATGGTGTGCTGCCCAGGAGGCGCCCATGGCCCTGGTAGAATGGGCCTTTACCGACAAAGGAGGAGGCAACCTCTTCAAACCGTAGGCTTGAATGATTAATTGTCTAATCCATCTCGAGATGGTGGATTTTGCAGCTGCCTGCCCCTTCCTGGGGCCTTCTGGTAGAACGAATAACACATCTGTCTTCCGGATCTTTTCTGTAGCTTTAAGATAGGCCTTCATGGCCCGGACAATATCCAAGGTATGCAGCAACCCCTCCTTTCTAGATGTGGGTTTTGGAAAGAAGGATGGAAGTACCAAATCCTGGTTCAAGTGAAATTTGGATATAACCTTTGGTAGAAAGGAAGGATGGGGCCGGAGAACTGCCCTGTCCTTATGCAGAACGAGATATGGTTCCTTACACGATAAGGCTGCTAATTCTGACACTCTCCTGGCCGAAACTATGGCGACCAAGAAAACCAACTTTCTTGTCAGTAAGACTAAAGGAATCTCAGCCAACGGCTCAAAGGGTTGTTTCTGTAGAGTGACAGGACAGGACAAGATTTAAGTCCCATGGACAAATTGGTGACTTGACAGGAGGATTAATACGCAAGACCCCCTGTAAGAAGGTCTTTACCAGCGAGTGGGTGGCCAGCGGCCTCTGAAACCACACTGACAGAGCTGAGATCTGTCCCTTGATTGTGCTTAGTGCCAGGCCTTTATCCACTCCTAGCTGGAGAAAACTTAACACCCTATCAATAGTATATTTGCGGGAATTCCATCTTTTGGATTCACACCAGCCTACGTAGTTCCTCCACACCCTGTAATAAATCACCCTGGAGACCGGCTTTCTAGCCCTAATCAGGGTAGGAATTACCTGCCTAGACAGACCTCTACCCCTGAGAATCAGGGATTCAGCCTCCAGGCCGTCAAATTTAGACGCTGTAATGTAGGGTGGAGGATCGGGCCTTGTGAGAGTAGGTCTGGTTGTAGAGGAAGAGTCCAAGGGTCTCCCACTGCCATCTTCAGGACTAGTGAGTACCAAGTCCTCCGGGGCCAAGCCGGAGCTACTAGAATGACTGGCTTGTGCTCCACTCTGATCCTGCGCAACAGGCGAGGGAGTAACTGTAGCGGAGGGAATGCATATAGAAGTTTGAATTGATGCCAAGGGCAAACCAACGCATCGGTTCCGCAGGCCATAGGATCCCTCGCTCGAGACACGAACCTGTCTAGTTTCTTGTTGAACCTGGATGCCATTATATCTACGTCTGGCATTCCCCACCTCTGGCAGATTGTCTGAAAGACCTGGGGATGCAGAGACCACTCCCCTGGCAACAGACTCTGGCGACTTAAGAAGTCTGCCTGCAGGTTGTCCACTCCGGGAATGAATATCGCCGAAATGCAGGGTACATGAACCTCTGCCCACTGAAAAATCAAGCTCACCTCCCTCTGAGCGGCCCGACTCCTGGTTCCCCCTTGGTGGTTTATGTATGCCACCGCCGTGGCATTGTCTGACTGGATTCTCACCGGGAACCCCTTTAATCTGGAGGTCCATGCCAGAAGGGCTAGGCGAGCAGCTCTGATCTCCAAGATATTGATGGGGAGCTGCCTCTCTGCTTTCACCCAAGTTCCCTGGCGAGAGAACCCCTCGAAGACCGCCCCCCAGCCTGCCAGGCTGGCGTCTGTGGTAACTACCTTCCAGACAACAGGGCTGAAGGATTTTCCCTTTAGAAGATTCTGGGGGTTAAACCACCAGGCCAGGCTTTGTCGGACCCTTGATGATAGCGTCAAAGGGGACTCTAAGGCATGTGCCCTCTTGCCCCCGGCTGCTAGAATGGCTGCCTGTAGGACGCGAGTGTGGATCTGAGCGTATGGTACTGCCTCGAACGTGGCCACTAGCTTGCCTAGTACTCGCATACACAGGCGAATAGTTGGTTTTTTCTTGCTTAGAACCAACTGAACCAACCCCTTGATAGCCTCGATCTTTACCAGGGGCAGGAACAACCTTTGCTGTTCTGTGTCTAACCTCATGCCGAGGTATTCCAACTGCTTTGTAGGCTGGAACGCTGACTTTCCCCGGTTTAGGACCCAGCCGAATTCTTCGAGGTACCGAACCGTGAGGTTTACTGCCTTTTGCAGACCCGGCCGTGAGTGATCTATGATTAAAAGGTCGTCCAAGTATGCTAGGACTGTGACCCCTTGGATCCTTAAATTGGCCAGAACTGGGGCTAGGATCTTCGTGAATACCCGGGGGGCCGTGGCCAGCCCGAAGGGGAGCGCCCTGAATTGGAAGTGTCGCTGCCCCACCGCGAAGCGTAAAAATCTTTGATGTGACTGAAAGATTGGTACATGAAGGTAAGCATCCTTTATGTCTATGGAGGCCAGAAAATCGTCCTTCTGAAGAGCGGCGGCTGCTGACCGGATGGATTCCATCCGGAAGGAACGAACCCTTAGGTAACCGTTTAACCTCTTTAGGTCCAATATTGGCCTGACATCGCCGTTGGGCTTTGGTATGACAAAGAGATTGGAATAGAAACCTAGCCCTTGCTCTTGGGCTGGCACCTCTATTATTACGTCCTGGCAGAGCAGGTGATCCAAAGCTGCCAGCAATGAGGCCTTCCTTGCTGGATCCCTTGGTAGCCTTGATTCTTGAAAATGAGGCGGAGGATACCTTAGAAACTCCAGTCTGTAGCCTGTGGTTACAGATGCCCGGACCCATTTGTCGGGGATCTTGGCTTCCCAAACTTCTGAGAAGAAACGAAGCCTTCCCCCCACCCGCGAGAGTGGGGGCGCCCCTTCATAAGGCAGACTTAGGGGCTGTCTTTGTCGGCTTGCGATACCATGGCCTCTTACCCCCAGGGGCCTGTCCCTGCGATCTACTGTTAACGTTGGATCGTGCAGGCGGCCGTCGATACTGCCTGGAATTTGAGGGCCCCGAGACAGGAAAGAGCTGCCTTTTAAATGTAGGACCCCGGAATGTCTTTTTGACCGGTAAAAGGGTACTCTTGCCATTTGAAATAGTCTGAATATATTTATCCAGATCCTCTCCGAAGAGTCGTCCTCCATGGAAGGGAAACCCTGCCAGAAGCTTTTTGCATGGGGGCTCCGCCGCCCAGTTCTTCAACCATAAGAGCCTTCTCATGTGCACCAAAAATAGTGATAAACGAGAGGCCTGCTGGATGGAATCTTTTATAGCATCTACAGCAAAACACAGAGCTCTGGGAATGTCAGAAAACTCTTCTGCTTGTTGGGTAGGCATGTCCTTTAACATTTCTTTTGTCTGGTCTTTTAACGCCTGACAAACACCAATCGCAGCCACAGCTGGCTGTACCACTGCTCCTGCCGTAGCAAAGGATGCTTTTAAAAGTGTCTCTAACCTTTTATCAACCGGATCTTTAAACATATGTATGTTTTCCACCGGGCAAGTTAGTGATTTATTCACACATGAGATGGCTGCATCCACTACTGGGAGCCTCCACCTCTTGGAGAATCTTTCCTCCATGGGGTAAATGACCGCAAATCTTTTCGGTGGCAGAAAAATCCTGTCCGGCCGTACCCAATCCCGAAAGATCAATTCCTCCAAGAGAGGATGGACCGGAAACACTGCGTTACTTAACGGAGCTTTCAAAGAGCCCAGAGAGGATACCGGAGGAACCTGAGGCTCTGACAATGGTAAACTAAATGCCGAGCGGACCATGTCCGTCAAAGACTGTACCCACAGTCTTTCTGTCTGGGAGTCTGAAAATGGTTCCTCAGAGGCAGATCCCTCAATCCCTGAACCCTCTTGGTTCAGGTCTAGTTGATCCTCCTGTGATTCCAATTCCTCCGGAGAGAGAATCTCAGCATCTGAGGATACACCTCTTGGTGATGGGGATCTAACCCGTTTCTTACCAGGAATAGCTCTAGCGATTAATGCTGCTATTCTCTCTTCTAGCCCCCCTAGGGATACGGCTAGCATCTCCTCTGTGATAAACACAGGGCTGGGCTGATCTGGGCCAGCCTCCGCACCAGATCCCCCTAATGGCTCATCCAAGGCGCCCTTTATGTTAATAAGTTGCGGGGAAAGTATCGGCATATCATCAGAATCAGAAGGGGAACCCCTTTGTTTTTTGGTCTTTTTTGTACCCTTTGACCCCGAACCTTTGGAAGCCATAATACAAAATCGAGGGACTCCGCCCACACAACAGACTGTAGTGGCCAGGAGTACAAAACCAGAGCTTAGGGGACAATAGATCACTAATGCCCAAAAACTGATGGGATCCCGTATGTTTTTCTCTTTTTTTTTTTTTTTAAACATACAGTGACCCCAAACTTAGTTTGCCAGCCTCCAACCTGCTGCAAAAAGGGGAATTTCTTGGCTTAACAAAAAAGGCATTGGAACAAAGTCCAGCATGTACTACCCCTCTTCCGCCACCGGGAGTCACTGTTCTGCCGCTCTGCGTCCTCTCCTTCTGAAATCAGCCTCAGACTGAGCACTGACAATGCCTGCTGATCTATAACAGCACAAGGCGCGCCCCTGTATGACGCCGCAGGCACGCCCCCCCCGCCCTCCTGTCTGAACGGCGCGAAAAACGTCTATAAGACGTGCGCGCGCGCGTATGCCGGAACAGGAGGAACATGGAGGAGCCGCGCTGCTGGAGACCCAGGACTGCAGAAACAGGCGGCAGATTCAAACCCCCCGGCCAGGTAGGACTCTCCAAAAGGCCCCTAGGGATCCTTACTAGTCCTAGGAAGAAAACAGCAGGTTAGCTAGCAACACATTCTTAGACAGGGGAACCTAGTGATGGGGGAAAAAAGGTGTCATCTTGTCTCTCTCAGACATAGTGAGCAAGGTTGCCCATGCAGAGCATACTTAGGCTATCCACCCTTTTTAGGTTACCCCGGAGAGCCTGCTGTCGAACCAAGTCCCGCAGGCTCCCCCTTACCTGCTCCATGCTGCAGGATGTTTGTCCAGCAAACTGATCCAATCTTCTCCCATCTCCGTGGGTAGCGTAGTAGACCTTCAGGCCCTGGGGTCCTATGAAGGTACCCACTGTCCTGGACCTATATAGCACCCTGGCAAACAGGAACTTATGGTTTTTACAAACTCCAAGTCCTGGGCCCAGGGTCCAGCCCTCCAAAGAGGAGCATTATAGGCAAAACCCCACGGTTTGGGGCCCGGGTACTGTCCACTTTGGCACTGAGGCTCCTTGGACAGATCCGGTTAGCCCGCCCTTAATCCCAAGGATGTGGAGCAAAGCTATTCCGTGACCAACACCTAAGACACTGACGAAAAAACTGAGGGACTCCCTTTAGGGGAGGGGGTTATATAGGGAGGGGACTTCCTGTTTGAGATTGCCAGTGTCCACACCTGAAGGTACTCCATATAACCCATATAGTAATGAATATGCCGCTCTGTGTCCCGTGATGTACGAGAAAGAAAAAGAACCAAAATTATACAGTATATCAGTGCTGATCTAAATGAAAAAGCAAAAGAGATGTAAACCATATGTATATGGGCTGCGTTTTCTTAGACACTGTTTGCATGCTATACATCAAGGTGACAGGTATACAGAAAAAAAAAACATAATTGAGAGGTGCTGAGATTGTAAGGTTTATTCAAGCAGACATAAGCGAGATTTTAAGCAAGTTCACTGGCTCTGGGAAGGAAGCTTTGAAACAAACAGAACTTAATAGGTAACCATAAACAAATCAAAGCTAGGTTTACAGAAAAGGGTGGCAAACCACAATGTAAAACAATTCAAGATTCTTTTATTGCCCATAATTTAGTCACAAAAGAACCAATGTGTTTCAAAGGCAACAGCACTCCTTAACCAGGTTCATAAAACAAACATTATAAACGTATGAACTAGTGTCTATGCTTGTGTAAATGTAATATAGATTATTAACAGTATTCTTTTTTTTTTTTAACCAACTGTAATAAAAGCATAAATATATTAAACACATAAAATAAAATATGTATCCAAAGTCATTGCAGAAAAACTGCTAAAATGCAAAAAACATATTGCAGAAAGAAATGCATTAAAAGAAACACAATACTGCTAATATATTATTAGAATTATAATAGCTGATGGCACCCCGTTAACGGCTGTATTTATATTATAATCTTTTAAAAGAAATTGAAAAAGTGTGAATATAACCATAAAACTAGAAGTATGCTGATACATTGTTTACATAAGTGTAATCTTTTGTTGGTGTTTATTTTATAAGTATAAGTATGATTAATAAATCTGTACTCCCATTTTAACCCACACCATGTCTACAGCCTCATTCAAAGTCCCAATTTTTCCCTTTTTTCAAATGTTGTACCAGGGATATAGGTGCACCACATATGTGCCTGCCTCATGTAAAGTCCCAAATTCCCCCCTCTTATTTTATAAGTAGGTGAAGTCTGAACTAGCTGCACATGTAAAGTGTATGTAACACTTGTATCAATGACACTTTTATCAACCCTAAATAAATATGTCTGCATATGAAGTAGTCCAAATAGAAGATACAGACATACATTAAAAAGGAATCTGCGTTGGAAAATGTACCATATACAGTATACTCGAGTATAAGCCGACACACATAATAAAAATAAAAAAGGGGGAAACTGTATTGACTCGAGTATAAGCCTAGGGTGAGAATGCAGCAGCCATTGTAAGGGGAATAGAGGGTCAGCAATGCCCATTTTCACGCCTCACTGTGCCTATTTGAATGCCTCACTGTGCCCATTGCAACCTCACTGTGCCCATTGCAGCATACCTGAAATTCTTGACAGGCTGCGTCCATTTTTTAAAACTCGCAGCTTCCTCCTTGTCCCATACCGTTCCACGATAGGTGTTAGACACTATGTTTAGTGTTTTGCCTATCACGGATGTTCTTTCATCCTCAGGCAAAAGAAGGTCTGTGATAGGCGGAACATTGAACACAGTGTCAAAATGCCTATCACGGGACGGGACCAGAAGGAAGCCGCGAGTTGGATGCCTAAAGTACAATGACTCGAGTATAAGCTGAGAGGGGTATTTTCAGCCCTGAAAAAAGGGCTGAAAAACTCTGCTTATACGCGAGTATATACGGTATCTTTTTTGAAGAAAATGCATACCTTTTGACATTAGGGAAGCTGTATGAAATCCCCATATTCTCCTCATCAATAAAAGGATATAGATCCCAAACTTTGCACATAGAGGCACTAGACAGAGATGCCCTTCACCCCCTCCTATTCATACTAGCACTGATATTAAAAGCATTCGCTGTAAGGACTGGGAAGACAAATGTGTAATTTTTGCAGAAAATATCGTATTGCTTAGTGACCCATGATTACTATCCCTAACCCAATTATCCGATATGTCAGGTTTAAAGGTGAATCACCCAAAATTCCAGGCCTTGAATCTACCTTTAGATCAGGGTGTCCAAACTATGGCCCTCCAGTTCAGAAACTACAATTCCCATCATGCCTAGTCATGTCTGAATGGCAGAGTTTTACAATGCCTCATAGGACGTGTAGTTCCGCAAAAGTTCAAGGGCTGTAGTTTGGAGATCCCTGCTCTAGATAAGATGGTCAGGATTGTGAAGAGAAACTTTATATTTATTTGGCAGTCCATTGTTTTGCCCCATTTTTGCATGCACCTGATCCCTTCTCTCCCATCCCTCTATAAAGGAATTATCCCCTCATCTATAAGCAACTAACAGCAGATGTAGAATTCTGGCTCACAACTCCACCCTCTTGGTTCAGTAGACTGTACACCATTAAAAATAGGATTTTTTATGACAGCTTACCTGTAAAATCCTTTTCTTGGAGTACATCACGGGACACAGAGCGGCAATCCATTACTATGTGGGTTATAGAGTCTACCTTCAGGTGTGGACACTGGTGTAATTAACTACACAGGAAGTTCCCTCCCTATATAACCCCTCCCATACTGGGAGCTCCTCAGTTTTTGTAGCAAAGCAATAAGTGTCCCAATATCCCCAAACAAGAGGGGCGGGAGCTCTGTGTCCCGTGATGTACTCCAAGAAAAGGATTTTACAGGTAAGCTGTCATAAAAAATCCTATTTTCTTTATCGTACATCACGGGACACAGAGCGGCAATCCATTACTATGTGGGATGTCCGAAAGCAATGCTTACTGAGGGGAGGGAGACACAAACAACGCAGGCCGCCATCAGATGTGAGGATCTATTATGCTGCCAGATGCATACTGCGCCAAAAAGCTGCATCCTTTTGCCCTCCTATGTACATCTGACAAAAATTAGTGAACCTAAGCACAGACGCCAAGTTGCGGCCCTGAAAATCTGCGTCATAAAGGCTCGGTAAAGCATCGCGCATAAAGCGCTTACTATCCTGGTACGGAGCACCCCCCCCCCCAAGAAACAGGGGGAGTCCCACTCTCCGAACCACAAGCCTGAATAATACCCTGATGAATCAATCTTGAAAACAGTTGATTTTAGACGCTGCTTGCCCCTTCCTGGGGCCTCCTGGTAGCGCAATAACAACATCAGCTTTCTGTATCCGAGCAGCCGCTTCAGATAGGCCTTGACCCTTCTACTCCAAAGGAGAGAGAGTGTAACCATTTTAATAGCTGAACTGAACACTGCCTGCCCACATCTAGGGTCTTCTGGCAGCACAATAAAAACTTCAGATTTCTATATCTGAACCTTCAGATAGATATTTAACTGCTCTCATCTCTACTGAGAGAAAGCAATAACCTTTCCTTCCGAAAACAAGGTTTTGAAAAAGGGGGGAGGTAAGAATATCTAGATTCAAATGAACACTAGATCCTTCTAGTAAATAAGGCTGGGTGAGGATTAACATCACCCTACTAGTAAGAATAAGTATGGTTTTATACCAAGAGGTTGCCAATACTGAAACTCTCTTGGAGGCTACCACAACCAAGAACACCAATTCCCTTGTTAAAGGCTGAAGGGAAATATGGTGCATCGGCCCACAGAGCTGACCCTGTAAGCTGACAAAACTAGAGCCAATCCTCCAAGCACAAGGGCGACTAAACTGGTGGACTTATGCGCGTCACCCCTTGTATAATGGCTCGGAACAAAGAGTGTGAAGCAAGCGACCTTTGGAGGCAAGGCCGAGATCGGATCCTTGATGTAACTTAAGGCTAGCTCCGTCTCCTTTCCAAATGCAGGAAGGCAGGAATTTTATCTTTGACAAACTTCCAAGGATGCCACCATCTGTTTCATACCAGGAACATGGGCTCTCCCGATCCTGGGATATCTGGTCCTGGAGGCCAGCCTTCCTGTATGAATCAAGGAAGTGCCGTTGATTCTAAAAACCCTGATCCTGAAGAATGTGGGCTAAAATAGCCAGACCATTAATTCACCTGTTGCACGACAGGATGTAATACCCCCTTCGAAGTAGGCCTGGACAAGATGTAAGGGACCGTGGGTCCTCTACTACCACCCCTACTGTCCCTGCACAGAAAAGGTCGTCAGGGCTATGCCGGAGTAATCAGGCCAGCTTCCGCCATCCTCTAATGTTGCATGGAAGCCACAAACGCCGCGGCACTGGGGGGAGAGACATAACCAGTGACCACTGGTCCCACCAGATTACTAACACATCTGCCCCGCATGCGGGTGGATCCCTTGTCCTTGACCTCAAGCTGTTCAATTTCTTGTTGAGCCTGGACGCCAATACATCTTATGTACAGGGTACTATTTCTGTGGCCCTTGGTCAGGAAAACAGTTGGGGTGTAGAGGTCCTTCTCCTGGAGACACTTGTTGACGGCTACAGCGAATCGCCTGCCAATTCTGCATTTCATGAAATGACGAATGTCAATAGGCAAGGCACAAGCTCCTCCTTGGTAAATTAAGTAAATCACTTAATATGGTATAGTCTGATTGAACTCTGACCGAACCAACCAGCCCCTGAACGTTCAGGCCCCTAAGCCAGATGCTCCATCGGTAGCTCTAGCTGACAGATAAGGCTCCCTTGGAGCTCGACTACTTCCCCTGGGCCAAGGTCTCTTCCTGACCTGGCAAACCCTTTAGTTAAGAACCACCAAGAGGAATTCCAGCCTATCTCTGGGACCGGTTCTTTGGATAATGCTAGGTCAAGATCCACTCCTTCTAGGCCAACACAATACTGTTTATAACAGTCCTGAATAAAAGTATAGGGAACTGTCTTGAATGAAGCCAGCATCTTTCCTAGTGCCTTAAGCAGAAGGCCAAAAGTAAGGAACTGTTCCTTGCCGTAACCACCTAGACCAGCTTTCTTATAGCGATGGTCTTGTCTTAGGCCAAAAGGACTCTCCTGGTGCAAAACATACCCAGCTTCTTGTCAATGAAGAATGTATCTTTAGACTGGAATCCTAACCCAGGAGATCCAGATACCTGACCATGCTGGACACCCTTAGGTCCAGCCATGCTGCTGACTGATCCATCAGCAGGAGTATGCTTCCGTATGCCATTACTGCTATACCCTGGGCCTACAGACCTGCTAGAGGCGGGCCCTAGCACCCTGACAACCCAGACACGGAGGCTAACCCAAAAGGGCAAGACCACCAACTGGAGATAGTGCTGTTCCCCTGCACAACGTAGACAACCTCTGCAGTCCCAAGTAAATAAACACATATGCAACTGGCTTCCCATATGTGTATGTGGCAAGTGTTAAAGCCATATGCCTCAATGGAGGCGTGTGTACATGGCAGTGTGTGTTCATGGAAGCATGAAATCATATAAATATGTCTCACGCCAAACATGCATATAGCATGTGTGCTCTGGAACGAGCATCCTTGCAAGCAAGCAAGCATGTGCTATAAACGTGTTATGCAACAATGTGCAACATGAACCCATGCAGACACGTATCTCTATGCAAACACAAGGCATCCTGTATTGCTTAATTAAGCCACCATGTGCAACTTTAAAGTAACCATGCATGCGATTCAGCATCTTCCATGCGATCAACATCTTATGCATTTTAAGCACTACTGTGCGGACAAGAACCCTTGTGTGACCAAGCACCCCTGTGCGTTCCAGCATCCTTATGCACCCAAGCATCTTAATGCGACTTTAGGCATTTCTGTGAAACAAGCCTCTCTATGTGATCAAGTATCCCTGGGTAATCCAGGACTCTGTTGATCCAACAACCATGTGTGATCCAGCTTCTTTTTGCATTCAAGCATCTTTAAGCGATCCCTTTAGGCCTTGAGTAATCCAGGACTTGGGTGATCGGGTAATCCTGTGTGATTCAGCATGTTTATGCATACAAGCATCCTTTATGCGATTCAGCATTTTTATGCATACAAGCATCTTTATGCGACTTTAGGTATTTCTGTGGGAACAAGCCTCTTTGCGTGACCAAATATCCTTGGGGAATCAAGGACTTGGGTGATCATGTAATCCTGTGTGATTCAACCTTTTTATGCATACAAGCATCCTTTATGCGATTCAGCATTTTTATGCATACAAGCATCTTTATGCGACTTTAGGTACTTTTGTGGAAACAGGCCTATTTGTGTGACCAAACATCCTTGGGTAATCCAGGACGCTGATGATCAGGTAACCATGTGTGATCCAGCATCTTTTTTGCATCCAAGCAACTTTATGCGATTTTAAGCCTTTCTGTGGAAACAAACCTCTTCTGTGTAACCAACCATCCTTGGGGGAAACAAGGACTTGGGTGATCAGGTAATCATGTGTGATTCAGCATTTTTATGCATACAAACGTCTTTATGCGATTCAGCATTACAAGCATCTTTTATGCGACCTCTTTTGTGGAAACATGCAGCACCATATAGACAGAAACATGTATGTTTATGCGATCCACAATAGAATCTGCTATGTTACTTGTTTTTATCCCACATGCATTCCAAACTCATGTATGTTATGCAACATGCGGACTGGTAAAGAGGAAATTATCCTCTGCAGATGTGTGTTTCCTCAATTAAGAGACATTAGCAATGTGTGCCCGCAACTGTGCATCCCTCCGATGCATTTGGTTAGCCTGAAGCCGACACCAGGCTGAGGATTATATGGAGGTCTTACTAGCCACCTATAGGAAAACCTCTCTTTACACTCTAAGGAGAAGATAGAGGTGTAATCAGAACCTGTAGGGCTTTTGATAGCTTCTCCTTGTTAGGCTGCAGCTCCTGTCTCCTGTCCTCTGACAGTGAAACTTTTATCCCCAAGCTTTCTAATCCCTTTGTTTCAGGATTCAAGCAGGAAAAGGGGGACACCCCCTTTTTTTTTTCTTGCAAAACACAAAACACATGCAGAGTGATTGCAATGTTGGGGGAAGGCTGCATTGCCTGACAGGTCTGATGGCTCAATCTATGCGCTGTTTAAGTCTCTTCAGAGGAGAATAAGGGGCCACCAGGTTCAGGTGGCGATCCCTCTTTATATTCCTACCCCTGACTTTATTCAATGGGGAGACCAAGTCCTAAGCTAAAGCAGAGGCACTTAACCCAGGTGCATCAAATAGCTGAATTTAGTCTGACACAATGCCTGCTAATCTGCACAGCTAGATGCGAGTAGGCGTCTTAGATGAATCTGTATCCAACTCACACAAGGTGCTTACGTTTGTGTCCCCCTAGCTTTACAGAGCTCTGACGTCCAGGCCCTTTGAAGAGCCTTCTCTGCGACTGCACTAAGCCGGTGAGCACGTGCAACATGGTAGAGCCTGAAGCGGAGGAAGTGGGACACAATAGATCAGCTAACACTTAAGCTTCCGTTTTTTGGAAAGCATGGTAAGCAAAAACATCAGGCATGTCTTCTACTGCCCTAGTAGTGGAAACACTGATAAGACTTGCAGCTACTCACGGAAGACAATCCTTTGTATAGGATTAAGGGCATATTTTTTATTTATTTTTTTTCTATTTATGTACCGGCCCCTTCAAGGGGAGATATATAGGTACTGCAGCCATCCTGTCTAACAGACATGGTGGGCCAGGCTGCATGCTGGCTAGGGGAGGTATATGGGTGCCCTGAGCCATCCTGTCTCAGAAGACATAGTGGTTTACATTGCCCATGCATAGAAGCATAATATAGGCGAGACCCAAGTCCCCCACGGAGGACCTACTGTCGAACCAAGTCCCGTAGGCCCTCCTCTTACCTTCTCCACGCTGCAGGGTATTGCCAAGCAAGAGGCCCAATCTTCCCCCTTCACCGTGGGTATTGTCCTAGACCTTCAGGGACCGGGGTCCATGGCAGGAACACCAACTCCCCTGGACCTATATAGCATCCTGGCAGCAGAAAAAACATTTGGTCCTTAGAAGGCACAAAGTTCTGGAACCCAGGATCCAGCCCTCCGCAGAGAGGCATTATAGGCTAAACCTCGTTCTTCGTACCGAGGCCCGGGTACCGTCCACTTTGGCTATGAAGCACCTTGGACGGATCCGGATTTATGGAGGTTTTTTACATCCAGCATGGATCCCTCCAGTGGAGCTCCTAAGAGCACATGTTCATTCGTGACCAACACCTTAGACACTGATGGAAAAAACTGAGGAGCTCCAAGTATGGGAGGGGTTATATAGGGAGGGAACTTCCTGTGTAGTTAATTACACCAGTGTCCACACCTGAAGGTAGACTCTATAACCCACATAGTAATGGATTGCCGCTCTGTGTCCCGTGATGTACGATAAAGAAATTAACGTTTTGCCAAGGCTTTTGTACGTGTTCAGAACTTTACCGATAGTAATACCCTCTTCTGACCTTCTGAATATTCAAAACAAGTTTTAACCATTTATCTTGGAAAATAAGAACATTTATCTGGTGTCTGTATTGATTGCTGTGTTTATGTTGCATACCACCTGCTGTTTTTCTAATAAATTCTGTTGTTTCACTTAATTTTGATTCCGGTGCAGATCCACATATCTAGTCATGCCTGATTGGCAGGATACTAGTACGGTTGTTTTTTAACAGCTCTGAACTATCAATGGCTCTCATTTGTAGTTAACATAAGCTACCCTGCTACCTCATACAACCCATTTTGCACCCACTCAGCTCAGACTACCAGCAAAGACCTGTTTGCTGGTAGTTGCTGTTAGCATGGCCCTGAAAACAGATGCAAGTCAGAGACAGCACAGATTGTGCTACAGTATGTGTTTTTGTTTTAATTAATTCACCTCTGTGCTTTCTTATCTTTCCCAGCCTAAAGTGTTAAGTGAAGTTGCTGTGCTTATTATCAGCGATGATAATGAATAAAAGCTGTAAGTGCTAAATATGTGTAAAAATATCTAGAAATCAAGCAGCAATTATCACAAACTATACAAAAGCAGTAAAAAGTACTCACATCCCCATGTGCTATACAGCACAATTGGAAGCATACCTTAGTGAGCATCATTTAATAAATGCCTTATTGAACACCACAGCACTGTATCCCACCTAACATGTTTCATCAAAATGCAACGTCATCAGGAGTGGTCAACATGAGGATGTTGTATTTTGATAAAACATGTCGAGTCAGAGCAATCTGTGTTGAATTCACATTAAACGAGGATTATTGGTATACTGGATCCTGATGCATGGAGGTAGGAATGTTCAATAAGGCATTTGTAAAACAGTGCTGTATATAGCACATGATGTTATTAAATAGCTTTTTAATAAAAGGATTTTATGCTATGCAAGCCTCTTGTCTTTTTTTTAGAGAAGCCTTACATCTCTTATTTATGCAAATTAGAGGAGTAAAGGGAGAGTGGATTCAGCTACAATTTGAGTTTTAATTAGAAAATGCCTTGTGCTTATGGTGAAAAGATATTAATGCGCCTGCTGCTGAACACCAAACTATAGCTCATATATAGACAATAGTAGTACCATACAAACAGAAGCTGGAGTGCTCCAAGACCTATATAAAACTGAAATCAAGCCTTGCAATCTTTATGTTATAAACACAATACTTCCTATTAACCACTTAAGACCTGGACTATTTTGCACCTAAAGGACCTGGCCCCTTTTTGCGATTCGGCACTGCATCGCTTTAACTGACATTTGCGCGGTTGTGCGACGTGGCTCCCAAACAAAATTGGTGTCCTTTTTTCCACACAAATAGAGCTTTCTTTTGGTGGTATTTGATCACCTCAGTGGTTTTTATTTTTTGCTCTATAGACAAAAATAGAGCGACAATTTTGAAAAAAAATGCAATATTTTTTACAGGGAACAGACGATCAGTGACACTGCCACACAGAAGAACTGGGAAGGTGTGTTTACACAAACCTCTCCCCGTTCTTCAGCTCCTGTGACTATCGTGGGACAACGGCGGCGATCGAATGCACGGGTCCCGTGGGCGTGGTCACAGCTGGGCTCTTTAAGGCGACGTACCTATGCGTGCCTGTGCTTAGCCATGTCATTCTGCCGACGTATATCGGCGTTAGGCCGTTCTTAAGTAGTTAAGCAGTCCTTAGTCCATATACAAAAAAAATGTATGGCACAGAAGAGCGGGACACTTTTTACATATGAAACAAAGAACCTTAAGAATTTAATAGCACTATATCCAAAATTTTGAATTATGGGAAAACCAATTAGTTTCACCTATAAGGAGAATGTTTGTATATGTGAATAGAAAGTATTGTAAATATAACTTAGGTTGATGGTTTGATAATAATATACACGTTTGCATTGATTAAAAGGAGAATTACAGACAAAACTTGTTTGGCTGTACTTCTCCTGTGGATGACAGTTTGTTCTGCACTCCTGTGACTTGTTTAAAGCAGATATTGGGAATCCTGCCGTCGTCTGATGTCTGGTCCAGGCTTGGGAAAGATCACGACCATATGGTCAGGGTCTGCCCAGGTGCCTGAATTGGCACCGGGCTCTGCTTCTCAGCGAGCTGCTTCCATCCCCTCCAGTGAGCATATGTGTGTGTGTTTTGGGGGGGGGGGGTGGTTTAGAGCAGACAGCGGTGACTGACAGTCTGAGAACCGAGTGATCGGCAGTGTTTAATCACTCGGTTTTCAGTCTTTTATCTGGCGGGGGACAGATACAGCATTGGACCTATGCTGCATTCACCTAGGTAAGCATGATCCTAACATTTTTAAAAATACCATACTTCTCTTAACATTTAATTTATTATTTTATTTTAGTTTATATAGGTCTTAGAACACTGCACCTTCTTTTCCTCCTTCCCTGGGCAGCCTTCTGGGACTCCTCACAGGTACCAGAAAGCTGCAGGACCACTCATATAGCGCAGTGCAGCTCACGCATGTCCAGGGTGCAGCCAGCTACCCACAGTTAAGTTGTCAGTGCCTGGGACAGAAGACAAGGTAAAGAAACCAGTCAGGTGAGGACAGCGCTGGGTACTGGGAAAGGTGAGTGCCTGTTTATTAAAAGTCAGCATCAAAAGTTTATAGCTGCTGATTTTTTATTTTTTTTTACAGATGACTGAATAACCTCTTTAAAAGTGACACTAAATTCTGCAAAACATTATACCTTTATGTATTTCTAACTCATTAAAGTACTTCCTATTGCTCTGAGCCGCCTTCAAATCTCCAACTTTTTATTATATATTTTTTTTTGTTTCTCTTAGGCCACGTATACACGATCAGTCAAAACCGATGAAAAACGGACTGAAGTTCAGTTTCATCGGTCCAAACCGATCGTGTGTAGGCCCCATCGGTCAGTTGTCCTTCGGTCCAAAAAAAAAAGAACCAGAGGCGCATGTGCTACGCTATATAAGTTATCATTCATTCAGAACTTGCTTTAAAATTGAACCAATGGATGCCTGACCGATGGGTCAAAACCGATCGTTGGTATGCAAAGGCATCGGTCAAAAATCTGCGCATGCTCAGAATCAAGTCGACGCATGCTTGGAAGCATTTAACTTCGTTTTTTTCAGCACGTCGTGTGTTTTATGTCACCGTGTTTTGACACGATCGTTTTTTTAACCGATGGTGTGTAGGCACATCAGACCGTCAGTTGGCTTTGTCAGTTAACCTCCCTGGCGGTATGATTCTGTCTGGAATTACATACCAAAAGCAGTATAATTTTTTGCATGGAAATTGGGCGTTTTATACTGTAGGCCTGCAATTCTTAGGAATAACTCGCTTAAATCTGTCCAAACAAGACATCCTGGGTATGATAAAGTTTGAAAAACAAAATCATAAATTTTAATATAATAAATAACTATAAATAATTATAACAAATATTAATGTAATTTTAATAAAAAATATTTAATAATGTAATCAAATCAAAAACACTGAAATTTGCTCAGTTGCAGAATTGTCGCTGTCATTTTTTTTTTTTTATGACGAATTTCCCCACAAATCACCATCACTCAATTCTGCAAGTGATTATAATTTATTATCGCTGTTTTCTAGCTGATCTAAAACCATTTTTGACATAAAGGGACACTTTTGGTTGCTATGGACAATCTACAGTTTGCAGGCAGAAAGAACAGTTTTTATTATATAAAAGTGCATGTAGGGCACTGGACAGACCACTAGGGACAGGGGGATGTGTATTTTTTATATACAGTACTGTAATCTATAAGATTACAGTATACTGCATGTATTGTGTTTGTTAACTTTTTTGAATTTGGCGCCGTTCTCCATCCCCGTGCGTCGTAACGTCACAGGGAACGGAGATCGGCAGCACACGGGGACACTGTGTTAATCAAGCGAGGACCGGCTCGCTCACACAGCGTGGATGCATCGCTGGATCCAGGAACAAGGTAAGCTAATAGAAATAACAAAGAACGGATGGACGGCCGCACACCGGAAAACTCTTGAGTTGTCTTTATTGAAAAAGCATAAGCAGGCACCACAGATACACAGCAAGAATCAAAAAACAGCCGACACGTTTTACACTTGGTTAGTGCTTATTCATGGCCATAAATAAGCACTAACCAAGTGTGAAACGCATGGGCTGTTTTTTGATTCTTGCTGTGTATCTGTGGTGCCTGCTTATGCTTTTTCAATAAAGACAACTCAAGAGTTTTCCAGTGTGCGGCCGTCCATCCTTTCTTTTTTGTTATTTCTATTGCCTAGTGCATTGCCAGCACCTGAATATACCTGGACTGATCCACGAGTGCACTTGGGATTTCCCTGGAGCGGTGATCCCCACTTCGGTTTGTTCTTTGGATTCTAACAAGGTAAGCCAGCGCCCGCTGCAGGCTCTGCATAGCTGCCCAAAGCGTGACTTGGGGATACTGATTTTAGCAACAAAAAAAAAAACACCCTGAGTCATGCTCGGGGATACTGCCAGGGGGGTTAACCCAGAGGTGTATTTAGGTTTTGTGCTGCCCTAGGCCTGACAAAACTTGCGCACCCCCTAATTTAAATATGACCCACCCCTTCCTGTCAAAGCAACACCCCTGTCATATTCATGGGAAGAGGACAGAGGGATGCCCTGGGAGAAGGACAGAGGGTTGCCATGAGTAACGGACAGAGGGATGCCGTGGGAAGAGGACAGAGGGATGCCATGGGAAGAGGACCGGCCGGCCGCCCCCCCGCAAAGTGCCGCCCTAGGCCTGGGCCTTGTTGGCCTAGGCCAGAATACATCCCTGGGTTAACCGATGAAAATGGTCCTTCGGACTGTTCTCGTCGGATGGACTGATCGTGTGTACGCGGCCTAAGAGGGGGAATAAAAGCAATAATTGGCTGAATTCACATAATACCTGAGGATCTGCTGTAGTCTTCCAAAACCCTTCCAAAGCAAGCATACAAGTTAATGCACATCTGTGTACCGAGAGTGATGTTTGGAGGACTGCTATTCAAATTGTGAGAGGTTATTATTTGGTCACATTGGGGTTGAAAACTGGACAATGCAAAATCTGGGGCAGCTCTGTATAGAAACCAATCAGCTTCCAGGTTTTTTTGTGAAAGCTCAATTGAACAAACTGAAATTAGGAGCTGATTGGCTTCACAGCACAGCTGCACCAAACTGTAAACTCTCCAGTTTTAGTAAATAAAGCCCATTGTTTGCTAATGTCCAGTCAACTTTTTAATTTCTAGAGGCAGCCACCTTCAAGCTTGCTAATGGTAGAGGGACACCTTAAGATGACATAAAATATTTGGCACAATCATGTTACAAACTTGTTCTATAACATTAAGTACTGACTACAATCACTCGACTCGACTGACTCAGGTTGTCTACTCTTAGAGCACACATATTGTAAGCATACAAACATGTAGCACCTGTGTACTTTATGGTACCGGTGCTAGTTAAATTTAAGGGTAAGATCAGAGTGTAGTTAAACTCTGATCCAGATTGTTAAGTGCAAAACAGGGTTGTCTGGGCTTGGCTGTGCTGCGGGCTTATTCTGTTGTACTGTGGTGTTCTTCCAACCCTGGTGCTGAAGGTGGCAGCAGTGGAGTCAAGGTTTGGGTGCTCTTTCTCAGCAGCCAATCAGGAAGTGTTATGCTTGGGAGCAGGACTGTTTCCCTATCATTACGCCTGAATGTGCAGTACTTCCTTCTTCAACTTTACTTTCCTCACCACAAGTTTATTGTTTTTACACGACTGGGTAATAAACAGCACAGCAAAGAGCACCTGTTGTGGACATTCCTTTACTTCTACTATATGCAATACACATTACATCACCCCTAGGAATTCGGAGGAGCCATGAGGTAATATGCCGCCCAAACATCTATCAGCTCCTACGGGGGTAATGCTACATACAGTAACACAGAATACAAGGAGTCTGCTCAGCCATTAAGGAGGAGGCAAAAGAGGGCCACTGTACAATGTCTTCCAAAAGAAATTGGAAGCTCTATGTATCTAATTGCTCACAAAGCATCAGACTCTCGTGTGTGCTTTTCATGCCTTTAAACATATACTCTATTTATTTTGATCATAAAATAACTCATGATGTTCATGAATTTTTAAGCTGAATTCAAAGCAAACAGCTAAATACACAGACAAAATACTGTACATACAGGGAAGCCATTTACTTACCAAATAATTTGTATTTCTGTCCATCCAGTTCTTAGATTTACACACACCCCTCACACAAAACAGCCTGGTGGATGACACAACTTACAGTTAAACTTACACTGGCAACTTCTCTCAACTCCCAGTCTTCGGACTGGACAATAAAAGAACATAAGCAGACTAATAAGGCAATCTTTCAGCTAACTCTCCTCCTATTAGTGTACTCCTTCCGGCTCATCTGCATGCAGCACACCCTACTGATAACTAATCCTGCTTCTTCCCCTTCCAGTCTGAGCGCTGCTGTACAGGGACATATGAAAGGATGATACCAAGTCAAAATCAAGTACTTCCATTATTTGTATTAAAAAATACATTTAAAGGATTTAAATAATAACTTAAGGTGTTACTAAAGTCAGCTTTTTTTTTATTAAAATAACAAACATATTATACTTACCTGCTCTGTGCAGTGGTATTGCACAGAGTGGCCCCGATCCTCCTCTTCCTTCAGGTACCTGGCAGCGATCTTGGCTCCTCCTTATTTTTATGACCACCACAGCCAGCCGCTTGCTATGGGGGGTGGGAAATGTTGTCCACACGCGCCCAACCTGTGTGTCTATAGAGCCGCGCTTCATAGACTTACACAGCGGAACTTAGACCCGCCCCCACCATTTCCTCTTGACAGAAGCAAGAGCCAATGGCTCCTGCTGCTTCTCAAATGCTGTGTCAAGCGTTAGTAAGGGAAGAATAGATGCAGCTGTGCACAGCGCTGTTCTCTTCTCCCCTCTTACGCTTCACACAGGGAAGGGGGGCATGGGGAAACAAACGTTTTTTTTCCTTAATGGAAACAATAAATTAAGATAAAAAAAACTTTTACGTTTAGTGATACTTTGAAGAGGAAGTAAACCCTCTTGTCAAAACAAAATACAAAACGAAAACCTGCAAGACAAAGGCGTAATGAGCTAGTATGCACAGCATACTAGCTCATTATTAATTGCTTACCCGAGTTCAAAGCCCCCGTAGTGGCCCTCTTTCGCCTCCTCCGACACTGCCATGATACCCGGAGTGACTTCTGGGAATCACTGCTCCGGCACTGTGACTGGCCGGAGCAGCGATGCAGGAGCCGCAACCAATAGCATGATACTGTTAGTAGCGGCACGCTCAGTGCACCTGATGTCTACGGTGAAATGCGTGTTTTAAATGTGTGTGTTACTAGGCTGGTGATCAGTGTGTAAAAAGCTGTACAAAACAGCTCATACACACTGATCACCAGCTGGCTTCAGCGATCCACTCTTCTCTCCTCACCGACAACTAACATGTAAGGAGAGGAGAGCTGATCGCATAGCAACTGGCTCTATGTTTACATCACATGATGGCTGTGATTGGACACGGCCGTCATGTGATCAGGAAGGGCAATCACAGAGCCCTCATGTCGATCTCCGATGCGCAGTGTCTGGGTGACACAAGCGCATTGGGATTGTGCCGATGCGCGCAATCCCGCTCCTTCTGAGGGACGTTCCTGAATGTCCAGTCAGGAGAGAGCGCCCACCCATATGCAGTGGCCAGGTGGAAAGTAGTTAAAAACTGATATAAAAAAACTGTTTATATTTATTAACAGATGTACCCTTGTAAAAATTTGAAGATTTGCCATGAATGGAATACTCTGCTTTTATATTCTGCTTGAAGCTATATACATTGTAATAAACTGTAATGTATTAAATATATTTAAAAAACAAAAGATACAAGACTGTAGTAAGAAAGCGTTGAAGATTAGGCATTACGTACAGTGGCAAGAAAAAAAAATGTGAGCCCCATGGAATGGACTGGTTTTCTGGAGTAATTTGCCATGTCACAATGATAAACAATTTCTCATGTCTTTATTGAACACACCACATTAAACATTCATTAGTGTTGGAGAAAAAAGTAAGTGAACCCGTGGAGTTAAAGCAGATCGTCACTGCATCTGAGCAGCACAAACCATACAAAAGAAATTTAATTAATTTTTAATATTTAAAGCAAACACCCCCATCCATCTATGTCTCTGTGCTTTTTGTTAAGAAATCATTTTGAAAAATAACCCCCTAGCATTTGGCCATCTTAGGGCAG
Source organism: Rana kukunoris (assembly GCA_029574335.1). Taxonomy (NCBI): domain Eukaryota; kingdom Metazoa; phylum Chordata; class Amphibia; order Anura; family Ranidae; genus Rana; species Rana kukunoris. The sequence goes on from CM056051.1 coordinate 208,059,084, forward strand.
ATGATTTATGTAGTATTTAGTTTCTGAAATCCATCTGCCCTTAGCTCAAGCATAAATGAAAGATAGCGTGCTTAGCTAAGAAAACCCCTCCCCCTCTCCTCCCCTCCTGAAGACACCAGGGATATATGATATAGTTTGCCTAGGCAAGAAACCAGGAAGTAGAAAATGTAAAAATAATAATTAATTAAAAATAATCAAAGTTGATTGAGAGAGTAAAGTTCCACTTCAAAAGTAACATGATATAGGTTACACCCATATTCAGGGTGTAACATGCAACATGTTACTAAAGCATCTGCCCACTCCTCCACAAGATCCCCCATTGTGACAGTGGGTGGGAGAAATGTAACATGGATTGTCATTATAATTGTTAAATGAGAACAGGCTTTAGCTTTATGAAAATGTTCAAAAGCAAATGTGTTCTTGCTCATATAGTTGCTCTGAATAGACATTTTCTTATATTTACACCTGTAATAGAATTATTTAGCTTTGAAACATACTGTGTCTGACACAACAAATCAACTTTTTATTTTATATAATGCATAACATAATATGAAAGTGATTGGCTAATATGAGTAACAAGAATACCTTCATTTAGAACACTACCGATACATGCAAATACAAAGTAAACCTTTCTTACAGTTGATCTTCCTTCCCTAGAGTAAGCACCATTGGGTTTTAATTAGTACCCATCAATTGGCCCTTGCCGATAATTCTAAACCGCAGAATGTGCATGAGCCAGGTGCTCCAGGGTTAGAGGTTTTTGACCAACACCTAGTGGTGTCTATTCTTTACAATTCTTTATGATGTCTAGTCAGAACACCTAATCAATTACTCTTTATAAATGACTGAAGTTCGAAAATCACCATTAAAAACACATGATATGAGCATTTCTGGGAGAACACAGACAATTGTAGCTATGTATTTAAAGTAGAGGTCGACCGATATATCAGCGGGCCGATATATCGGCCGATATTTGGTGTTTTTTAATCAATCGGCATCGGCCAATTTTGCTGGGAAAGAAAGCCGATATTTCGTCATGATTAAAACTCAGCACGACTTGCTAAAAAGCTTCTGTAATAGAAGTCAATGCAAGTTGCCTGAGAAGTTTACTTCTCCCTCCTGGGCAGCCTGCCAAGTCTGAGAAAAGATATACAATGTTGCTACTTATCAATTAACTGAACTCTGTGAAGATAAAGTTCTCAGTTTGACCATTTAAAGACTAAATCTTTTTTTGACACTTGTTGCTTACAAGTAAAAATCCTGTATTTTCTGCTAGAAAATCACTTAAAACCCCCAAACATTATATATATTTTTTCAGCAGAGACCCTAGGAAATAAAATAGCGATTGTTGCAATATTTTATTTCACACGGTATTCGCACAGCGGTCTTTCAACTAATTTTTTGGGGAAAAAAATACACTTTAACGAATAAAAAAAAAAACAGTAAAGTTAGCCCATCACTTCCTGATTCCCTTACTGAAGATGGCGGCAGCAGCACCCGAGGTAGAGATCGACTTCGGGTGCCGACATCGCATGCGCCCAGGACAGTTAAGTGTCCATATAACAAAAGCCAACAGCTACAGTATTTGTAGCTGCTGACTTAAATTTTTTTTTTCAGCAGAATTTGGCTGTTAGCCGGGCACTTATATCCCAGCTACCGGGCCGACAAAGGGGTTAAATGCTCTTGTGTAGCGCCACTGTAGATGCGCTTTGCAGGCTCTTCGGCAGCGGTGCCATTCATTTTAATGGGCAGGAGTAGTGGAGGAGTGATATACACCGCTCCGAAGATGCTGCTTGCAGGACTTTTTTTTTAACATCCTGCCAGCGCACCACCTCAGTGTGAAAGCACTGTGCCTGCGTCATATGTACGCTGTAAATAGAATAATGCTAGGAGGAATGGTATTTTCTTTTTTTTTTAACAGAAGATACATACAAAGCCTTTCGGACTTTTTGGTCACTAATGTTCCACTCTATTGGACAGGGTTTCTTTAATAAGACTTGATAAAACCTAAAGATGAATATAAATAGGATCTTTTAATTAATATATCGGATAAAAAAAGGTATAAACTATTGCATAATCATTTTTTTTCTTTAACCTCTATGGTTTCAACAGATAGAAATGATTCATTTTCCTGAATTTGACACTCAGGTTGAACCTGTTAAGTTTGGAATTGCTGTAGCCTTACTGAGGTTAAATGAAACAACGAGAAAAAGGCCAAGGTGGCATGTGGTAATGTACATAGTGCTTTACTTTTAGTTGACTAAGTAATACACTTACAGCACAAATAATGAAACATGCTTATTTCAAAGCCCTGTGGTCAAGAAATGTCAATAAATGGCTTGCAGAGTCAGAGAATGTTCAGGTCAGTTCAGCAAAAGAAAAAATTTCAATGCTATGCATGTTTGCTGTTTGCACTTCATTGCCTAAGAATATTACCATTGCATACTCTTAAATTCTTAGCACAAATTTAATGTTAATACTTATTTAAAATTGAACTCCCATTAGCTGTACAAATTAAAAAAGGCAATACTATGGTTTCATTTTGTCTAGCAGTAGGGAATAGGATTACATATTTACTTTATTCCTGTCTCCTGCAGGATTTCTACCCATTATACAATGATCCCATGAAGGTGCTCCTTCCTTTTCAATCGCTCAACCGGTTGTAGCATCTTCAATGTCATCACATACAACATGCATTGCCCTGCATTGTATGTAGGGACAACATGGGCCAAGGAAAAAGGTGAGTATTATTATGTATTCCTTATTCCCTAGACTAATCACACCAGTAACCCTTGCAGTGCTGCTGGAGGGTGGACCCCCTGTTGATTTTTACAGTTGACTGGCGTTTAGCATAATATGAAGCCATTTCCAAGTGTTTCAAATACATGTCAATCACCCTAGCAATATATGTAATATATATAAAAATAAATCAGTGCAAAGTGAAATATGGGAATATGGAGGTCTAGAAATTAAAGCTGCCTGCCCAATGAATTTTGTGCTTTGAGTCATTCAGTATGGAAAAAGTATGTAGCAAGTGAAGTCAGAGCAAAGTCAGAACATCTAAGATGCATGTTTTTTTGTTTTTTTTAATCGCAACACTGGAAATACTGAAGAGAGTACATTAAAAGGAGAAGTATATTTTTTTTGCCATACATACTTACCTCGTGGAAGCAGCATCGGACCGATGCTGCATCTTTACCACGGTGTCTCTCCACTGAGAACCGAGCCACCGAACACCGCCGATGGCTCGGTTCTCACTCCTCCCCGAGCAGAGCGATGTTGACCGTCAGTCAGCATCGCTTCTGCTCTACTTCTCCGTGCTCATTGGAGTGCTGAGCTGTGGAGCGGCGAGGAGAGGCTGTCTCAGTGGCTCGCTGAGACTGCCATCAATCAGGGCAGCTGGTGGATCCAGACTTGGAAGTCAGGATGACATGGTTCCTCGACTGATTGCAGTGATGTTAGCGGAGAGCGGACTTCAGACTGCTCTCAGCTGAAAACGGGTCACAGGAGTGCAAAACAAATTGCACTCCTGTGCCCCAGGGGAGAAGCCAAGCCTAAAAAGCTCAGGCTGTACTTCTCCTTTAACATGACATACAGACAATTCACCTTTTTAAAAGAAAAGGCCAGCAATAGAAGCTTTCTTATTTATATTAACATTGTTTTTTTATTAAAAGAGCATCTTCACACATCAAGTGAAACCAGTCAGTGAGCTACTAATGCTATGTAGCAAACACTGCAACTGTGCATATTTTTACATCAAGCATTCTATATATAGGAGGCAGCAAGGAGCTTTGAGTCTTTGCCGCACTTGCTAGGATGATATAGTTATAGACTAAAGGCAATAGGACTGTTAGGTGTGCACAGAAATACAGTATCTGGAAAAGGCTGTGCTCCATGTAGTCATTTCAAATGTTTACTATAATGTACATTTTAAGCTTAAATGGCTACTAAACCCACAACACTGTAATAAATCTGTATATGCAGTAAAGCATGCTTCTTATACTCACTGTGGAACCCAAATCCTATGCAAAAAGGCAGTTTGAGCCTGTCTTCTCTGATCCCCACCCCTTCTGTCACAGTCCCCAATCCATCTGCTGATATTACAGAGCCTTGGGGGCACACTGCACATGCAGTTTGCTGTGCATTGCTAGAGTTGTTTTGGGAGGCACAGGACCAATCAGCACAGCCCAGACAGATGATCAGAAATTATGCAGCCTCATATGACAGTCAGAGGAGAATAAAAACTACTACTGCAAACTTTAACCAGTGCTCAGCTGGACACTGATAGAAGTCACAAGATTGCTGATGATAAAAGGTATTTAGCAGTTTATATTTACTAAAATGTAGCACAGGTCTACAGCCAAAGTTATCATTTAAGAAATGTATTGTTCTTTAGAAAGGGTTTGGCTCCCTCTAGTGGCCATTGAAACGTTATCAGGATATCTCCTTCTGGTTCAGAAAAACAGTTATGCATTGTGGGATATTTACGACAATGAGGAAGTACTCATGTTGTTAAATCAGGCTGGGAACTACAAACCCACAATTCCAAACTTCAAACCTACAATGCCAAGTCACAGCACAGCCTGCTGGGTAAGCAGATAAAAGGACAAGTGTGGCCTGCTTTCGCTCTCTCTGGACACCATTCAACAACCAGCAAGAGGCTTGTGTGTGTGCCCAGGGCTGGGAAAGCCTGCGGCCTATAGCAGACAGCGGATTGCCTGCCCCAGGAGGATCCTTGTGAGCAGCCCTGCTGATTGAGCAGGGGAACGAGCCAGCGCTTCAGAGCTTTTGAAGCCACCTGCCTTCCAGCACACCGGGAGGTGCAGCACAGTGCGGAGGTGCCATCTACACAGACGGAGTCCACAGCCAGCTGGGATCCAGAGTTGTGAGAAGGCATTTGCCTACCCATGTAGTGACTGTACCATTGCTAAGTTATTGCCTGCTATACAGACTGCCACTGAAACCTTTAGTTCCACGGCTGTGGATCTATTGCACCTGAGTATTCTATAGCTGGATCCTAGGGTTTTCGGTTTCCTTTCCCCCCATGTTGCAAGGTCAGTACTGTACTGTTCACGCACAGAACGAATTACAAGTGGGGATAGTTTGCAGCCAAGTAATCAATCTCATTATATTCTACAGTTACTGTTTCCCTTGCTATTTTGGATTACAAATACATGCACCATAAGCTAGCTGAAGACAAGAAAACTGGAACTGGAGGAACTTTCAATACTTTATTCTTTCACAAGGCTTTACTGCTATACAATTGTGTATCACTCTGAACTGCACTTTAGGGGGAGCCATTTAGCAACATACAGTTGGAACTTGTACTTTTATTACTGTATTCACTGTTGTGTAGTCTGTAGTCTGTAGGTGCTTCAATACAGTTATTAAAGTATTGAGAATCTATTCCAATGTGCATCTGTTCACATATACCCTTATCAGGTTGCCATTGGATACAACGGTGTGACGTTATTGCTTTGAACAAATATCTCTGCCAATCAATACTTGTATTATTCATTTGTTATTCACACCATTTCTTTATGTTATTCTTCACCATTTTTTATCATAGTAAACTTTTACAAGTTGTTCATTGATATCTTGTGTGAGTCTCTATTTACTGCCACAACTGATGTAAATATACTATATGCTCTTTCTTTTTCAATAATTTGTATTACATTTTAAAGTATGATGAATGACAAATGGTACAGTAGAGGTACTCAAGAGAGAATACAGAATAGAACAAAGTATGACATCTCAATCGCATTGTAACACAATTATAGTATGGCTTCATCAAAATACAGAGATACATTTTTTTTCAGGTAACATAGTGATAAATGACTTTCCCAGGGATCTAGTTGGTCTCCAGGATGAAGAAGTCATGGGGAAGTCGTAAGGAGGGTCAAGGGCGAGGGGAGGGAGGATCACCCTGTAGGCACCCCTACGGGATCAAGCTGTGCCCCTTCGGGAGGGTCTCCCAACCCCACCCAGCCCCCCCACGAGGCTATATGCTCTTTCATTATTGTGTCACTTTCTGTTGCTGGGTTCTACACTAACATTGTTAAGCAGGTGTGCCAGAGGGGTTGAGACAGTTCTTGGGATTGAGCGGCAGAGTGCAGAACCAAACAAATATTAAGCGGCTCCTACAGGGGTAGCAATACAAACATAATTGAATTTTAGTGTTCTGTTTAGTGTGGGAGATCAGATATAGTAAATGCATGGCCATGGGTTTAGTAACACTAAATTAATGTAGCACTATAACCATAAAAAATAATGTAGCACTTAAAATACAAGAAGTGCAAGTACCCAACTTAAACCTGGTATCAACATCTTATGCCGCGTGCACACGATCGGTTTGTCTGATGAAAAACTGTCTGATGAGTCGATTTCATCAGACTAACCGATCGTATGTGGGCCCCATCGGTTTTTTAACCATCGCTTAAAAAAATAGGAACTTGTTTTAAAATTAACTCATGGTTAACTAACCGATAGAAGAAAAAAAAACGATCGTCTGTAGGCACGTCCATCGGTTAAAAATCCACGCATGCTCAAACTAAATTAGGGGACGGGAGTGCTCGTTCTGGTAAAACTAGCGTTCGTTATTCATCATTCAGACAGAAAAGCGCAAATCGTCTTTTAATAACACGGAATCAGCTAAAGCAGCCCCAAGGGTGGCACCACTGGATTTGAACTTCCTCTTTATAGTGCCGTCGTACGTGGTTTACGTGACAGCGTTCTAAAAGGATCGGTTTTTTAACTGATGGTGTGTAGGCACAACTGATCATCAGTCAGCTTCATCGGATAACTGATGGAAAAATCCATCAGACCATTTTCATCAGATGGACCGATCGTGTGTACAGGGCATTAGAATCACTGTAGAGAAGTGTGAGAGGAAAAAGCAGTACAAGGAGTCAATCATCAAGATGCATGCTGATAGAATAAGAACAAAGTGACAGAGATAAGCTCATCACTGTCCAGTCATAGGCTGGAGATGGTCCAAAACAACCTAAGCTAAAAGTAAGTGGGCCGAATGATGCTGGCCACTAAATTGAGGACATATAGTGGCTGGAAAAAGGGGAAAACCTGACTATTTGAGTAAAAGTATGTGTTTATGTTATGTTATTTATGGCTGTTTAATAACCAGGGGGATCATCACCATTATGAAGAATCCACTGTGGAAATGTGACATTAACTGTTTTTACAATTATTTAATAATCCAAGCTAGAAAATAAAGTAGTATGTTTCAAAACATGCCATAAAATAAAAATATTCATATACAAGTGCATTAAAACAAACTATATTATAAATATATCAGGAAATAAAGTTTTATTAAAAAGGGTGCCATTTAAGTACACTGGTATGCTGTATTCCATCTGTGACCATATGTATGCCCCCAGGAGCAAATTACTGTCTGCAAGGGAGCATCTGCCAACCATGTGCTCAGTTATGACTATTACAGTTATGTGTGGAATAGTCAGAAATTCACATGCACATGCTGCATAAAGGCAAAGAAAACAAATGTGCAATTAAGGTGTATTTAATGATTGAACAGCTATATATTTTACTTAAAATATAATCAAGCCCACATACAGTCAAATGATTCTAAATATATAGTTAGACAAAATATCTGGTATCATTTACAGACATTTTAAAGAGATCTCCTGTCCAGAAATCATATAGAAAGATAAGAAAGGTTTCCCTGAAGCAGGGGTAGGCAACCTTGGCCCTCCAGCTGTGGTGAAACTACAAATCCCATCATGCCTCTGCCTCTAGGAGTCATGCTTGCAATTGTCAGGATCTTGCAATGTCTGATGGGACTTGTAGTTTTCAGCTGGAAGGGCCGAGGTTACCTACCCCTGTCCTAAAGCATAACTCTAATCTATGTTCTTTAGTTTCTTTAGAGAAGGTAGTTAAAAGTTGAGAATCTTATCAGGTCTTCATTATTGTAGATATGTTTTTTGTACTGCTGCAGACTATCCAGTGAATTCTTATATTACAGGAATAGTCCCAAGGTGAACCAGCAGCAGTGCAGTTAGTTGAACTGAAAATACTGTGCTGTGTCTTTCCATAAACAGAACAACAAATAAAGTTGCGAAGTACACAAGTGGCTGAAATATAAATTTTCCTCAGTAGACATGAGGCTTAAAAAATGATTCATTTCAAGCTTTATTTGTGCAAATAAAATCCAAAGGATTTGGGGGGAGAAAATAATATTTCTGCTTCTATATATGTGAAAAAAAAGTTGTGGCAAGTTGTTGTGTATAACTAGACATTTAGATCATTTTGTTACTTCCTCTCTTCAGCAAGTTATTGTTAATATTATTTTTTTTTCAGGATTTATATTGTGCCAAATGTTTTAGGAGTGCTTTACAATATAAATGGGAGGCAGTAAAAATACAATACAGTTCAATACAGGAGAATTAGCAGGGCCCTGCTCATGACGCTTACAATCTAAGAGGGAGGGAGAGGTGATAATAGCTGTAAGGGATGAGCTGAGAGAGCTTTTTAGGTGGTGGCATGGTAGACTTTTCTGAATAAATTTGTTTTTAGAATTGCCAAAAAATGGACAGGGTAGGAGATGTTGGAAAAGATTGGGGTAGGGAGTTTCAAAGGATTCGTTCTGGAGAAGTCTTGGAGTCAAGAATTAGAGGAGGTAATGAGGGTGCTTAAGACAAGGAGGTTTAGGGAGGAGTGGAGTGGGATAGTGTTGAGTATGTCACCCAATGAAGGAATTGGCAGAGTGGGGCAGCAGCCACAAATCAGCTAGAAGGGTGGATACATCCAGCAGCAGCAGCCATAATAGACTGGAGTGGTGATAACCTGTGTGGAGGTAGGCCTGTAAGGAAAGAGTTGAAGTAGTCAAGGCAGGAAATAACCAGAGAAAGAAAAAGTAGTTTGATGGCATCATTAGTTAAAAAGGAATGAACTTTGGAAGTGTTATGGAGGTTACGGTGCCAAGATTTAGCCAACAAAGGCATCAGAATTAAGGATTGCAGCTTGTACAGTTGCATTTGTATAGGGACCAATAGTTGTGCTATTGATCTTGATGGTAAAGTCATGAGAGCAGGATCAGGGTGGGGGAGCTAAATTTTAGACAGATTAAGCTTGAGGAAGTGGTGGGGCAGCCATAATGATATGTCACTTAAATTAGCAATAGGTGAGGAGATCAAGGAGGTAAGCTGATTAGTTAACAGGTAAATTGGGGGGTTGTCAGCGTATAGGTGGTATTTGAAGTTATAGGAGATTATCAGCTAGCCCTGGGAACAGGAAACAGAGATGGGGCTTAAGTTGGTGAAACAGGTATACACAGAAGTGGCCAGATCAAGGCAGGAGAGAAGCGTTAAGGTGACATTTCTACAGGTAACGGTTTACTCATAGGAGCCATAGGTGGTTGGAGACTGGGAGAGTGTGAAACTAATAAGATTGTGCTCAGAGAGAGGCAAAGGTATATTAGAGAGGTTGCAGGGAGTGTAAAGGTGGAAGAATATAAGGTTGAGCATGTTGCCATTGGAGTGACTGTGTGTGTGTGTGAGTGTGTGTGAGTGAGTGAGTGAGTAAGTGAGTGAGTGAGTGAGTGAGAGAGTGAGTGAGTGAGTGAGAGTGAGAGAGAGAGAGAGGGGAGAGTGTGTGTGTGTGTGTGTGTGTGGGGGGGGGGGTGTTCATTGTGGTAGGTTAAATGAACCCCTGGAAAAGTGTATCATACATATACTAAAAAAAATGTGCATATATATAAACATATACATAAAGTGAACTGAGTAATTGTGATTAAATGTTCAAAACGTTCATCCAGTGGTAAAATAAATTGTAACAAGCCAAGTCTATAAGTGGTTCAATTTCAAGTGATTAAACTTTCAGGTGTCCACTTAGTCTTCTTGAACAGTCTTCTTTAAAACCTTCCACCACACCATAAGTGCTCAGTGACTCCACACCCTAAGGAATTGCGCTTACCAATAGGACATGCCTCACATTCACATGCTTGGCAATATCGCAGAATCTCCAAAAGCATCAAACGACTCCACCAGTGCTCCAGCACCTCAATGTTATTACACATGTAAAAATAAAAATGGCTCCATTAGTGAAGTATATTAAAACTATTTATTTAAAAACAGCACAAGAGGCCTTCACACATTGCACTCACATCTATTAAAACAAACAGAGGCACTTCAACAGTTAACTCAGCAGTGAACTCCAAAACCAGAGACAACTGTGCGGGGAAACCTTGATGTATTATGGTCTCGGCGGACACAATGTTTAACCATAGGTCTCACCCCCCCGCTCCGATCGTTCCCCTCTTCAATTCAAAAACACTGCACATCAAAATTATATAAGATACTATGCATGATGGACGCGCTGGAAGGGCCCCCATTCATCCAGAAATGGGAAAGAGAGCTTGGAACACAAAGAGGAAAACACACGTATCAAAGGATACTGTGTCTGACCCACTCGTCTGCAGTAGATGTGAGAACCGCAGAGACCAATTACAAATGTATATCGGGCTGGTATTCCACACCGGACAAAATTAGTAAGTTTAAAGAAGGGCACCCCGCCGAGTGTTGGCGGGGTTGCCCTGAAAGAGGAACTATGGCCCACCTGTGGTGGACCTGCCCAAAAATTCAGGAATATTGGGACCAAATCTTAGGACAAATAAAAGAGATCACCGGCAAGGAGATAAAAAAAAGATCCCTGGGAGGTACTTTTCCACGGAAGCCAAGAGGGAATAACAAGATACAAGAAGTCACTTATCCCAAAAATTGAAAATAAGGTAATATGAACAGAATAGCACCAATAAGTCAGCCAAATATAAATAACAACCGAAAAAAAAAAAAAAAAGAATAAAACAAGAGCCCTGGGAACCAAAGGGGGGAGGGGGAGGGGAGAAGGAGGGGAGGAATAGGGATGGGGAACAATGAGGCTTGGGTTTTGGTAGGTCTGAACCATTTTGATGGATTTACGTAAAGAGAGCTCCCCATCAACAATGTAAGGGCGAGGGCACGACGACACGTCTCTTTCAAAGATAAAAGGAACATTTTTGATATGTACACAAAAGATTTATGTATTTAAAAAAAAAAAAAGAGGGTAAAGCACAGAAACCACAGATGATGCAAAACCGATATGGAGACGAAGGAAGCATAAAACCATGAGCTGTTCTCCAGTGCTTGGTAAAGGCTGAAGTGGTTAAAAAAAAAAAAAAAAAAACACTGCACACTCGATGGTCGGTGGTCTGAACGTAATGAAACGATGTGTAACCGTTCCCAGACCAGTTTTGTCCCTCAGAACTTCTTCAATGGGATCGGTTTCACAGTCTAATCCCCGCCCCTATATACCCCGTCCGTGCGTAAACCAGGACGTGTATCGCAATGCATCTGTGCGTACTTCGCGTTCCCACGACCAAACTAAATGTGTTCATGAACCCGGATGTACGACGTAATGCGTCTATACATACTCCGTGTCCCCACGACCAAAAAAAATCAGGTATGACCCCACTTGCAATGACCATAGGACCCATGAGCATTGCATAATTACTAATACATAATACTTTTGACTGCTCTATAACTTTTACAGCCCAGCCTGCATATCAGATGAAGTGCATTAGTATAATAATATACCCTCCAAATAATAAAATTACATCAACTAAGATGCAAATATAAAATCGCTAAAATCATACGTGGGTTGGAAAAAAGGGAAAGAAAGCATATACTCATGTACATATCATGTGTGCATCAAACACATGGAGATAATCATATATACTCCTTAAAATAACCAACAACGAATATTCTGTCAAGAAGGTTAAACTAAAAAAGTTGCATAATCCCGATCACCCATATAGTGTATTACATAGATGAACGGCTAATTGGATAACCAAATAACATATAGGAACTATCATTTAGTATCTCCAACTTAATACGAGAGAAAAGGGGAGAGAAAACATATATATCTCATGTGTGCACTAACCATATAGAGATAATCATATACTCTCCCTATAATAACCAACAACGCATAGTCTGTCAAAAAAGGTTAAACTCAAAAAGTCGCATGACGCCGATCATTTTAAGGGTTGGATGAAAAACAAAAAACGCTTTAAGTTGGAGATACTAAATGATAGTTCCTATATGTTATTTGGTTATCCAATTAGCCGTTCAACTATGTAATACACTATATGGGTGATCAGCGTCATGCAACTTTTTGAGTTTAACCTTTTTGACAGAATATGCGTTGTTGGTTATTATAGGGAGAGTATGTGATTATCTCCATGTGGTTAGTACACACATGGGATATATATATGCTTTCTCCTCCCTTTTTCTCTCGCATTAAGTTGGAGATACTAAATGATAGTTCCTATATGTTATTTGGTTATCCAATTAGCCGTTCATCTATGTAATACACTATATGGGTGATCGGCATTATGCAACTTTTTTAGTTTTAACCTTCTTGACAGAATATTCGTTGTTGGTTATTTTAGGGAGTATATATGATTATCTACATGTGTTTGATGCACACATGATATGTATGAGTATATGCTTTTTTTCCAACCCACATATGATTTTAGCGAATATTATATTTGTAATCAGAGTGTTCGAGTAAGGAATGCGATGACCCTAATAACCAAGGCCTGGAGTGTGCCTTTGGCCGGCTGGTAGGTACGCCTGAAAGAGGGCATACCCTGAACAAGAAAAAGTACAATGAGAATGTATGAAAGCTGGGGGAATGGGTGGGTGGGAACCCAGAATCCGACGCCGAACCCAGCCCAGACAGGGAGGGAGTCTTAAGTACTCTCAGACTCCTCCCACAAATTCAGGCCGGCCTGCGGCCAGCCTTCTAACTTGTAATCAGAGTGTTCGAGTAAGGAATGCGATGACCCTAATAACCAAGGCCTGGAGTGTGCCTTTGACGGGCTGGTAGGTACGCCTGAAAGAGGGCAAAAGACACATATTTAGGTGAGGAGGGGTAGATAAGCGACCAAGAAGCAAAGCAGCACGCGCCCGGATGGCAATCGTATGTACACCTGATAAGGAGCCGTTATGACTGGAGAAGCTACCGACTCGTGACCTGTAATAGAAGGAAGTCCCTGCCGAATGCGTGAAGCCGCCCTGAACTCGACCAATGCTCCGAGAAGGATTGGTTCGAGCCTGCAACAACCCATATGAGAGGCTGACACGCTTATGATGAGTGGACACTTGTGGGCAACTGAAACCAGAGTTGGCCCGAGAAGCCCCTGCAATAATGCCTAACAACGAAAGCTACAACCGGACACCAGAGACGTAGCCCCGTGAGGAAACCCCCCCCCCAACAACCCCTGGCCTACCCATACTTGATAGGAAAGTGATGCATCGCGGAATCGAATCGAATCGAATCGTGGACTTGATAATCGTAATCGCATCGAATCGTGAGACTGGTGAAGATGCGCAGCCCTAATTTACAGACTGTTTTTAGTGGAGCACTGATGTCTTTTATGTTGTGCCTTAGGTAAAGTGTCATGTTAAACGTAACATACACTTAAAGCAGAAAAATGGCATTTTACACAAAAATGTCTGCTCTTTATAACACTACCCCTTCCAACACCACCCCAGGGAGCTATACTGAATTTATACTCAGGTGGGATGGGGGGAGGTTTGGACGATTAATCAAAGCTAATAAAATACAAGTTGAAAGTTGAGGTTTTCTACTTAAGCCAAATTGCAAAGCAGAATATAGACAAGATGATAAGACAGGAACTTAGATTTTAGGTAAGGTACCAGGAGTGTGATTCTAAATCAATATGGACAAGTATAAACAGCAGTTACAATAAGCCTCAGCAAAGCAAATTTCACTTATATTCATGCACAGTAGGCTGGGGTTTGAAAGATAAATGGAGTCGGTGATAACAAGGGCAAAAGCCGAGCAGATGTCGCTTTCAGTCTTGCACAGAAGGATAGTGTTTGAAAGATGAATGAATCAGTGGTTACCTGATAGAGCAGAGCAGACAAAACATGATAAGAGATAAGAGGACGAGATTTTTTCATGTTAAAAATGCCATACACTTAACGCAGAGTAATGCCAATATTGCAAAGGTCCAGTTATACGGTATATGCCTGCTTGGTGCACTATTTTTTTTACATCCGATAATAAAGTTAGCAACTTCCCCCAGAATGGGTAAAGTTTTGGATTTTCTTCCAACAGATAGTCTTATTAATATTTTGAGTGTTATTTGAAACAAATTTCTAGTGTAAATGCTCTTCTGTTCCTTTTTAGGAAGATTTCCACTCATTTCTTGTTTTGGCAACAAATTTTCCCCCAACAAAAGTACCCCAGCACAATTTTTACTGGGCCATTTTTCAGTTTTTAATGCTGGGATAATTTGAGACATTTACTTTCTTATGCAAAACTCTGCCGAGTCTACCCAAAAGGAATTTTGTATTAATTTTTGAGATATATAGAGCTTTTTATTGTGGTACTTCATGTTTAGTGTCTATTTTATACTAAAAAGGAAAAAACACTACCAAAAAGTAATATATATAATAAATTGGTTCCTGCTTAAATTAAAATACCAGGCCAGCTTATTTTTTGCCACAGTTTTTGGATATGAAGAAACATGTTGGTATTGAGGGGGTAAACGAGGAGATGAAGAAGTTAGGCTACATGCACACTGGCTTAAAAAACTCTGCTTCTACTGGAGTTGTATGTTCTGCAGCTCAATGTTATCCTATGTGTCCATACACATTATGACGAATACAGGCTTATGTTAAGAGGCAGGAAAAAAAACTTTTGGTTTGCTTTTCTGATTGGAGCTTTCATCAGAAAAAAAAACAGCAAAACTCTCCTAAACTCATTTAAAAACTTTGTGCATAAAATGCTCTATATGAGCTTTTCTTTCTGCTAAGGGAACTGGAGTTTTTTTTAAGCCCGGTGTGCATGGAGCCTTACTATTCAGATGTGAAGGATAGGGAGTTGTGGGGCAATTATCCAGGTCACTAGAGACAGTATGCAGATTTGTAGGAGAAGAGGGGAATGAAAGGGTTAAAAAAACTTAATCCCTGTTTCAGTGAAATATAATGAAATAATTTGCAGCTGTAGCTTCTGATCCGTTCATTCTTCCTCCATTCACAAGTTATATGAGGTCTCCTCTCCCTCTGGTATAAGAGGGATCAACACTGTAAGCAATAGCATGTGATTGCTGTGATGACCAATCACAGTAATCATATTCTACCCAGCCCCTAGGGATAAGCTCATTACTGGGTCTCTATATATTGAGCTGTTTAATGATGGCTCCGCACTCCATTACCAAGCAAAATAGCCACCTGACAGCTATTTATTCAGTGCCATTTATAAAGTTAAATAACAGGCCACTGAATCACAATTTAAAGATGTACCCCCATAGAAAAGTGGTTAAGCTGACCAATAAAAAACTAAACTGTTTCAGTCTAGAAGTGTACAGTAATTAGATCTGACACAGTCACAAACAGGCAGACCATTAAAAGGACACAGGGAACTCTATTACAGCAGCAAGATTTGTTTTTGTGTTTTTTTGTTTTTACATTAAGGAACTGAGCACAGTTTAACAAATTAGTTAATTTAAAGGAATGCCTTCAATGATAGCGGTCACATTTGCTTGTGCTCACAGCCTAACTGTCGACCATCAAAACGTTCAGAGTTTCAAACTATGAGACATATATAAATGCATATATTTAATGCAGGCTCATCTGGAGGAAGCCCTTTCCTCCATTAAAACACAACTGCCTCCAGGTAAGCCTGCTCTTGGTTTGTGCTACACTATGTAAATTGGGGCAAATTTCCCCAACAGGAATAATAACAAAAATGAAAACCTAAATAGAGATTGTAACTCTTCCTACCCTATCAAAAACAAAGCAAAAAAGTTCATACTGCTGTACAATATGCAACTACAGTAGATAATATATGAAACACAACCCTGCACTCTTCTGCTAGAATTACCAGCCTTTGTTAAAAATTCATGCATGGTACAGACAGTTTCCCTAGCCACCACCAACATTTTCATGTGTAAAACACGTTTTTCTTTGGGCGAGTGAGATACCTTGCATGGATAGGAAGTGAAAAATGCTGTGTTACACTATGCGATTTATTATTGCTCTGTGTCTTTAAGCTATGTTCCCTTCTGTCTAGCTGACCTCTCTCTCCCACCATAGTTCTGTATATTCCCCTTCACTTCCTGTCTCTCACTCATTTGCTGAGAATACTACCATGCTGTAACATCTTTCCATGTGGCTTACAACACCAATGTTTTTCATCGTCTGTCTCTCCAACAGTGACTTTATTCATCGAGTTAAGCTGTCTGAATTGGTGCAAGAGATAAATAGAACACCAGGTTGTGTAAGCCCTATTTGAAGCTGGAGATACCGTTTATGGCCTTGTAGTTGAGGCACAACAAAAAATGTGTAACACTATCCAAAGAAAAGTGTCTTTTACACATACAAAATGTGGTTGGTGTCTCAGGTAACTGTATGTCTGTAAAAATTGTTATATTAACCACTTGACCACTGGGCACTTAAACACCCTTAATAACCAGACCAATTTTTAGCTTTCGGTGCTCTCACAATTTGAGTGACAATTACTCAGTCATACAACACTGTACCCAAATAAAATGTGTGTCCTTTTTTTCCCACAAATAGAGCTTTCTTTTGGTGCCATTTGATCACCTCTGCGGGTTTTTTTTTTCGCTATAAATGAAAAAGGAACAACAATTTTGTAAAAAAATATATATTTTTCTTCATTTCCATTATAAAATTTTGCAAAAAATAAATTTTTCTTCATAAATTTGGCCTAAAATGTATACTGCTAAATATCTGGTAAAAAATAAATAAAAATGTTGGATAATATTTAGTCTGGGTGAAAGTTATAGGGTCTACAAGCTATGGTACCAATTACTGAAAATGTATCAATTTCATCACACCTGATGTACTGACAGCCTCTCTCATTTCTTGAGACCCTAACATGCCAGAAAAGTACAAATACCCCCCAAATTACCCCTTTTTGCAAAGAATACATCCCAAGGTATTTAGAAAGGAGGCATTGTGATTTTTTTGAAGTTGTCATTTTTTCCCACAATTCTTTGCAAAATCAAGATTTTTTTTTCACAAAATTTTCATATTAGCAGGTTATTTCTCACACACAGCATATGCATACCACAAATTCCACCCCAAAACACATTCTGCTATTCCTCCAGAGTATGGCAATACCACATGTGTAAGGCCCCATACACACGATCGGACATATCCGATGAAAACGGTCCGCGGACCATTTCCATCGGATATGTCCGATCGGGAGTTTGATCCGATGGCGTGTACACACCATCGGATCAAATTCCCCGCCACCGGACGGCGCGGTGACGCGGCGGTGACGTTGACGCCGCCGCGTCACCGCCACGTCACCGCACCAGGAAGTAAAACACTTCCGCGCATGCGCCGAATCCATTCGGCGGCGGCGCGGCGGCGGTGGTGGACGACATGTCTGCTGGTAAGTGTACTAACCAGCAGACATGTCGGGCGGACAGATTCCACCGGATGGATTTCAAAGCATGCTTTGAAATCTGTCGGGTGGAGAAATCTGTCCGCTAGCCCATACACACGAGCGGAGATGTCTGCTGAAACGGTCCATCGGACCGTTTTCAGCGGACATATCCCCTCGTGTGTACGAGGCCTAAGACTTTTACACAGCGTGGCCACATACAGAGGCCCAACATGCAGGGAGCACCATCAGGCGTTCTGGAGCACCCAGACCAATTCTGAAATTTCTCTCCTACATGTAAAAATCATCATATATTTGCTAGAAAATTACATAGAACCCCCAAAACATTATATATGCTTTTTTAGCAAAGACCCTAGAGAATACAATGCTGGTCGTTGCGTCTTTTTATCGCGCATGGTATTTGCTAGAGGTCGACCGAAATCGTGGTGGCCGATAGCCGATTTATGATGCCGATGCCATCTGCCCCCCCTTCCCCCTGAAAGGTACCAAATGTGACACCAGAGGGGGGGGGAGGATTCGGAAGTTCCATTATTATAGAAGCTTTTTGCAAGTCACGCTGCTGAAGTTAAAATCGGCTTTCTTACAGCACAAATCGGCCGATTAATTAAAAAACGCAAAATATCGGCCGATATATCGGCCAGCCGATATATCGGTCGACCTCTAGTATTTGCACAGCAAAGTTTTGTGCTTTTAAAAAAAAAAAAACATTAAAGTTACGCCGAGTAAATAGATACCCACACACTTGTGGAATGGCGCCAAACTTTGCTACTTAAAAATCTCCATAGGTGACGCTTTAAATATTTTTACTGGTTGCATGTTTTTAGTTACAGAAGAGGTCTTGGGCCAAAATGATTGCTCTTGCTCCAACGTTTAGCGATACCTCACATGTGTGGTTTGAGTACTGTTTTCATATGTGGGCGGGACTTGCGTATGCGAGCTCACAGGGATAGGGGCTCTTTAAAAAATATATATATATATATTTTATTGTTCATTTTACTTTATTTTAGTTTAACATGTTTTTCTGCAAAAAAAATTAAAAATAAATGTTGATCACTTTTATTCCTATTACGAGGAATGTAAACATAGGAATAGGAATATGACATGACAGGTCCTCTTTACAGTGAGATGTGGGGTCAATAAGACCCCACATCTCACCTCTAGGCTGGGAAGCCTGGAATAAAAAAACAATCCAGGTTTCAATCGTAGCGTTGTCGGTAGAAGCAGGAGGGGGGCGTATTGTGGGGTATTCCAGAGTATTGCCCAGAGTATTTGCCCAGTACAGTATGCCCAGAGTATTTGCCCAGGGATGGCTGAGCAGGGAGGGATGGATGGGTGGATCTGTGACTGCAGTTGTCACAGATCTAGCCCACAGCACAGCCACTGACATCCGCTCCCTCCCCTCTCCTCTCACTGTACCGATCGGGGAGGGAGGCGTCATCACATTGGACGGAGCGATCCCGTGGTAAACCGCCGCTATCGCTACCAGAGGACCCGGCGGTCACGGACACTTCCGTGTGCGCGCCCCAGGGTGCGCGCAGAAGCGCGACTCTGGGTGGACGTTAATTAACGGCCTCCCAGAGTTAAGCAACCGCCCTGTAGACATACTTTGTCTATAGGGCGGTTGTCAAGTAGTTAATATATCCTGCACTACTCAGTGTCCTGTTATGCAGATATATGCGCAGTTGTAATATTGGAACTGCAATTTTGCATATACTACAAACAAGTATGAGCAATGAAATTTAAATAAGGAATAGTGATGACTGGCCCGATTTCAGTTCACCCCGGTGAACCCTGTCTAAAACCTGCAAATCAGGAGCATAATATACAAACCCCACTGAAGTTTATGAAAGCTGAACTGGGCACAGACATTATATACAATAAATAAAAAAATACCATTCAGCTGGGACCAGGCCTTTTTAAAAAAATCCAAGGGAAATTTTATTTAAAAAGAAGTTACAGGAAATCTGAGGATGCCTTGATCATGCACCTGTATGAAGTAATCCCGCAAAAAAAATTATAAAAAAAAAAAAAAAAAAAAACTGCTTTCTCTACCAGTACCATTATTTTTGCAAATAGAATGGCCTAGTAACCCCTTCAAAATCCACACAGGACCCATGATAATAGCCATACCAGACCGTTATGGTATGGATTTTGAGGAGGTCCCCCCCCCCCATATCAGATTCTTACTCTATTTGCCTTTAGTAGATCATCCCATTGGCTCTATATCTGCAATGCACCCCAGTAATTGTTTTTCTTCCACTTCAAAAGCAAAGGTTAAAAAACTGAATCAACTCTCTAGCACAGGTCTTGTTTCATTAAGCAATTATTTATGGAGAATCTGGCATTTTGCAGAAAATAAAGCCTAGTATATATGGCATCTGGTGGTAATCTGCAGAAAACAAGCAAATAGGGTTATAAATCTGGGTCTGTCTGATATGCAGACAACTTCTGCATGCTGCTCAGAACAGTAAATCTTATCTGAAAAGTTCTTGAAAAGTGAGGCTTGTAACCAACCAATCCATATTTTTTTTCTTTATTTTAGAGAAATCTGAATGTATTAACACGGTTTTCTTAATTAATCATAGATTCATTCAATTTCCCTTTAGGTGCTTAACAGTAAATAAAAGGTTCTAAACCTTAAATATTTTAGGGTTTTATGTTATCACTCACTCCCACTGAGGACTCTTTTGTCAGTTTCTTCTGCCAGTGCTGGGCTCCCAGCTTGAGCCTGGCACAAATCTGCCTTTCCTGCTTGCATGGATTTACAGACTAAATACCAGGAAAAAAACACTTTTTTTCTGCCATATCCTAGTCTGTAGACCCTCTCATTACACCAAAAAAAAAACAAACATGGCAGCAATTAAAAGCACATTGACTCATATACCATCTAATGCTGCCGCAAAATGGTGACATCATTAAAAGAATTGATGTGCAGCCTTGGATGGTTTTACATAGCATTGTTTATTGTCATACATTTTACAGTAAGTATAGCATTGGCATTTTTTGTATTGTTTGAAAATAGTACAACAAAGCATATGGGTAGATGAGTGGAGATAAAATCTCAGTTCAAATATTGCATGACAGCACGTCCCATATTATACATGTGCCTTCAGAGTAGTAAGTGCAAACCCATGCATGCTTCACTAGTTTATAAAAATCTATTTGCATTACAATTTGCTTGTGAATATAAATTTTATTGTATAAAATATGGAACACACACATTGTATCACCATCA
The DNA here is from genome assembly GCA_029574335.1 of Rana kukunoris. Classification (NCBI taxonomy): domain Eukaryota; kingdom Metazoa; phylum Chordata; class Amphibia; order Anura; family Ranidae; genus Rana; species Rana kukunoris. The sequence goes on from CM056051.1 coordinate 208,079,794, forward strand.
TTTATTTATCTTTAAAGTAGTAAGGTAAACAAATAATTTGTGCCAAGCTGAACTAATCAGTGTGAGAGAACACTATCCAGTCTCGCAGGGTACCAACACGAAATGACTCTGTATAATTCTAGACCATTAGTAACAGATTACCATTTTTTTGCTTTAAGTTTACTTAAACTTATTAGGCTTTGGAGTTACACGTAAGAATCAAATCATACTGTGTTTCACACTTCAGGCATCAAAAAATAATTGAAAAATGTTCTGCCTTACTGGTTTGTTTAAAGAAAATCTACTTTTTTCATATGACAGCTCACAAATGTAGAGAACAGATGCTGAAAAATACATAATGGGTTTTGTACTCATCTTCTGTAAGAATGTTATAAGTAAGTGGGACTTGAAGAGGATTTAAATAATATCATTCAACAACATGCTAACATTATGGGAAAGAGAATTTTCAACCATGAGACAAAAGCTGTCACGATTTTGAAAATGAAGTAAAGCAAAAATGATCCTAAGGTTCGTGGCAATAAATAGGTATTAGACTAAACTCTTATCTCATTTTCAAAGAGATGTATGAGCCACAAATGTTGATTTTAATATATAAAACAAAAATATTGTTCCTTCTTGTGGGTAGGAGAACAATCTAAGTTGAGATAGAATGGAAGACATTTATTTACTCTATTGCCAAATGTTACTTCTTATGAATACGTTTAAATCTTTTGCAGTTCATATTTTACCTTTTCTGGCAAAACGTTTGCAAGTGCCACACCATCTCCTGTTTTGCAAATGTCTACAATCATTTTTCAAATGTCTGCCTGAACTAGGATTTCAGGATAATTCATACCAGTCTGTCACCTATTTAAGATATCATGTGGACAGGTGCAATTATATAAAAAAAAAAAAATTTTTCCAAATTCTTAATATTTTTTAGGCAAATTACTTAGAAATCCATGGCAAATCTACCATACAATAATTTGAGAAAAAATAAATGCAAAGTAACTTGACATATCTGACAATATGATAAATATGTCACAAACCGCAACACATTGTACACAACTGATGTAACTTAAGTGCAAAATGTTCCCCAAGGTTTTCTGCAAACAGGGAAATCATTTTGCTTACTCCATCATGGTACTAGCCCAGTGTTTCTCAACTCCAGTCCTCAAGACCCCCCCCCCCCCCCCAACAGGTCAGGTTTTCAGTATTTCCATTATTTTGCACAGGTGATTTGATCAGTTTCACTGCCTTAGTAATTCCCACAGCCTTTTCATCTGAGGGAAATCCTGAAAACATGACCTGTTGGGGGGGCTTGGGGACTGGAGTTGAGAAACACTGTACTAGCCCAACAAGATTTGCAAATACTACACAGTGCTTATTTGAGAAGAACTGCAGTCTGCTCACATAATTTGTAATGAAAACACCTTTGACATTCTGAAGCTTCCCTCCAACTACTTTCCATATTATTTTATATATATTGTTATTCTATACTTGCCAAATATGCTGCAGAAATCTCCCTCCACTGAGTCTGACTGTAACCATTTTAACTATGGGCAGCTGAAGCTGCTGCCTGTTCACTTCCTGGATTTACACAAACACACAGAGACACACCTCCAGCTCTCATCAGCCAACCCTATAACTAACCCCTTCCTCCCTCCCTTCCTGGAGAGAGAGAGAGAGAGAGAGAGAGAGAGAGAATGATGTCATAAGCCTAGGCTTGTTACCAGACAAGAAATATATTTACTGGCAGAAAAAAAAATATATATGTTTTACTATCCAAAGTTAAAACAAGGGCTGAGAATTTAATAGATGGAAAGATGAAAAAAATTACTAAGGTTCGGCTTTAAAGGAAATACTTGCCTCTGGGAGATTACATTGCCCCATAGTATCTAAACAAATTCTGCTGGACTGTCATTTTTAAATTACATTTTTTCATAACAGAGTCCCTATAACGTACTGCAAAAGCAGCCAGGTCACTGCATGAGGAGTTGTGTATGCCAGCTGTATATAGAACTCGCTCCTTCCTAATGAGAGCCATGTCCTAATATAAGAAGAATAGAATATTCGACTGGATCTACAGGTAAACTGTAGAAAATTACCATCTCAAATTAGGAGCATCATAGTGAATAAAAATATGCAATTTGTAGGACACCCATAATTTTGCTGTCTGGGTTTAATAACTTGTGAGAGAACAACACGAATACAAAAACAGTTTTGGTGTTCTCAATTTGTGACATAACGGTCAATGTACTGTAAGCTAAACTGGTATCTGCAGTGGTAAACCACAAATGAGAAAGGGGAGCCCAGGAACAGTCCAAGCAGATATGTTCTGCACTTTTATTAACCACTTAATACCCGGCCCTTTAAGCAGCTAAAGGACCCGGCCAGGTTTTGCGATTCGGCACTGCGTCGTTTTAACAAACAATTGCGTGGCCGTGCGACGTGGCTCCCAAACAAAATTGGCGTCCTTTTTTACCCACAAATAGAGCTTTCTTTTGGTGGTATTTGATCACCTCTGTGGTTTTTATTTTTTGCGCTATAAACAAAAAAAGAGCGACAATTTTGAAAAAAAAAAAATCAATATTTTTTTACTTGTTGCTATAATAAATAGCCCAATTTTTTTAAAGAACATTTTTTCTTACAAAATAGGGGACAGAATTATTATTTTTTATAATTTTTTTTTTACTAGTAATGGCTGTGATCTGCGATTTATATTGGGACTGCGACATTATGGCGGACACTTTTGACACATTTTTGGCGCCATTCACATTTATACAGCGATCAGTGCTATAAATATGCACTAATAACTGTATAAATGTGACTGACAGAGAATGGGTTAACACTAGGGAGTGAGGAAGGGGTTAAATGTATACCCTGCATTGTATTCTAACTGTGGGGGGAGGGGGTGTGACTGGGGGAGGTGACCGATATGTGTCCCTATGTACAATGGATACAGATCGGTCTCCTCTCTCCCTGACAGGACACGGATCTGTGTTTACACACAGAGATCCATGTCCTTGTCTCTGTAATCTCCGATTGCAATAGCTTGGCGGACATCGCGGCCGCCAGGCACGCGCATCAGCATCTCAGAGAAGTAGAGCCACCCTGCGGTCGTACAAAGTCGTATGGCCGTCAGGAAGTGGTTAATATAACCTAATTAAAATATAGAATTTTTTTCATATTTTGCACATTTGTCAGGCTACAATATAAAACAGAACAGGGTGTTAAACAAAAGCTTATGTTTGTTTATATATACACACACAAACAAGTCATATAGTTAATGTTAAGTTAACCAAGACATGCTGTCACTTAAAAGGAAGTAAGCAGTCACTGTTGATCTATTGGTTTAGAAAACTTCCCTAGACTGTCCTGACTAATAAATAGTTGTGATTAGATGCTGATTGCAGCCATTCATAACATATGCTGGTAAGCTGCAGCATATAGAGCATCCAGGATTGTCAATCTAGACGGTGTTTTTTCTATTACTTAACTAGGAGGCCTCTTTTTAAGACTTAAAAATATCATGACCTCTGAACTACATGTTTTGTGGGATCTGGCCTTTTTAGAACAATATATCTCAGAGAGCATGGTCCCACGTAGTCTACAGTGGGAAGTCCATCCTTAACAAGGGGATCCCGACCTTGACTCTTGGTTTAAGTATTTTAATGAAGCTGGCACCAATTTTGGGGTTTTCCTTATCTCAAAAAAAAGGACTAGACTAGCAACTCTGGACAAAGATCAAATAGTTAAAAGAAAAACTAGCAACACACAAAGATTCTCTGGAATACAATTCTCTCTCATCTAATCTCCAAAGTCATTTGGAGAAAGAAGATTGAGATGAGAGAATTAAGAAACATAAAAAATATTTCAGAGATGTAGGTGACTATAAAAATAAGACCGTTTTTGGATGGCAGAAATCAGTTACGTCTGCTCCACCCATGGATACTACCCCTGCTGTGGTGTTAGAACTGCCATCACTCCCCGTTCCATCTATGGCTCCCAGTGTCCTGGCTGCCCAATTTGGAAGCAGACCTACTCCATTAACAGGTATTGATGGTAATAGAGATTTATCATCTTCCCAACCAGGACCATCACACCGCAGCCCTTACACCCCTAACAATCAGGGTAGAGGCAATAACCGGGGTAAACGTGCTGATAGGTGACAGTCTAGAGGTAATTCCCACTACACTGGTCCTTATCCCCATTATGGTTAAGGGTGGTCAGGTTCAAGATGCCTCTCCTGGTCCATACAGGGAGCATTATGATTACCACTACTCTCATCCCCAATCTTACAATGCACCCCCTGTTCCCACTCGCAACAGATTTCCCCCCCTAAGAGACCATTATGGCCATGACTCCCAATCATATGGGAGAAATGGCTACGAACAAACGCCACATTATTATGGTGATTCTAACACTCATGGGGGTCAGGGTTTTCACGAGGACCATTTCCCAAAGAAAAAAGGTCCAAACCCAAGAGAGGGTGTAGAGGGGGACAGAGAATACAGAAAAGGAAATAGAAGGAGAGTGTGAGAGGCTATGGTGTTTTCTTAGTAATAAGGTACTTACTAACGCCGAACAATCCCTATTAGATAAAGGTCTCAAGTTTGCTCCTCCTAAAAAAACTGAGCAAGTTCGGGACCTTCATCGACATTCAGATATACATAAGGAAAATAAATATTCAGCGATACTTGATTTCCAATACACACAAGTATGAGGATAGGGCAGCCACATCAGGTACCGTATTCTTAATGAACCCGATACTTACAAAGAAATTCCCATCAATCCCACTTTTTCTTACAAAAAACAATTACAAGACCTTATCAACAAAAGGTTTTGATTCAAGAATTTTAAACAAAAGGGAAAAGTCTTTTTTAGTACCCAGAGTCCCTAGAATCCCCACAATTTATTATTTACCCCAAATTCACAAACCTCCTACCCTTCCCAGGGGTGGCCTATTGTGAGTGACATTGACTCCGTCACGTCACGTATAGGCCGCTACATTGATCACTATTTGCAGCCACTAGTCAGGAAAACTCAGTTTCTCAAAGACACGGGAGATACTATACGCCTGCTTGAGAGCATAGATGTACAGGGGGGACTACATTATGGCGATGGCGATGGCGATGGCCGATGTGGCCTCCCTATACACATGCATACCCCATCATTTGGGGATTGCCCCGGTCCAACATTTTCTGGGCCATGAACATTCGCTTGCCAATTTCCAATGTGAGTATCTTATAGAGCTCCTTGAATTCGGCACCAAACATAATTATTTTTGGTTTGACCAACGCTACTACTACCTCCAACAACGCGGTGTAGTGATGGCGGCCAAGTTCGCGCCTAGTCTTGCGAACTTGTTCATGGCCTAGTGGGAGGAGGATGTCGTCTATGCACAGGATACTCCATCCTTGGTGCTATGGGCCAGATATATAGACGACATCCTCCTCCTATGGAATGGCAGCACAGAATCTTTAAAACTATTTTTTGAAGGTCTCAATTTGAATGATAGGGGCATTTGTATGAATCTAGTTCTAGCAAGATTCACTTTCTAGACCTGGAAATAGGATTAGTTAATCGAAAATGTGTTTTTCAGACGTATTTTAAACTTACGGACCGCAATGGCTTTATTCCTGTAGATAGTTGCCATCATCAGATGTATATGTACATGCGATGGTCGGGAAGTGGTTAAAAAGTAATTTTGTTTTCTTATCGGCATAAATATTGGCGATTGTTGCACTTGAGATAGTGACTAAGCTATAACGCAATAGTTACTATATACAACCTGTTCTTGTGCACAATGTCTTCTCGGAGGGGTATCATTCACCCCAGAATTAGTGATGACATGTGTATACATCCTCAGGGCCATTCATATGTGCAGCTACCTTCCCCCCTTTTTTTTAGCTTTGATATCAATTTTGTATATCTAGCCTGTTTTCTGTACATTTCCCTCCCCTGATGTAGATTTACATCTTTGTATTAATTATCATAAGCAGCGATGGTTTCCAAGGACAGTGCGCAGCTTTGGAGCGCAAGCATTCATTCCATAAAGTGGAATAGAACGCAGTCTCCTCCTATTGCATTTCCGGCGTCATGAAGATGTCCGGAACACAAACGGGGCATTGCATTGAGACGTGGAGCGCATGTCTCCGCGTCATATCATCATATACCGGAAATGGCTCTGTATGTCACCGCTAGGAACGCAAGCTGTGCCATATATCGAGGTGTGGAACGCACGCCGCCATGCCATCTTGTCCTACACCGGAAGTGTCTGTACAGGACGTCTGAGCATTATGGGGGGCTTACATCTATAAATTGTAGTGGACTGCAGTGGAGTGACACCCCCAGATGACATGTGACGACAAAACGCATAGGGAGACTCCATTGTCGCCTCATTTTTACTTTACATGCGCTGTATCTTCATTTCAAGTGCAAGTGCAATTGCATATTACATTTTTAATTTTTGTTACGGTATCACGCTATGTTGCCTCCTCTCTTCTTCCCCACATTCCTATATGATTGAGACTACATCTGAGAGAAATCTACATGTCTTATAAGCCATTGCTTAATCTCTTGCGGGCCATTATACATCTGTTGGAGAGCCAGTTGCGGGTCTTTTGTTCCTGAAGTGATCCTCTTGGAGCTCCCTTAATTATCAAGCCTGTTTGACTCATGAAGCATACGTTTCTTTCAGTCCATGCTATCTAGTAAGCCTGCATCTGTACTGGTGGAGGGTCGTTTGCCCGGTATGCCCTATGGCCAGTCCGGGCCTGCCTCAAACTATGGCCCTCCAGCTGTTGCAAAACTACACTTCCCATGAGGCATTGTAAAACTCTGACATTCACAGACATGACTAGGCATGATGGGAATTGTAGTTCCTGAACACCTGGAGGGCCATAGTTTGAAGACCCCTGCATTATAGAATAGGCAATTTTTAGACCACTAGGACATCCAAAATTAATCCCACGAGGAACAGGTAACAATGACAAAACAGGCCCACAAAGAACAAACCTAGCAGACTTAGGAAGTCCTCTTTTCAATTTTCAACACCTGCAATATGCACCAAGAACAGAACAAGAAACCCTGCAAAATTCAGAATGCACTCTGCATCCTTTAGCTGTCTGACTTCTGGTACATCCTCAATGATTTATGTATGCTATCAATGTGGTGTTGTTAGAATGAGCTTTGACTGCCAGTATTAGGAGTGTGTGTGTGTGTGTGGGGGGGGGGGGGGGGTCCAGTGTTGAAGGGCAAGCTGAATAGCTCCGAGTTCTACAACATGGTTTGGCAGTTGAGCATCCTCTAATGACCATGGCCCCTGAACTGATAGGCAGTCCAGGACTTCTTCCCAGTCACAGGTTGGTACCCATCATTAGTACCTTCCACACCACAGGGTGAAAGCTCCAGGGCAAACTTGGTCTTGGTGTTCAGACACGTGGGATGATCCAAGGACAGAGTGTGTCCCATGCTGTCAAGAACTTGAGGTACAACAGGCTTAAATGAAACTGAGCACTGCCTCAAAAAGGAGACTACCATCAAACCTAGAACCCTTATGCAGAAGCAAATAGGAGGGACACTCCTGGAAATGTAACTCCTACACTAGACATGTGCACAGAAAAAAAATTTGTTTTTTTTTGTTCCGTTTCGTATGGTGCCGTCTGTTAGTTTCCGTTCGTTTTTCGTAAGACGCCCGTTTTCCCGTTCGTTCCCGTTCGTTTGTCGTACGACGTGATTTTTTCGTATTCCGATCGTTTCGTATTTCCGTTACCGTTTTATTTTCGTACATGCGGGATGATTCGTTATTCTGTTTAATTCATGTTTGTTTCTTGTTAGACAATAATTATCGTGAATTTTCGTCAATTTGCATTCTGTGTATCTTGAATGCTTTTCTTTTGTTAGTGTCAGTTGTATGTTCATTGTTCAATGACATCTATAACAAAAGAATTTTGTATATTGAATGAATTCCTTTTTCTGTTATAGGTGTCATATCAACATACGAAAATAACAAAAGAAACAGGTTCAAATGCAAATCTTTTGTTTATGGGTTTTTTAATGGCCAGAGAGTTATTTTCTGTGCAATTTTCTTTAGATTTACCTTCAACTATGTAGTGCAAGGGCCTGCCTGATTGCATACAATTGAAAGTGTTGTTTAGTTTGACCTCATATATGGTTTTTGGTAAATCTAAAAGAAAATTGTACAAGAAAATTGAACATGTATGGCCAGCCTCAGTGACTGAAAGCAGCTTCTCTTTTGTGCTGAGTAGTGAGTACACTTGTACAGTAAAGCCTAATAAACTTTTCTGTGGAATTTCATCTGAAGGGAGATCAGTTGGCCAGACTTTTGAACCCAAAAATGGTTTTCTGATGCAGTTTAAAAACAAACTAATTTTCTGAGAATGATTGGAAAACGATCGTTTTTATGTTTGTTGTTAAAATAGTCTGACCAAGTGTATGGGGCTTAACATTACTATTGTTAAGCCCCAGAAAAAAGAAAAAGGAATTAATTCAATATACATAATGAAATTATTTTGTTATAGATGTCATTGAACAATGAACACAAACACAAAACGGATTCAAACAAAATACACAATGCAAACCTCTTGATACAGATTTCATTTTCGTTATTTTGCCATTTTCGTTTTGTCGTCGGATCGTTCGTTCATATTTGCGGTCGTTCGTTATGCTGCTCATCCGTTATCCCGTCGTTTTCGTATTTTGGTGCTTTACCATTTTCGTATCTACACATTATCCCGCGGGTACGAAAATGAACATTTTCGTACGAAAATAACATTCGTACGAACGGGAATGCACATATCTATCCTACACCATAGATCAGAGGGTCTGAATATTTTCCTGGGGAAAGAATAGGTGAGCCAGGGTCATCCTGAGAACTAGATATTCCATGCAGTGTGATGGTTTCCAGGATTTACTTTTGGGGACTCAACCAAAATTCTCTAAGATCTGCACAGTCTGTAGCTCATTGGCCCTTAGACCTTACACCAATTTTCCCCACAGGAGAAGATTGTCCAAATACCTAAAAGTAGAGTGAATACTCATTGTTCTATGGCCATACCAAAGGGCAGAGCCACAAACTGCAAATGCTGTTCCCTGACCAAAAACAAACACATAATGCCAACAGGGCAAAAACTGGGGATATAAAGATATGAAGGTAGGGATCCTTGATGTCCACTAAGGGCAGGAAGTCCCACTGATGGAGAGAGTCAATCACTGACTGCAAAGCTGCACTTTTGCCGCATGTAGCAAGCATATTTTATGGCAACAAATATGGAGGAGTCCAGCTTGTACCTTCTGAAAACAATGTTTTAAACCCAGACATCAGAGATATCTTGGTTCTACATGATGGCAAAGGCTACCAATAGTCACCCCACTTGTAGAAATAGAAGCATTCCTTCATTAGGAAAAATATGTCTGTTGTCTGTTTAGTTGGCTTGAGGTTCTAGGATTTCTTCTGAAAGGAAATGTTAGCTCTCGAGTCTTGGTGATCATCATGGAGAGGGCTTTATGTTATGCAGATTTCTGCTTCTTCAGCGTTAAGAGAGTGCCCTTTCCTTCCGCAATCTTCTGGATAAACATATACAAGTTTTTGCCAAAGAGGCATTTGCCCTCAAAGGCATACGTTCCAGCTGTCATGTGCAGGAGCTTTTCTGACAGGCATTTTAGCCATAGTACTCACTGAGTGTATACCGATATAACTCCCATGGGAGAGAGTTGTCAGGGAAAGTCTCCCAAACCATCCACACTCCTAAAGTGCCTCAAAGAAGCTACTTGCAGGATTTTTTGGAAAAGCCTGCCAGCGCACTGCCCCAATGTGAAAGCACTCGGGCTCTCACATTGGGATTGTTTTTTTCAGGCACTATTTTTAATGCTGAAGTGCCTGCAAAATGCCTCCATGTATGTCCTGCCTAATGGAACATCTACTGTACTATTTCTGTAGTCTCTGATCGTCTCCTGTACTATGTCTGCAGTCTCTGACCATCTCCTGTATCATAGCTGTAGTATGTCTGGGGGCTCTAACAGACTCTTTAATAGAAGTCCTCTCTGTGTCCATCAGAGAGGCCCCCCTCCAGGTCCCAATAAAGTACTGTATTTTGTTTATTGTTGAGAGATCATGTAATGATCCCAGGTTAATGAAGATTTTGTGGGGGGGCATTGCCATAGAAACATTTGTAAAGGGGATGAGTTGGTAAAATGACGACGCCCATGTGGGGGCGCCAGAAATATTTCTGCATCCAGGCCCCTGTGACCCTAGGATCGGCCCTAAAGGGAAGCCTTAAAGAGGGATGCAAACATTTTGTCCATAGGGTCCTTAAACACCAGTACAATCACCACAAACCACTGTAAGGCCGCGTACACACGACCAAATAAATCCGATCAAATCGGTCTGACAGACCGATTTGATCGGATTTGTCTGCTGGGATAGATTGGTTTGATCGTGTACACACGATCAAACCAAAATCCCCGCCGGCAGACAGCGCGGTGACGTGACGGTGACGTTGACGCCGCCACGTCACCAGGAAGTAAAACACTTCCGCGCATGCGTCGAATCCATTAGACGCATGTGCGGACAGATATGTCTGCTGGTTAGCGTACTAACCAGCAGACATGTTGGACGGACGGGTTCCCAGCAGACAGATTTTAAAGCATGCTTTAAAATCTGTCTGCTAGAAAAATCTGTTTGTCCGCCCGTACACACGATCGAATTTGTCTGCTGAAACGGTCCGTTGGACCGTTTTCAGCAGATAGATTCGATCGTGTGTACGCGGCCTCCGAGTTTCAAGAGATGCAGCCTGGGTACAGCCCCTCTAAGAATAGCAATCTGTAGGAACAGATCAGTATTACTGTTACTTCTGTTGAATACCTAGTTTAAGCCGCTGGGTGGAATTGTTAGAAGATCTGGTGCATCTCAGTGAGAAAGACTGGTTTGTCACCTACGGACACCTATTGAGGAAAAGATTGAGCCAATTCTGGGGGTACATGCAGTTATGCAGGGCTGAGTAACACTTTTCTATTTGCTAATGTCCAATCACTTGGAGGTGGAGCATATCCATATGGTCTAAAAATGTACTCTCCTGTGTCCTGTTATGTACGATTAAGAAATACACACACCCCCACAAACATGGATATTCACTATATGCAGGGCCTATCCGCCCTATAGGCTCAGTATGCAAGCCGCTTAGGGTCCCGCAAAACTAGAGGGCCCCCTCAATTTACTAGAGGCCCCCACCTGGTAAGAAGTAATTTTCGGCCCGCTTTTTAACTCGCTGGCTGCATGGGAGAAGAGGTAAGACATTATTTCCGACAGCAGAACACCCCCTCCCCCCGCTTCTCAACTTTAATCTCTAATGTGACATGTCACTTTTATCTGCAGCGCCCCGCTTCTCAACTTTAATGTGACATATCATTTTGCTTGGGGCCCCAGGGAGGTCGGGATCAGCACTGACTATATGCATTGTGATAATGAACGTTCCTACATGTTTGTGCACTAACATACTAAGGGCCCAATCACACCAAAGAGCATATCTTATGGTGTGCATAACACACGCACTGGTGCATGTTCTAAACATGCACTGCAGTGGTTGTTAGAATGCACAGTAGTTGAAAATTAACAAAAACAATTTTGAAAAAAATTAACAAACTTATAGCGACCTTTAAATAAATGCCTTTTACCAAATCAAGCCTGTCTTGCCAACACAAACAATATCCCATGACGAAAACATGATGTAAAGTAAACTGATCCACATAATTTTTATTAGAAGCAATGCAAATCTTGCCGTCTATTAGCAAATGTGTACCACTTTCTTTGTTCAAAGCCAAAATGTAAACGTGTCCTGTCAATTAAATTCTAGATCTAGAATGAGAATTCTTTGAATATGCACATGCTACAAATCTCACTAAAGGACCTAGAGTGCTTGTTACTTGTGTCACTCAATATTTATTCAATAAGAAGTGTATGGAGAACAGAAAGCACTATATAAATTAAATAAACCCTCTGGAAAAAATCTCAAACATTATTTGGTTTAAAATCTTTGTAGCCATGACAACATGAACAGACTTTAAACTGAACAGTGCTGATTGAGTTCCATATTGATGTTTCTTTATAGTTTACTAATTAAGGTTCAGATTTGCCAAGGGGTTCAATATTTCCACTGCAATAATCTCAAGACAGCATCCTTGGGCACAGAGCTCCCGCATCAGCATGAAGTTAGGATGGGGGGTTCCAATAAAAGGTAATTTTCCCAGGATTGGGTGCAAGTGCTTGCTTCACAGAGATGTCAAAATGGCTCAGCTGCATAAGTGTGCGCAGCCTATTGTATTAGAGTGTGCACCCCAAAGATCAAACACATAGTACTGATCACTCACGAAAGGGAAGGGGCCCGTAAGTTACATATTTACTGGCCCCTTCCCCCCACTCATCCTAAAACATCCCGCAGCAACTACATCCAAGGGGGAACCAGGGCAATAGGGGGCATCTGGACTGTACAGGGTAATTGGGGTGTGCCTGGGCACACCAAACACATGCCTATGCACAGCTGGGCATCATATCAGAGGAAAGGTTAGGGGGTATGAGCTCTCAAGATGGATGGACAGCTGGGGGGGCAAGAACAGGCTGGCATGTGATTGGAAGGGGCTAGCTAGCAAGAGGAGGAAAGGGGGATATAAAAGTCAAGGAAACAGGGACAGCTCTCATTTCCTTCAGTTGATCCTGGAAAGACTTTGCTCGATTGATGGCTTGTACAAGAGGATGCAAAAAATACATTGCTACTGGATCAATTGCTAAAAAAGCTAAACATGTGGTGCAGAGTGTTAGAAGATAAGCTTAAATGTCAGCCTATGATTTTTTGTCTTGTAGGAGACATAATTTTACATGTGCAGTGGAGTGTCAAATTATTATCAATTAAACCTCCCAATTACACAGAAAAGTTGTGGGACAAAATTGAAGGCTGAGGGACATTGTAAATTGTTAACCACTACACCTTAATGCTCAGAGTCAAATATAGAATGCAGTCTGTGGTGCACAGAGGAGACACACAGCCAGGTTGTGGAGCAAAGGCAGGTGGCAGCAAATCCTTGGTGGGCAGATAAACCTTCAACCAAAAGATTTGCAGTTGCAGCGAGGAAGAAGAAACAGACTGCAAGGAAAGGTATGTATGCACAGCTCAATTCACATTGCCCCTCTAAGGGCCTCAATTTAAGTACAGGCACACAGGTTTCACTGGCACCTAGAGTCGATAGCCCCAGTTAATCAGGTTTTAGAAGCATATCAGATGCAGAGGACATATATTCAGGGTTAAGCATATAGAGGTTCATACCTCCCCCATATTGGAGGGCATATTGGAGGGCAACTAAGTGGTCATACAGCATAAGAGTCTTTTAAAGCGGAAGCAACACTGTTGTGCCTCAGGATAGAACGGCGCATGTGCAAATGACGTCACTGCAGGGAAAAGAGGTGGATTTCTCACAAACAGCACAGCTTTGGGGCATATAAAAACACAGCTATATTTAAGTTACCCTCAATCTCAACAGGAGATGTTTAGTGTGGGTTGACATAATGGTGGAGGAAGGGTGATGGCAGTCTTCAATTGATGAGATAGTTATAATGGGGGGGGTTCCAGTTAGAATTAGAGCTGCAAATGTCTAAAGGTCCCTGAACATTCAGCCCATTTATCTTTACAGCAAGAAGGGCTCTATAGGCAATTATGAAGAAATAAAAAAAATGTGGAACTTGTTTCGCACCTGGTGGAGCCAAATGCACGAGGTTGTTGAACTGTGGCTGATTCAGCTAGCAGAGACAGTGGATAAATGCTATATATTATATATATATATATATATATATATATATATATATATATATATATATATATATATATATATATATTATACACACATACACACACATATACACATATACACATATACATATAATCTGCCATTTTTGGTTTCGGTTAAGTGCATCCTGCAATTTTGGTACCAACATTTTTTCATTCGGTGCACCTCCAGCAAATATGTACAAATGTTTAATCCAAGAGAAGCAGCACAAGCCAGGCTACAGATGGTAGCTTAGAAAAAGGGTCATAACAGGATAAAATACTTTTTTTGTGTGAACATTGATAGGAAAAAAAAATACACAAAAGAAAAATGTAACTATATAGGCCAGACACCAAGAAACATTAAAAGGAACCAGAGCAATGTGAGAAGGTAGTTATAGTTTAATAACTGATGCAAAATAATTGTACTGGGAAAAAGTGTGGTTGGCTTTGGATAAGAAAAAATAAAAATCTTTGGCCAGAATGATCTTGATCTAGGCTCATAGCTGGTACAATGCAGAAGAAACAAGTGGAAAAACATCTTGCCCCTGAGAAGAGCATTTCCACCCATAAAGGTGCATCTGGTGGTCCAGTGGCTACAAAAGTAGCCAAATGAGGAGAACTAGTCAGGAAGGAATTGAATTAGGATTTGACATGACCGTGTCGGGACCCAAAAAAACAGGTCAATTTGAATTGGTTGGAGAATTTTCAAAGGCACTTAATAAAAAGACTTAAAAATAAATCAACCAGGGAAGGATGGTGGGCTCTTTTAAAAATGTATAGATAGTCTGGGGGTTTTAATTGGGGAGATGCCAAATAAGGAAAGTGGTTAATATTGCACCTCTCATACCCTAAGGGCAGGGTTCACAATGGGCTTGGTGTGCAAGGTGAAGTATCAAATGCTTGAGGATACCTTGGACTTGGTAAGAAATATGGAAAGGAAAGGAATGCCCAGTTAGCCAAAATAGACATGGAGTCCAAATTTAGAGTGTTTAGAGAGCTGGGAACTCATGAGTTGCAAACTGGAGGCACACATTTACATAGATTTACAGTTAGGTCAATATATATTTGGACACATGCACAATTTTAGATTGTTTCAGGTATTTACCAAAACATATTCAAGCAATAGTTATGTAAAAAGTCTGGAGTTGATTCCAACTGTAGAATTTGCATTTGAAATCTATTGCCGCTAACCAACATCATGCGTTCAAAAGAGCTGTCCATGCAAGTGAAACAGGCTTCAAAATGAAACAAATTCACCAGAGAGATAGCAGTAACATTAGGAGTTGTCAACTCAACAATCTTGTGCATTCTAAGGAAATCAGAATGCACTGGTGAGCTCAGCAACATAAAAAAAAAAGGACGTCGACGGAAGACAACAGTGGAGGATGATCGCAGAATCCTCTCTATGGAGAAGAAAAGGTGCGGCATATCATTGTCAAAGTCTACAGTCAAGAGAAGACTTCACAAGAGAAAACACAGAGGGTTCACCACAAAGTGCAAACCATTTATAAGCCTGAAGAATAGAAAAGCCAGATTAGTTCTTGAAAAGCATTCTTTGCACGGATGAAACCAAGAATAATATGTACCATGATGGGAAGAAAAGTGTGGGGAAGGATCAGGATCAGCCCCAAAAACACACAATGTCATCTGTAAAACCTGGTGGAGGCAGTGTAATGGCATGGGCATGCATGGCTTCCAGTGGCACTGGGTCATTGGTGTTTATTGACGATGCAACAGAAGACAGAAGCAACCAGATGAATTCTGCAGTGTTTAGAGATATACTGTTAGCCCAGATTCAGCCAGGTTGATAACACAAACTGGTGGGCAGTTATTCAAAATGGCTAAACAAATATTTTCTACTAAAGGGGTCAATACCAGATCCGGAGCCAATGGTGTATTTTTCCACTGTACACCACTGATTTTTCTTCATTTTTTTTTTTAAGAATAAAAGGGATTGAAAAAGGCAGTTGTCTTGTTTGTTTTTGTTTTTTGTTTTTTGAGAATATATCACATTTGCAGGCACTGTTCTTTGCCACTAGGTCAAAAGGGACCATGTGCCTAAATCTAAAGAGATTTGCAACTACATAACTGAGAATCCACTGTGAAGCTTTGCATCATTGTAATGGTTGCACTAAATATGGAACAAAAAAAAAAGCACCAAACTAAACATAATTACCGTATTTATCGGCATATAACACGCACAGGCGTATAACACACACCCTAACTTTAAGGCCGCGGACACACGATCGGTCCAACCCGATGAGAATGGTCAGACGGACTGTTCATCGGGTCACCACTGAAGTGGCCTGATGGTCTGATGTGCGTACACACCATCAGTTCAAAAAACGATCGTGTCAGAACGCGGTGACGTAAAACACAACGATGTGCTGAAAAAGTTCAATGCTTCCAAGCATGCATCGACTTGATTCTGAGCATGCGCAGGTTTTTGAACCGATGCTTTTGCGTAGCAACGATCAGTTTGGACCGATGGTCAGGCATCCATCAGTCAGATTTTAAAGCAAGTTTTAAAACGTTGGTCCGAAGGACGATAGACCGATGGGCTGAACACACGGTCTGTTTGGACCAATGAAACGGGACTTCAGTCCATTTTCATTGGTTTAGACCGATCGTGTGTACGCGACCTAAGAGGAAAGTTTCAGGAAAAAAAACATTCACCAGCCCCCTGCAAATAACACGCAGGCACAGTTTACCCTCTATTTTCAGAGTGTTATACGCCAATAAATACAGTAATAAAAAGTCTATTAGAAGCTTGCATACTTGGGGTTGTTGGTGAAGCCGTCATCATTGTTTCCAACTATCAGGAGATATTCTAACTAACCAGTTTCTAGGGTGATCTGTCTAAAGCTAAATTCAAAATCAGCCCATCTATTGCTTTGTGTGGCTGTACCTATATACGTCCTCACAATGCCCATGCTCTGTTATTAGATAGAGAGAATCGGCTGAAATCACGAAGTAGCCAATTACAATGATCACAAATTTAAACAATAGTACTGTTTATTTACATTAGAGAGCCCTACCCTTCCTCTTACACAGGGGGAATGAAGGACAATGTATTGAATGAATGTATAGATTGTTTAGACTGTAGGGAGTAAGGCTAAGATTCTAAGTATGTGTGGTGTAAAGGGTCACTTACCACCAATGTTTTGAGATTGTTTTGGGGGTTGAAATGCTATTGACCTCTAATGTTGTGTGATTGTTTTGGGCGGTTAATGTGCCATTGTCCACCAACAGTGTGGGGCATTGGGAGTGTTAAAATGCCACCAACCCCTAGTGGTTGTGGGATTGTTTTAAGGGGGCTTTAAGTACCACTGACCACTAATGTTTGTGGGAATGTGGGGGGGGGGGGGGTTAAGGGGATTATAGGGTTTATCCATGCTTTAAAGTAGAGTTTCCAACAAAATAATAATATTGCATTAATCTATATATTATACCTGGAAAAAAAATATCTGTTGCTATGTGGTCCCACAAAATCTGCCTTCTGAATCACCTAGGAATGTGTGGTTATCTACCTAGGCTTCACAGCTCACTACTGCTCCTGGGAAATTTGTGTCATCAGTTCCCATGATGCAGTGCGCTTCCCCTAGGGCTAGAATCGCGAGACTTCAAGACAGGAAGTCTGCGATTCAGTGAAGATTTTAGCGCCATATATATGAGAGAGAGACAGAGATAATGACACTTTAATAAATGTTTGTGGCACACTATATATATATATATATATATATATATATATATATATATATATATATATATATATATATATATATATATATATATATATATATATATATATATATATATATATATATATATATATTATGCATATTCCAGGATAACAGACTGTTTATATATAAAAAAAAATAAAAAAAATCGGCGATGCTCTCTTTTCTACCATCAATACTATAACTCTGAAAAAAGAGAAGAGTAGGGGGGTCCGCGAGGTCAGGCCGAGAGCCATCGCCACAACTAGGAAAAGGTATATTAAATTCTCATTGCTTTAGCTACCATGGCATGAGTACCTTATTATCAAAGGTTGGTGGCATAGCATATGCAATCCAGGGCCTCCGTGTTTTCACAAACCTAGGGATCATGTCCGTTTTTAATAGCTACCATCTTGGCATGGGTCATAGTGTTATTCATCCTAACTATCATTTCATTTACCACTAACTTTGGAAATCTCCAAGCCCTTGCTAACGTCTAAAAACAAACAAACAGTTGCGCTAAGTAAATATGTTGGTAATCAAAATAAACTATGGTGATTAAATTTGTGAAAAAAACAATGTCAGCACAGTTAAATAAACTACTGTGAAAAATGGGAATAGCCCTAGAGAGCAATTTCCAAGGTGAACAACACAAAATAAACAGAAGTCCTGTTCATGGACAAGCCATGATATAACAGTCCGTGTATAATGACTTATTCCAAATCCCAACCAGGAAACGGGGATGGGTAGGTGAAAACAAGGGTGAAGATGACGCCACCACCACCACCGTATGTCTTTACTCCAGTGACAAGCAAAAAATAGAAATAGAAGGGGGGGACCCTTACCACATCAGTTGGAACTTAGGATGCAAGGTCAAAAGCGCCTATGCAGATATGAACCTCTGCGGAGGTTATGGATACAGAGAATCCCTCTCAGCTGTAGATCTCCCGGAATGTCCTCCTTGATCGATATGCGTCAGCCCAAGGGTGCTATCCTCTCTCCAGTGGATGTGAGGATGTGACAGAGGATAGCACCCTTGGGCTGACGCATATCGATCAAGGAGGACATTCCGGAAGATCTACAGCTGAGAGGGTCACTGGAGTAAAGACATACTGTGGTGGTGGCGTCATCTTCACCCTTGTTTTCACCTACCCATCCCCGTTTCCTGGTTGGGATTTGGAATAATTCATTATACACGGACTGTTATATCATGGCTTGTCCATGAACAGGACTTCTGTATATTTTGTGTTGTTCACCTTGGAAATTGCTCTCTAGGGCTATTCCCATTTTTCACAGTAGTTTATTGAACTGTGCTGACATTGTTTTTTTCACAAATCTAATCACCATAGTTTATTTTGATTACTAACATATTTACTTAGCGCAACTATTTGTTTGTTTGTATTTTGCCACATGATTATCACGTGTATATGTTGCAGCTTTGTGCTTCACTAGTTTTTCTTATCAATATTAATCACTTCAAGGTATTTTCCAAGTAGATTAGCGCAGATTTTATACTTTGTACATATCTTGCCAACGTCTGTTTAGCTGCTGTGAAAAGCTGTAATAGCAATTTAAATTGGGAATGCATTATACATTTTGGTTTCAAGTTGAGTATCCTGCCGTTGCAGGATCAAGAGGAAGTCTCTTTCCATACATTATTCTGACAAGTTTTCCTGACACTAAGAAATAAAAAGGAGACTGCACAGTGACCTCTAGCACACAGACTGTGATTGACAGCCTCAGGTTTGTTTATGTCTACTGCGTAAAGAGTGTGTCTGTCTCTTTCAATCAGCTCTCAAAGCTCTCCTTACTGAGCTCTGCAGTCTGTAATTTCAGCATGTTTTCTGAAAGCTCAGACAAGCTTTATAAATTCTGGGCTTTGAACAGATGTTGAGAAGACTGCACATAAACAGGTACATCTTATGTAGAAGGATTGGTTTCATTGCTGTGTATTACCTGAGGCCAGGTGGGTTCACTGGGGATATACAAAGGTCCACAACCACTTTAAGGATGTCTCCAGGCACAGCTCTTAAAGTCTGTATCACACCAGCTTCTCAAGGGTTACTCCTCATCCTCATTTAGCAACAACCAGCACAGCTCCATAAAACAAAAGACACAACATTGATCTTTCAATAGAAAAAAAAACAAAAACAAAATGATTTTAATAAAAGATTAAGAACTCTTACACAGTTTGCTTATCAAATTCCCATATACGCTCTTTGTGGCTAATACAGATCAATCCTGCTTCCTCAAACTCCTGGGAATGCCCCTAATGTGAGGACCTCGCACTTGCAGTTCAACCTTATGCATTACTTGTTTTGGACTTCATCAGAGGGTCTAAAGTGGTTCATTCTCTGCCTTGCTCCACTGTTCAAACTCTCTCCTCAGTATTCTAGATAATAGGTTCTTAAAAAAAAAAAAAAACACTTTTCAAAATAGAAATGCTAGAAGTTCAGCGGTATTTAATCCTGGCCCAGATGTGTGATTCACATATTGTTTTTGATATAAGCAAAATAAATTTCCCACAGAACAATCAAACAATTCTAAACTTGTAGCAACTAATCAGAATAAACTTAACTAAATTATTTAGCTTCATAATCTATAACTACATTTTCACTGTGGTCATTAAATGTAAAAGTATCTGTCTGTATATCCTATCCTTTATTCATACTGTGATTGTTAGAAAATTCCTTGTACATCCCGACTCTTTTTTTCAACTCCCCTTTTCAGAGTGGCAATGGCATCCACCATTGCACATGCTCCGTCAGTTTCCCCTTTTGGGGCAGCTCAAGTAGGTTTCCTGTCATCTCCTCCCTCTTCCTTTCCCTCCACCCCACTTGGCACGTTTCACATTGCAGGGTGGTTTTATGAAGGATGACCGACAGTCTTCTCTCTGCTAGCTGCTCCTTATGTGAAGTCTGCAGGCTACACAAGAGGTTTCTGCCCTGCTCTGTCCTCCCTATCTCACAATGCAGTGTGGATAGGAAATCAAAAGGCGTGTGAGAACAGCAATGTGTACATTAAATAAGGTATTTAGAAGCATTATGTTATAATATTTAAATACTGTTTGTAATGTTTAATTTCTTGAGTATCTAAATCTGTTGCATTGGGTTCACTGACACTTTAACTGTTAACTTCCTTCAGACAAAAACCCAGTTTTGTAGCCGATTTGCCACCTCGCTCTCTAAATATTAACTATACTTACTAAAATATAATTAATTTTATATAGGATTTATATAGTGCCAACAGTTTACACAGCGCTTTACAATATAAAAGGGAGACAGCACAGCTACAATACAATAAAATACAAGAGGGTTAAGACGGCCCTGATCATGAGAGCATACAATCTAAGAGGATGGGGCAAGTGGTATAAAAGGTTATAACTGTGGGGATGAGGTGATGGAAGTGATAAAACATTAGGTGTGATAAGGTTCCCTGAAGAGGCGAGTTTTCTGGGATCACTTATAGGCAGCCAGAGTAGGAGATAGCCAGACAGATTGAGGTAGAGCATTCCAGAGGATGGGAGGAGGAGACAAGGGAGCTTGAAAGCAGGAGGTCTTGAGTAGAGTGGAAAGGATGGTTTGGGTTATATTTGGAGGCGAGAGATAACAGGGGAGTGAATAAATAGCTTGGTGGTTGTGTTCATTAAAAAAGGGATGAATTTTAGAAATGTTACAGATGTGAAGTCTACAAGCTTTTGACAACGATTGGATTTGGGGCTTAAATAACACTCGTAAAATAGACTCAGGAAAGGGACATGGTGTCCGCGCCTTCCCCATAAGCCTCTTTAAATTTATAGAAAGACTGAGCAGGTGAGCATTTTTTCAATCAAATTAGGATCTCATTTGATACACTTGAATATGGGGAGGGGAGTTGGTCAGTAAACCAGACAAGCCACAGACACAGGCCAGAGCCCTAAAAAGTTAATTTAATATTTTGGTCACTAAAAGCCAGATGGAGTTAATAATCAATCACTTATTAAATAGACATGTTGAAAAAGGATATGGCAGCAGAGGACATTAATCAAAAATATAGCAGTGTCAGTAATCAGTCATATACTGTATAGCAGGGTATACATATGGATACTAAATATACCTCTAAAATAGCTTTAAACAGTTAAAAGTATACTGTCCACAGTGCTGTAATAGCTCCACATCTTAGTACTCTCACATGCAGTTTTGAACCTTTATCAACTTTTTATTGCTATGAAGGAAAATTACTTGCAGGGTTGATCCCATCATAAGACTTTATCAATCAGCCTTTATCAATCTTGGTACACGTTATACACCTTAGTTAAACTGCTGTATGGGAGGTCCTCCCTGAACATTTACAGGTCCTGGAGTTGCAGAGGAGTTCAGTGGGTGCCTTATTCAGTTTTCATCCTGTTAGCTAGAGAGTCGTGGCTCTGATCAGCATAATAAACAGCAACCTGTGTGCCCCAGTTTCTACTTCCCCTGTGTTACACGTGTCTGTTTCTGTATAGTAAAACAAAAACAAGGCTATTTTTTTTTTTTTTTTATGGATTAAATCTGCAGATTTGAAAATATAGAAACTGTTAGTATTGCATTAACATGTTAAACCTGTTATGAGAGTTTAGCGATTGGGTAAAGTATACATCATCTGTTCCTGATTGACTATATAACTAAATTGACGATATAACTAAAAAGGTTTCATAGGAGAGGGTAGCCCTGTATGCAGATGACATGTTGCTTTTTTTGAGAGATGCAGGTCCATCACTGGAAGGGGCTCTAGAATTACTAAATACATATTCGATATGTACAGGGCTCAAAGTAAATTGGAGTAAATCAATATTATTTCCGATAGATCAAGGAGCCCCAAAGACCGCTGCTCCAAATACGCCATTAAAATGGGTATTGGAATTTAAATACTTAGGCATTAAAATATCTAGACAGATTGAAGATTTTCGAAAATTAAATTTAGATCCGGAGGTACAGGAGCTCGGGAAGAGAATAAAGATCTGGGCAACACTGCAACACTGCCTTTGTCACTACTGGGATGCATAAACCTGGTGAAAATGAAGGTGCTGCCTAAGTTTTTGTATGACTTCAGAAATTCTCCACAGTGGCTCCCAAAAAGCTTTTTTACACAGCTACATGGAATGCGCTCTGCATTCATATGGGCTAATAAACCAGCTAGAATCAAATTAAGTACACTCATGAGACCGGAAGGGCAGGGGGGATTAGCTTTCCCAGACTTCCATAAATACTATACAGCGGCACAGTTAGTGACAGTAGGGAGATGTTTAAACTAGGATGGGTATGACTCAGCTACGATGTTGGAAGCAACAGTGGTCCAATCGGTGGAAGCATTGCAAGGATTACTGTATAGGGGTATTGAAACCAGGAGAGATTTAACGCCAGCAATGAGAACAACAGTAAAAATATGGAAAGCGGTCATAGGAAGAGAGAGGGGAAAAAATAATAATAATCTATCCCCAAATACCCCCCTGTGGAGGAACCCGGAATTACCACATTTAGATCTGGTTCAGGATCTGGGAGCCTGGGCTAAATATGGGGTAAAGAAACTTTCACAGTTGATACAGGAGGGAACGTTTTTATCATATGTGGAGATGAGACAATTATGGAATATTCCCAAGAGTTACGAGTTCAGATACAGGCAGCTCAGCCACGCCTTGGTGGCCCAGTTCCCAGAGGGGACTCCACAATTGATGGAAGCAGATATAGAACAAATGATAAAAGGCAGGAGGAGGACAATGTCAAATTTCTATGGATACTTGATAAACACTACACCTTATGATATGAGCAAATTAAGGGAGAATTGGAAGAGAGAAGCCCCGGGTTTGGGGAACTGGGAGGAAGTATGGAAATTCCCACTGAAGATTCTGGTATCCCTCCGGGACAAATTAATACAATATAAAATTGTACATAGAAGTCATTATACACCATACAAGTTGCATAAGATTTCACCAACTAACTCTCAGAATTGCTGGAGGTGTGTAGTTGGTCCAGGAGACTTCATACACATATTTTGGCTCTGTCCCAAAATAGCAGTATTTTGGAGTGAGATTCTGAGGATGATAGCAAGAGTGACATCTGTAAGGCCTCGTACACACGATCGGACATATCCGATGAAAACGGTCCACGGACCATTTCCATCGGATATGTCCGATCGGGAGTTCGATCCGATGGCGTGTACACACCATCGGATCAAATTCCCCGCCGCCGGACGGCGCGGTGACGTGGCGGTGACGCGGCGGTGACGTTGCCGCCGCCACGTCACCGCCACGTCACCGCACCAGGAAGTTAAACACTTCCGCGCATGCGCCGAATCCATTCGGCGGCGGCGGCGGCGCGGCGGCGGTGGGGGACGACATGTCTGCTGGTAAGTGTACTAACCAGCAGACATGTCGGGCAGACAGATTCCCACTGGATAGATTTCAAAGCATGCTTTGAAATCTGTCGGGTGAAGAAATCTGTCCGCTAGCCCATACACACGAGCGGAGATGTCTGCTGAAACGGTCCATCGGACCGTTTTCAGCGGACATATCCCCTCGTGTGTACGAGGCCTAAGGCTGGAACAAGAAGTGGAGATCTGTCTCTTAGGATTAATAGGGGGTAATGCTATCTCAAAAGAAAGAAAAACACAGATAGGCCTGTTGCTGTTCTATGCCAGGAAAGCAATAGTGCTAAACTGGAAAAAAAACAGAAGCCCCTTTAATAGCACAGTGGAACAACTTAGTAAACAGCAATCTGATATAATCCAGAGAGACATATTGCAATAGAGGATATGGGGAGAAATATAGGAGAGTATGGGCAAATTGGATAGAGAACTCTACAACAGCGTCAGGATAAAGGGGGAACCGGGGGAATAATCACACCATTGGGAGAGTGGGGAAGGGTGAAAGTAGAATGTGTTGTGTTGTACGGAATGGAAGGACGGTATGGATGTTTTGGAGATATAAAAAGGTTAATGTTAATACTATTGAAGTAAAGGTAATAAGAATATAATGTATATGTATGATTTTATATTTTTGTATGGAAAAATTAGAAAATTTAAATAAAGAGATTTATAAAAAAAAAAAAAAAGGTTTCATAGTGTGTGCCTAAAGTGTCAGTCTTGAGACACATGGCTAGCACAATTTAGCAGCTCATCTACATATTGCTCTATGAACCATAGCAGAGTGATCTGAAGGTAATAAGTCTAAATGCAATGTCAAATGAGCAATTTGTGCCAGGTTGTACATAAAATTGTGCTCTAAGACCATAGTAAAGGAAGCCTGCGTAACACAACAGAAATGTGGCCATGGATAGTAAACGCGGAGTGTGCAAGGTGTCATCTACCACGGGCCAACTTCAAGCACATGATGTGGTCTTATCCGGGCATCAGTAGATATTGGAGACATGTTTTGGATATCAGAAGTTGTGGGAGGATGTGTCCCATTTACTCCAGAAGTATGTCTATTGGGGTTAATTGAGAGTCAGAGGTGGAATGTATATACTAAGACTTGTTTACAAGAAACTTTATTTATGGCCCGCAAACAAATTGTACTTGGATGGATGCAACCTACGCCTCTTTCGAAGAGACAATGGCTTGGGGTGGTAAATTAAATCCTTCCATATGAGTTGTACGAGCATAGAGGAACACCCCAGAAATATTATAGAATTTGGGATGAGTGGTTGAACTCAGGGTCAAATCTTAGTGGTGAATAAGTAGAAGAGGGGCACTAATAGAAGGATATTCTGATTATTGGAAGTCAGTAAAGAGGGGGAGGGGCGCAGCAACCAGGGTAATGAGGTTGTTTGTCTTTATTGTTTTGTTTCCTTTTTGTTAATGAAGAAACATAATAATATTGACAGATGTAGACATGTGAAAGAATAAAATAAAAACCTATTAAAAAAAAGGAACGCGGCCATGGTGATTACAAATAAATTACATTACTGGGTTTAATACCACTTTAAAAATGAGAAGTTCAGCCAAAGCTCATTTGGCTGGGCTTCTCCTATGGATCATAGGAGTGCAATGCACATTTTGCACTCCTGTGACCAGTTTTCAGCAGAGAGCAGACTGAAGTCCGCTCTACTGACCTCACAGAAATCAGTCTAGGTGCCGCGTCATCCCGACAACTGGAATCTGGATCCGAGCCACTGACAGCCTAAGACTGCCTCTCCCCTGCCCCTTCACAGCTCAGTGAGCGAGGAGGAGCAGACTGACAGCAGCTCTCCTCTCAGGGAGCTGTGAGAACTGAGCCATCAGTGATGTTCGATTGCTCAGTTCTCAGTGTAGAGTTGCCCGGGCACAGATGCAGCACCGGACTGATGCTGCATCCACCACCAACAAGGCAAGTATGATGGAGGAAAAAATATATATATATTTTACGGGGTCCTAAGCTGTGCCCATGTCAGGGTTGGTAAATAAGGCACTGCACAGTGCTACTGGAAGGACATGCGTGTTGAAACCCATAACAAGTAACAGAAATATAGTTTATTTTAATTAAACCAGTTAAGAGATGATTTTGGTTGCTCGGAGAAACTTTTCTTACCAGAAAGTCAGTGCATTAAGCACTGCCTTATTAACTATGCCTTAAACATTTTTTCATTTTCACTCTGCATTTGATCTTTAGTTATCCACAGGCACATTTTATCCTTGCATACCAGCTGGTCCATCATCTATGCCACTTTTTATATTATGTTTCCTGTTGCTTTGAATAATTGCCATCACCTGATCTTCCCTAAAAGGCAGAATACATTTACACACAAGGAAGCACAATATATGTAAAACCATCTATTAATCTTAAATAATATAACAACTAAATACGTCCAGAGGCTAACTATGTTGTTTCCCTAGTTATGCTCAAAGGTCCTGCTTAATAATTTTGCTTTTAAAATCAAATAAAAAATAATAAACAGTGAGCCAAGCGCACAGGGAAAATGGAAAAATATATACTTTTTGCATTATGCAGTTTAGAATATATATACATTTACACATTAAATGCAAATTAAGTCAAACACAGAAGTTGCAAGACACCTTCGAGCTGTAATGACCGAATACCCTGACTGTAATGCAAATGTATTAAAAATGTATGCATATCTGAGTAAAGTAAGGATTTAACATTTACACGCTGAAAGATTCTCTCTTTATAAGAAGGTATTGTAAAGCAAATGCACTAGCAAATAACAGAATAGGTGTCAGCACCTTCACATGATAAATATACATGTGGTTTTCGATGTGTGTATCAGCTGTATTTTGTCAGCAATACTTAGACTAGACCATCAACTATTAGAAGGTAAATAATGTAATATTTACAAGGATAGTCCATCAAAGAATGACCATAAACAAGAAAAGAAAAAAAAGAAAAAAACACCTTTGTTGGTTTTTTTTCTGTATACTTTTATTAACCACTTAAGCCCCAGACCATTTGGACTTTTTACGATTCGGCACTGCGTCGCTTTAACTGACAATTGTGTGGTCGTGCGACGTGGCTCACAAACAAAATTGAGGTCCTTTTTTTTCCACAAATAGAGCTTTCTTTTGGTGGTATTTGATCACCTCTGCGGTTCTTATTTTTTGCGCTATAAAAAAAAAGTTTGTTTTACTTTTTGCTATAATAATTATCCCCAAAAAATCTATATATAAAAAAAAAACATTTCCACAGTTTAGGCCGGTACGTATGCTTCTACAGATTTTTGTTAAAAAAACGCAATAAGCGTATATTGATTGATTTGCACAAACGTTATAGCATCTACAAAATAGGGCTAGTTTTATGGCATTTTTATTATTCTTTTTTACTAGTAATGGCAGTGATCTGCGATTTTTGTTGCGACTGCGACTTCATAGTGGACACATGGGACACTTGACATTTTTGTGACCGTTGTAATTTTTACAGCGATCAGTGCTATAAAAAATGCACCGGTAACTGTGGAAAGGACACTGGCAGTTAAGGGGCTAACCACTAGGTGGCGTTGAAGGGGTTAAGTGTGTCCTAAGGAGTGATTCTAACTGTTAGGGGGCGTGGCTACGAGTGACACGTTACTGATCGCTGCTCCCGATGAGAGGGAGCAGACGATTAGTGACAGTGTCACTAGGCAGAACATGGAGATGCTTGTTCACACTTGCCTCTTCCCATTCTGAAGTTCTATAACGCGATTTTGGGACACCGGCGGACATAGAGTCCGCGGTATACGTTACTCTGCTCAGCCGTGCCATTCTGCTGACGTATATGTGCAGGAGCCGGTCGTTAACTAACCAGTTAACAACCGACTCCTGCACATACTAACAGGAAAAAATTGCGCTTATCACACAGGTATTAGTCAGTATGAATAAAAAA
This sequence comes from Rana kukunoris, assembly GCA_029574335.1. NCBI lineage: Eukaryota > Metazoa > Chordata > Amphibia > Anura > Ranidae > Rana > Rana kukunoris. The sequence continues at coordinate 208,107,636 of CM056051.1, forward strand.
TACCAGACAAGAAAAAATAATAATAGGGAGGCAGCAGCTAATATGCAAATGCACTAAATGTAATACAGAAAAAGGAGGGGTATAAACTGTGCCATGTCACCCGGACATTATATAAAACATACAGTCCCAAAACAATCTATTAGTCTTCCAGGAGGTCTGTAAAGAGGTTCTCCAGTGACTATAGTTCATAAAGTCTGTGGATTAATCTGCTGAGCAAAAATAGCTGGAAGCATGTAGAAAGTTGTTCAATCACTGGCGTGAGTAGCACTGCACACTACACTCTTGAGTGAGGACCCACCACCAACTCATCAAGCAGCTTACCAAACAAATTAAATCAGGGTAATGATCGGCTGTGACTCAGCCGCAGCCTTTGGGGAGAAAAACTCCCTAGTAGCACATCCGCACTCTGGCTCCTCAGTATCAACATATCTCCACTACAGAATCATGCGGAAGAAATATGACAGAACATAGCGTAATTTGGCGGGGAAAATTTATTAAAATAAGGTTAAAATATACTCACAATATACATCTAAAAAACGAGCGTGTACAAAATAATTGCCGGGCGGCAAACGGATCAATCGGAGCCCTTCCTCTTAATGTGGTGACGTCACTGCACGTCCTCCCAGACGCGTTTCGTCATTGGACGTTGTCAATGGGATAGGGCGTTGCAGTGAATCACCAACTTTTATGGGCTCAAACCTCGCTGCGAGGCATAAGCGCGATACTGAAGACGATAGGGGTGCAACGGATCATGCCCGATCCGCGATCCGACTGGGCCGTCCTGTTCGGATCGGGACAGGCTGTGATTCGCGGAGCGCACCGCCGCTGCGGCGGCCTTAGGAAAGGCCGCGGCTTCGGCCTAGCTCCGGAGCGGTCGGCCATATTGGTACACCCGGCGGCAGGGCGCGCTGACGTCAACACCCCTCCCTCTGCACGTGGATCTTCTGCAAGAGCGCACGGTACTGTCAGCATGCATGCGAGTACAGTGAAGTGAGACTGAGTAGTAGACGAACAGTGAGTGGATTCCTCATAGATATTATAGTGGGGAAAAATGGCTTTTAATTCAGTGTGTTACTGTTACTGTTTACTAGTGTGGGGGCAATGTTGGCTATACTATTATTAGTGGGGGAAAAATGGCTATTATTACAGTGTTACCGTTTACTAGTGTGGGGGCAATGTTGACTGGAACAGTGATGTGGATAATGACGAGTGGGGGTGGGAGCTGTGGTGGCTCAACGTGCAGCCAAGGGTTCGGATCCTGGTCTCGGCTACATGTGAATTGAGTTTGGTGGTCTCAGCCCGGCTCCCGGTGGGTGTGCTATGCAAGGTACGCCTGTGCTTAGTATGCCCGCCCACCCCCCCCCCCAAAAAAAAACACCACACTTGCACGCACACAAAATTGGTTTAACACACACGCACTTTGGCCATGAGGTCTCCTAAAATAAAGAGAGGCGAAGGACCTACGGGGCTGGTTGGGTGGGCTAGACCCCCTCACTCCCTCATAGGGGGAGTCCCTCTGCCCCGTTGGGCCCCAGTCGGGCTCCCAAGTGGAGCAGGTAGGGCGGGGTGAGTGGGAGGCCCCCCCTCACACCCGCCATTGCCACCGGGGGCATGGAGAAGGATGGCAATTGCCTCCGGGGGGAGGGTCTGCCTACTCCCAACTCCTGCAGTCCGGCTCCTCTCTCTCGAGTTCACGCACAAAATACACTTTAAAAAAAGAAAAAAAAAGAAAAAAGAAAAAAAATAATGACGAGTGGGGGACAATGGTGGACATTACAGTGACGAGTGGGGGGCAATAGTGGACATTACAGTGACATATAGAGCCATTGGCCCAGCTAGAGCCCAGACTTGAATCCGACTTTTTCATCATTTTTTTTTTTTTTTGCTGATCCGAAAATGATCCGATCCGTGACTCCTGATCCGAGAATAATATTCATGTTTCCCAAAAAATACATAAAGGCCCCAACTTTAACAATTATTTATAATAAACAAAAAAAGAAGGACCCCTTAAAGTGGTATTAACACATTTTTTTTGTATATACGATGCCCGAAAATCCTCCTCTTCAGAGAAGCCTATCCTACCCACACCTAACAACTATATTTTCATTTTGTCCATCAGATCATCACCCACAGCTACTACCCTTTGTCCCACGTAACCCTTCTAGATTGTAAGATCTTACAAGCAAGTCCCCCTCCTGTAGTAAATTGTATTGTAACTGTATAGTCTTCCCTGATGTTGTAAAGTGCTGCTATATAAATCTTGTATAATAATAATAATAATAATAATAATATACAAGATGGTATCAAAAAGCTTTGAGACTAGTTTTGTAACACGCTAACAGATGGCAGCAAAGGGCTGCACGTACAAAGTGAGCACCAACCTTCATTTCATCATGGACAGCAAGTTAGAACACAAAGCAAACATGAAATTCTGCGTGAAACTTAGCAAATCTGCTACAGAGACGTTTGACATGATTAGGCAAGTTTACAGCGATGCTGCTATGAGTTGAAGATCCAGTTCAAAGGTCGCCATTTTGACATCATTGCAGAGATCCAGCATGAATAGCAGAAGGTGCTTGGCACCTTTTGAAGGGGTCTTCAAAAAGAAAACCTGCAGGACATATTTCAGAAGTGGCAAGAATACTGGGAGCACTGTATTGCTGTGCGAGAGGACCATTTTGAAGGCGATAGTGTGTAAAAGTAGATAAATAAAGTACTTTCTGTAAACTTTTTTGATACTGCCTCATATTGCAGCTTACCGAACATTAGATGTGGTGGCTGCATTTATTTTCTTTTTGTAAGCTCTCTCCATCTCTTTTCACCTGGTTATCTGACCAGTAACAAAAGCCAAACTCCTGCTAATACTTTATATGCAGTTACATCAACAATTTTGTTCCTTTTGGGCTAAAAGCTTTACATAAATAAAAGCCCCTTTGCCTCGCTAGTGTTAAATGGTTTGTCTCACTCTGTAACTGATACATTCTGCTGGAGAACTTGACAAAAATCTGACTGAATCACCAGATCAAAACAGAACACAGAAAGCCTAAAAAAAAAAAAAAAAGAGAAGGGGGGGGGGATACAAAATTCAGCCATTACATACAAGGAATGGTAAGTTGCAATATAATGAATTTACCTTTAATACCACTTTAAATAACTAAGCAACAGGCATACTAAAAGTAACACCTTTTTGACCAGAAAGTTATTCTACCAGACTGTAGACTTTGTTCTCATTCACATAGCATAACCTAAAATAAAAAAATAAATTACAGCTTACTGTTTTAGATGTTCTATTCTGGAAACTCTAAAGCCCTGTACACACAATCAGAATATCTTTCAAAACATACCACTTTCAAAGCGATCATACAATAATCTGATCGTTACTACACAGCTTTCGTACAAAAAAATTCCAAAAGGGACAAACACGAAAAAAATTCTCATACGATATCAGATCTTATTTTCATTTAACCAGTACAGTATTCGTCTGAAAATACAATACAAATACATTACTTTCAAATTTTTATTCTGTCGTACCAGATTTTTGATCGTAACTCGTTTTAGTAACCTATTCGTTTTCAATACGTAGGCTAGAATGCAAAGAAAAAAAACGGACGATCATTCCTCCGATAATCTCATCGTATGTACTAGGCTTAGCTCAGTAAAATCCTACTAGTTCTCTTTGTTTATCATCTGTTTGGGCAGCTGTGTTTGCCATAATTAACCCTGTCTCTATTGTGCAGGCAGATCTTAATTATCAGTTCTGAAGTAGATTTCAACACTGTCTGACTTTTGTTCAACAGACAGCAGAATAAAGTTTTTGAGGCTTTAATCAAAATCTGCAAAGAGATCACACAAACACTAAGGATAACATTTAATTAAATAATGACAGATTAGTTACATGTTTTAATATTATTACACATGTTAACAAGTACATTTAGCTATAGATGTTTTTTTTTGCCATGGAGTCAGTGCCATCTTAAGAGCATTATAGGCCCCCGGGCAATACAGTGCACTGGGGCCCTGTCTACACAACCACGCACAAGAATTTACTGCCAAAAATCATGAAATTTACTGGCAGAACCACAATTTTTTTATTGGCACTGCAAAAAAGTACCTAAAATTACAGTTTTACAAATTTCTTCATTGGCATGAAGGTTAGGTTACTGTAACCCAGCCTGATCAGAGTTTCCTCTTGCAGAGTCTGCAGGATTCCCCCTTACAGTGAAAGGGAACTCTTATGTAAAGGGGAACACTGCAGATCATGATGTAAGGGGGAACTCTGATGTGGAGGGGGGCTCTGGTGACCAGAGACCACCTTATATCAGAATCCACTGCTTTCTCTTTACATCAGAGTTCACACTTACATCACGGTCCTCAGACTGAGTTCCCCCTAGCACTGTAAGGGGGAATCCTGCAGACTCTGATGTAAAGGGGAACCACCTTCCGTAGAGTAAATACACTAAGGTAAGGGGGGGCAATAATATTTTTGTATTCACTCCCCCCTTTCATCAGCAACCACCCGCCCTTAGACTGGCCTGGTGGTGCTATCACTGACCTCCTCTCAGGTGCACCATGCAAGGCTCAGTCAGATGGCTCCAGCTTGGCTGCTCTGGTTTTATCCTATAGTCTCTTCATGTCTGACTTCTCCTGTGACCCCCATCCCAGCGGCGCTCCCACTCTTAACTCCTCTCCAGACTCTTTCTCAGAGACTGTAGACGCGATACAGTTCTACAGTTCTGACCCACCGTTCTCCACCATTTTTTACTGGGGTCACTGGGCAGCCGATGGGGGGACCCCCAGGCAAGTGGGGCCCCCGGGCAACTGCCCAGTGTGCCCAATGGAAAAGACAGCCCTGCATGGAGTCTCCTATCTTTGCAGTGTGGCATGATGATCAAGCCAGATGCATGCATAAGGCATCCATAAGGCAGCTCTGGAGACAAGACTCACTATTAAAAATGTTGTCTGTGGTGTATACAGGCCTAGTGGGTAGCATTTGACCAACTACAAACTCTGAATAGCAGTATTACCTTTTAGGGAAGATAGTGGGTTCACTGGTCAGTTTAGGTAAAGCCTTACTTATGCCTTTTAGTGGCCCCTTAACTAGGTTTAGAATTTATTAGTAGATTGTGAGTCAATATTACTAAGGAAATATGAAATTTTCCCATAACCGCTTTCGGTATGTGTGTGTACCCAGCTTAACTTACCCACAGAATCTCTGCTCATGGCCATTCTTTTAGCATCAGAAACAGTTCTTAACAGTTTAGGTTACAGAGCTAGTACATGAATTTAATGTCTCACAGCATATTAAAACATTTTTAACCACTTAAGGACCGCCTCCTGCACATATACGTTGGAAGAATGGCACAAACACGTACAGGTACGTCCTCTTTAAGTGCCCAGCATTTTTAATGCATTTTTTTGCTGTGAAAATGATAATGGTCCCAAAAATGTGTCAAAATTGTCCGAAAAGTGTCCGCCATAATGTCGCAGTCACGATAAAAAATAAATAAAAAATAAATAAAAAAAAATAAAAAATAAAAATCGCTGATCGCGGCCATTAGTAGTAAAACAAAAAAATAAAAATTATAAACATGCAATAAAACTATCCCCTATTTTGTAAACGGTATACATTTTGTGCAAACCATTCGATAAACGCTCATTGTGATTTTTTTTTTACACCAAAAATAGGTAGAAGAATACATATCGGCCTAAACTGAGGAAAAAAATGTTTTTGGGGGATATTTATTATAGCAAAAATTTTTTATTTTTTTTCAAAATTGTCGCTCTATTTTTGTTTATAGCGCAAAAAAAAAAAAAAAACACAGAGGTGATCAAATACCACCAAAAGAAAGCTCTATTTATGGGAAAAAAGGACGCCAATTTTGTTTGGGAGCCACGTCGCACAACCGCGCAATTGTCAGTTAAATCGACGCAGTGCCGAATCGCAAAAACTGGCTAGATCCTTTACCTGCCTAAAGGTCCGGGTCTTAAGTGGTTAAAGCGGGTGTTCACCCTAAAAAAAAATTCTAACATTACATTGAGCAGACTCCTGAGAGTCTGAGAGCTTCTTTCGCCAAGTCTTGACGCACTGTATGCGCCGGTCGGAAGCAGCTGGGGGTGAAAATAAGAAAAAAAAAAAAAAAGGGAGCAGCATACTCTCATGCTGCTTACACACGATCACTTTTCAGCATGAAAAACAATGACGTCATTCAAAATGATCGTGTATGGGCTTCACATAGTTTTTCATGTGCGCATGCTTAATTTTTTAACGTTGTTTTTAAAAAATGGCGTTTTTCAAAGTTGTAACAAATGATCGTGTGTGGGCTAAAACGACGTTAAAAACAACGTTAAAAATTACGTTTTAAACCCATGCATGCTCAGAAGCAAGTTATGAGACGGAGCTTGAATGGAACTTCCCCTTTAGAGTCCCGTTTTACGTGTTGTACGTCACCACGCTTTGCTCATCATTCTTTTGAAAAACGATAGTGTGTGGGCAATGTCGTTTTTAATGATACAAGTTGGAAAAACTGTTTTTTTTCCATGCCGAAAAGTGATCGTGTGTACGCAGCATTACTCTCAGGAGTCTGCTCAATGTAATGTTAGAATTTTTTTTTAGGATGAACCCCCGCTTTAAGCAGTGAGATTGAGATTTTTGGTAGGAGAAACTTTGCGCATTCCGTCTGCCAAAAAAAAAAAAGTGTGTCCCCCCCCCCCTTCCCCTAGTAATTTTGTATGCGTATATACACTGCCTGTTGTGCTTGCCAGTTTAGTGTCCATTCTAAACCTACTTAGAATAGAACAAAGTATCAGGACAATGCAACTCCAGGGCTTACATCATCACTGGATAACCAACGGCAAGAAATGGAAGACATCATTGGGTTGATTTACTAAAGCTGGAGAGTGCAAATCTGGTGCAGCTGTGCATGGTAGCCAATCATCTTCTAACTTCAGAGTGTTCTATTAACCGGTTAAGACCCGGACCAAATGTGCCCCTTTTTGCGATTCAGCACTGCGGCGTTGCTTTAACTGAAAATTGTGCAACGTGGCTCCCAAACAAAATTGGCATTCTTTTTTTACCCACAAATACAGCTTTCTTTTAGTGGTATTTGATCACCTCTGTGGTTTTTATTTTTTGCGTTATAAACAAAAATAAATCGACAATATTTTTTACCTTTTTGCTATAATAAATGTACCGCTCATCCCCGAAGGAGCCGCTGGATAGTTGGGACCGGCGTATTACGTTACCCTTGTATTCTTTTCTAGGGATGAAACCTGTGAGTGTGGATAAAGAGCAAGTGTCCAGACATCAGCTTGAGTTTTCAGTGCTTTATTCCAAGGCCCAACATGGCCAACATCAACATGGCACACAACAGAGAAAGGTTGATGAGCAGGGAGAGAACTACAGTATCAGGCCTTGGATATGAAAGAGAGCAAGCCTACTCTCAGCACAGTCAATTTCAAACGTCGCCACTCCCGCCAAAGTGGGTAAAGTGCCCCCGGACAGGCAATTAACTCATACCTGGCAACCGGAGTGCCACTTGCAAAAGTCACTGGGAGGAAACAGGGCCTCTGCCACAGGCTCAGTGAATTTTCCAGTTGTCAAATATTAGAACTAACGAATCCTCCCAATAAGTCCAATTTAGGGCCACCAATTGACAGTTGAAGTGTACCTGTCATACAGCGTGGTGACCGAATCCCCGATGGTTCTTCTAGGCCTCCCAGACAACCTCTCCCGAGCCAATCCCCCATCGCACAGCCTTCAGCTTAGGATCTGGGACCCAGCAAGTCGCTGGGACCCCTTTTAACTCCAGGTTGAAACTCCGCCCCGTGCGCAACCCTCGACCAGGCAGGCCTCGGCGGCGGGGCCTATGGATGCGCGCACCCTGAAGGTGGAGGGGCCCGGGTTCCCAAATGGCGGCGCCCAAATGGTGGCTGCCGCAGATATACCCCCCTCTCCAGCCCGCCCAGAGAGGAAAACCGCTCCCCTGATTGGCGCTGGGGGGAGTGAATCCGTCAGGCGGCGTACACACGGCCGAGGTTCTCGCTGAAAACCAGCGAGAACCTCGCTGGAATGCACATTCCAGCGAGGACCTCGGCCGTGTGTACGGTCTCGGCGAGCTTCCCGTCGAGCAGAAATAGAGAGCACGCCCTCTATTTCCTCGACGGCCCGCCCGGAAGAATGGCTGGTTGCCATTCCCGACGGGCGGGTCGCCGATTTCGACGGCCGGCAGGGAACCTCGACGGGCGGAACGATGTGTTCTGCCCGTCGAGATTCCCTGCCGTGTGTACGCCGCCTCAGAACCCCTCTAGCATCAACTGTCGCTCAGGAGTGATAACACACTCCCGGAGCGCAGTCTGACCTACAAGAAAGTTCTAAACTGGCAGGAGCCGAATTTCTGAAATTTTGAATGGGAGCAAATTAACTCTCTCATTCCCCCCTAACTTTAGTGTAACGCTCCACGTAGAACGGAGGGGGCGCTACATAAATATCCCAAAAAAAATATATACTTTTTTTTCCCCCTTAGCTTAGGCCAATACGTATTCTACCTAAAAAAAAAAAAAAAAATCGCAATAAGCGTTTATCGATTGGTTTGCACAAAATTTATAGCGTTTACAAAATAGGGGATAGTTTTATGGCATTTTTATTAATATTTTTTTTTATTATTACTAATGGCGGCGATCAGCGATTTTTTACGTGACTGTGACATTATGGCGGACACATCGGACACTTGAGACATTTTTTGGACCATTGTCATTTTCACAGCGAAAAGTGCTATAAAAATGCACAGATTACTGTGAAAATTACAATGGCAGTGAAGGGGTTAACCATTAGGGGGCGCTGTAGGGGTTAAGTGTGACCTCATGTGTGTTTCTAACTGTATAGGGGCGGGGCTGGACGTGTGACGTTAGTCAACGTAGTTCCCTATATCAGGAAACATACCATCACTGCCATTGCCACAGAGAAGAACGGGGAAGGTTTGTTTACACTCACCTCTTCCAGTTCTTCAGCTCCTGCGGGTCCCGCGGGAGCGGTCACAGAGCTATTATAAACATGATACTGTGGGTCAGAAGAAACAGGCCATTTTCATCTAATAAAGATCATTGGTTTGTTAGATCTTTCACTTCATAATCATGGCTTCAATTTTGGTAGGAGTAGGGCTAGGAATTGGGGTGAGTTTTTTGGTTTCCGTTTTTTCCTTTAAAGCTTAGTGGCAATTCATTTCTGCAAAATAATGCACTTGATAACGAGTTAAAGGGTAAATCTTCAGTCACATTACTAACATGTAATGAAATGTATCCCATGTCTTTCAGACTGCTTGTTAGTATAGAAATGTACTCCCTTGGTCCTCTTCACAGCATTGAACTGTTGAGACTGCATAGGTTAACTGCCTCAGGGTCTAAGGCAGCCTCAGGGTCTAAAAAAAAATAAAAATATATATCCAATTCCCCCAGCCACACATTTGAGGGTGAATGGGGGAATCCTTCCCACTAAGCTATTGTATTGTGCAAGCAAGGGGTCTTTCCCACCATCAGAATACACTTATCAACGTTGCAGGATATAGCCTGCAGCACTGTTCGTGCTGAGAAAATCCAACAGGGTGGTTGTACAGGAGTCGACCGGTAGATTGACTTCAGAACAACCCCAATGCCCATACATGGATCAAAATAAGCAGGCCGAATTTTGATGCACGTATGGCTGGCTTTACACTGAAGAATATAAAAAAGCCCTAATGGCTGCCCACCTTTTTCTGTCCTTCACTCGCAACACTCGTTGCATTGTTTTCACAGAATGATACAGAAATACATACTGTGAATGAAGAAGGGGATACTGCAAATTCCTGCCTTTCCCCCACTCACAGAAGGTGTTACAATCTGAGAAAATAATGCTAGTGTTGTGAATGCAGGAGAGGTCAGAAAGGGGCCGGTTGCCTGTGTGTGGAGCCCATGTGTACACACACAGCTTAAGTTATGATCATATTCCTCCTGCAGTATATAGGGCTCTTATTTTAAAACTCTATTTCCACCTGTCTATATTTTCTGGGGTATAATTCTCCAGCTCCAAACCCATGCAACTGAGGTGATTGTCCCCAATACACCACAAATTACTCTATCTATCCACATTAAAAATGGTTCTTAGGCGCCATCACCTTACTTTTATTTGCAAATAAAAGGAGAGAATTACTTTTTTATAGACGCTTTATTGATGACGTGATGTTTTTATGGGAGGGACGTGAATCTACCTTATGTGAATTTTTAACTTATTTAAACAATAACCCAAATAATATTAAACTTACAAACCAATGGAGCCGAGAGAAAATAGATTTTTTGGATGTGAGTATCTACAGGAATGGTGACCAATTAGAGACTAAAGTATTTTTTAAAACCACTGATCGGAACAGTTTTCTACCTATACATAGTGGCCACCATCCGGCCTGGCTCAAGAACATCCCGAAAGGGCAGTTATTGCGTGTAAAAAGGAATTGCTCTACAGTGGAAACTTACGACTCTCAGTCAGAAATATTAAAGGGACGATTCAGAGAAAAGGGATATGATCCCCAAGAGTTGGATAGAATCTCGGAAGAAATAAAAAAGATTCCGCGTGACGAGGTGCTGAAGGATGTAATTAAGGCCCCTATCACCGGTACCCATGAATGGGCTTTATCTCATCTTTTCATACACAATATGGGGAAGTGGAAGCTGTTCTTAAAAATCATTGGCATATTTTATGCCTGGATAAAATCTTAAAACCTGTACTCCCAGAAGTACCGAAATGTATTTACCGAAAAGCACCTAATGTGGGGGATAAGGTAGTAAAGAAGGTACTTGATCCCCCCACAAGACCACCATCCTTTTGGGATAAGAATGGTTTTTTTGCCTGCCGAAAGTGTAAGGCTTGTAAAGTGGTAGTAGAGCCAGTGAGGGGTATTGATAGCTTCATATCTACGGTAAATAAAAAGGAGTTCCCCATTAAGGAATTTATCACGTGTAATATTACTCATGTAGTATACGTTTTATTATGTCCATGTGGGCTAATGTATGTTGGCCGAACAAAGAGACCTTTAAAAGTACGAATAGGGGAACATATTAAAAATATTAGATTGGGCTTCGAAGACCATAATGTCTCACTCCACTTCAAAATACACCATGACCAGGATCCTAGGGGTCTGAAATTTTGGGGTGTGGATCATATTAAACAAACATGGAGGGGATCTAATAGGGTGAGAGAACTATCAAAGTGCGAAACCCATTGGATCTATTTATTGGACACACTCACCCCTAAGGGGTTAAACGTAGAGTTGGACATTAATTGTTTTATTAGTGATCTTTGAGATATATTTTATATATATTTTATTTGGTGACAATGTAGGGAGGATGACCAGTTTGAGAAATATGGTGGACCAAATACATATGATCTTTGAGATATATTTTATATACATTTTATTTGGTGGCAATGTACAGTGCCTGCCGCCGAGAATGTGTTTTTAGCACGCCAGCATCGCGCTGAATCTCGGCGACAGGCTGCTCATATCTCGCACTCGCTGGAATAGTAAAAGCACATTCCAGCGAGTGCGTCATAGAAGCGACGGGGATCCGACGCGGATTCCCGCCAATTCAACACGTGGGCGGAGTTTGTTATGAATCCTGAAGGAGAAATCCCCGCCGGATTTTTAAAGAAAAATCCGGCATGGGTTCCCCCCTCAGGAGCATAACGGGCCCTTAAGTCTGTTATGGGTTGTAAGGAGACCCCCTACGCCGAAAAAACGGCGTGGGGGTCCCCCCACAATCCATAACAGACCTGTATCCAAAGCACGCCGGCCGGCCGGTCAGGAAGGGAGTGGGGGCGAGCGAGCGCCCCCCCCCCCCCTCCTGAGCCGTACCGGGCAGCATGCCCTCAACATGGGGGGGTTAGGTGCTCTGGGGCAGGGGGCGCACTGCGGCCCCCCACCCCAGAGCACCCTGTCCCCATGTTGATGAGGACAGGGCCCCTTCCCGACAACCCTGGCCGTTGGTTGTCGGGGTATGCGGGCGGGAGGCTTATCGGAATCTGGAAGCCCCCTTTAATAAGGGGGCCCCCAGATACCGGCCCCCCACCCTAAGTGAATGAGTATGGGGTACATTGTACCCCTACCCATTCACCTGCAAATAAAAAGTGTAAACACAAATAAACCACACAGGGTATTGAAATATTTTATTAGTTGGCCGGCGGGGGGGGGGGTGTGTATGATCGCTTTTATAAAAGCGCCCCCCTCCGGCGGGCTTCTGTGGGGGGTGGGTGCCGCCGTCTGGTTCTCTTCCGCCGCCGGGGGGGGGCGCTTTGATAAAAGCGCCCACCACCCGGCGGGCTTCTTTCGACGTCTTCGGCGGCTGGGGGGTCTTCTCCCACTCTCCGGGTCTTCTCCTGCTCTCCGGGGGTCTTCTCCGCTCTCCGGGGGTCTTCTCCGCTCTCCGGGGGTCTTCTTCTTCTTCAGGACTCGCCGCCGCTAACTTTGTGTGTTAGCTCAATTACTAGCGGCGGCGAATCCCCTCCTCTGTGACGTCGTCTTCTTCTTCTTCTCCAGATGTTGACGCGACGCTTCCTTCCGCTGTTATGCCGGGCGCGCGGCTCGCAGCGAGTTATATAGGCCTGTCTTGTGACGTTGCAGTCCCATCATGCTCCGGTAGGTACCACGTGCTACCTACCGGAGCATGATGGGACTGCGACGTCACAAGACAGGCCTATATAACTCGCTGCGAGCCGCGCGCCCGGCATAACAGCGGAAGGAAGCTCTGGGGTGGGGGGCCGCAGTGCGCCCCCTGCCCCAGAGCACCTAACCCCCCCATGTTGAGGGCATGCTGCCCGGTACGGTTAAGGAGGGGGGGGGGCGCTCGCTCGCCCCCACTCCCTTCCTGACCGGCCGGCCGGCGTGCTTTGGATACGGGTCTGTTATGGATTGTGGGGGGACCCCCACGCCGTTTTTTCGGCGTAGGGGGTCTCCTTACAACCCATAACAGACCTAAGGGCCCGTTATGCTCCTGAGGGGGGAACCCATGCCGGCTTTTTCTTTAAAAATCCGGCGGGGATTTCTCCTTCAGGATTCATAACAAACTCCGCCCACGTGTAGAATTGGCGGGAATCCGCGTCGGATCCCCGTCGCTTCTATGACGGCTTTGTCTCCATCGCGGCAAGCCAGCTCGGCGCTGGCTCCCGCGATGGGGCTCGTAGGTGGTCAATCTCGCCGAGAAAGGGAGCGAGATTGACACAATATCCCAGTCACCTACTGCAGGTAGGATGACCAGTTTGAGAAATATGGTAGACCAAATACATATGCCATAAATATTATTAATGGTCTTCAATGAAAGTACTGATATTGATATGTAGATTTGAGAGTGAATTAGATCACACGGGTGGTGATCAAGAAATAATGTAAACATGAGTTCACATAACAATACTAGAATTTTAATATATAGACTTTTTTCATATAATTTATGGATTATTTCTATATTTTATATGAATTTTAGTTGAATGTCTTCTACTTAGAGGGAGCTCATTTAAAGATTATTTATGGAGAGTTTTTTGTCTAAATCTTATTGTATATATTTTGTGACTTAGATTATAGAATGATATTAGGAGAATTCTCAAATTATGCCTGTTTTTAATCTGTAATCATTGAAATTATTGATTTATTGATTATCATGTAGTTAGTTTATCAATATATGCAGGGACTATGTACCAATAGCAATTATACTATATGAGACTGTCTTTTCAAATACATTTTATGAGTAATGGAGTTTAAATACGGTACAGCCCCAGTGAAATAGCAGCCATTTGTTTTCCAGTAGTATGGGAGACAAGGGCTGGCACTGGAGGGGTTAATGTGCTGTCTCCATAAATTCTTTGATGCCGTGCCGTGAGGTTAAACCCTCAGAAGATGTCGTAAGACGAAACATCAGGGCTAACCTCACGGCATTAGGAAGTGACCTAGTGACGCTGTGCGCTCCATTTGCGTTCCATCTGAGCTTCAGACATAGGGAAGTAACGCTGAGAGTGTCTGCGGTGGACGCAGTAAACTTTATTGAAGCCAGCCAAGCGAGTGTGAAACAGGATGGACGGAGCGTCCATATACCGAAAGTAATTTTAAACATTTGGGACTGTATATGTTATACGTTATGTCAAGAGAGATTTGTAAATAAATGAAGAGTGACGGGATTACACTATTGTGAGCCTTCTATTTCTTTATGGATCTGGACAATCGTGGATACTGACAGCACCATTGGGGGAGATCAAACGGAGTGTGATCCTGGAGTTGATTAAAGACACCTCTATGCAGTGCCTATTATACTCAGCTTTCTGGTGAGTATATACCCGAAAGGGGCGTGTGACACATGGTGGATGTTATTTTGGAGTGAAGAACACCTTCTTAACCAACATTAATCACGTGGTGATACACTTGGCTTGTCTTCCACACTTCTTATGAACTGTTCGTAGGAAATGATTTATCAGTCTGATGGGAGTGATGATTAGCGCTGCTTTTAGTGATTTACAGGACTTGAAAGGACTTGTTGTTTACTATCTTTGATATATATGTTTATAATTTTTAAGCGGCTGCTGAACTTTTGAGGTTGATTTTATTTTTTAACCTTATTAATTTTTTAAATCATATTATTGTCATTTTTCACATATATAATTTTATACACCATTTTTAGGATATTATTTATGGTGTTTTGTGAAATTAAGCTACTTAATAACCTGTTAGCTGCGGAGCGCCGAGATAGTGAAAGAAGGCCAGGGACTTCACTACTTTTTTGTACCATCACCTTACTGTACTAGGCAAGGAGGCAAACAATGCCAGGGTTTGACATTACTGCATCATAAACAAAACCATCCTCATGACACAGAATGTTGGCTTCCGCTGCTGTCTCTGAGCCTATGAGGAAGAGAGCCAATAGAGCCGCTGCTCTCATGCACATTTCTGAATTGAGATAATTCTCGGGAGAGTATAAGGGGGGGGGGCTGCAATCAGAATTATTTTTTTTACCTTCATGCAAAAAGGGTTAAAAAAAAAAGAAAAAAACACACCACACCTTCAGCCTTTAAAACCACACAAAAGAAGAATTGAGATGAAGACAAAAGGGACTTCTTTCACAGATTGTTTGTTTTCTGCGGTGAAACCCTACCACATCATCAGCACCACGAATTTGTTTGACCGACTATCAAGGTTAAAGCCATTCATACGCATTGCAATCAATCCATTAAACTTACAGTATGCACAGTAATATGAAAATAGAAATATCTTACAATAAAAACATAAAAAGTATAATGTTTAAAGTAGACAGTAGCTCATATATCGTGATTTCTCTACCATTTCAATTTAAAAGATTGGACAATCAAATTGTAATATGTGTTGGCAGCTTCGTAATTATGATAAAAAAAAGTTCAAAACAGAGCAAGTTGGTCGATGTGTCAATGGTGGTGCTGTTATCAAATTACAATTTTCCTTTTGGGTACCAAGGTCAACTTCATACTACTGAACCTCAAGCCTAGTGGATAGAGGCTTATGCTTGTCTGAAAATATTTTTTTACAATATTAAAAACACACAGATGTGGAAATCTGTCTCAGCTTCAGCTTGTTTAATTTAAAGGCAAAACTGTTTAGTTTGAGATAGAGTGGAGCAGGATTAGACCACCTGTCAGTTTTTATTGCAGTCTGTGTCCCCGTTAAGGAGACTCACTCTCTATATCTGTCCTGTTTACCATCATCATTGAAAGTGAAAAAATATCCCAAATTTTGGGTTGTCCCCAGAAAAGTAATAGAGGGGAAGTCTTCCAATGGGGACACTAGTTCTGGTGACCTGGGATCCCCAAGAAAATCCCTTAGGTTGCAGGAATTTACTCTCTCTTCTTGTTTGGCAATAGGACACAGATGGCGGGAAAAAAAAAAAAAATCTGATGGATTATAACCCTCCCTTTCTCTATCCAAAACAAACAAACAAAAAAAAACAAAAAAAAGCTTTTACCTATAGTTCTACTTTGACAAAAAAAAAAAATGGAAACAGGTTTCCATGCAGAGCTGCACCAGATTTTTAGTAAATGGGCCTCAAAGTATATAAATTGCTTTCAGAAAGCTTCAAGAAGCTTTCTTGAAACTCTTATGCGTGTTAATCTAGTCTTTATTTACACAGGTTACTGTTGTCAATTGAGAAATGAAGCTTGATTAAAACCGACCTCCAGAGATGGGATAAAGAGATCTTTACATGGTTCGGGAGAATCAATATTATCAAAATGAATGTAATGCCGAGATTGCTTTATTTACTTCAGACCCTACCTGTAAAGATCACTTTTGGTTTTTTGAGAGATTTAAGATCTAGATTTATTAAATTCATCTGGGCAGGAAAACCAGCGAGAATAAGGAGGAAAGTCTTGACTTTACCGAAAGAGAGGGGAGGAGTGGGATTTCCAGACCCAATGAGCTATCATGACGCTTGCCATATGGCAAGAGTGGCAGAGTGGTGTATCCATCAGAAGGATAAACCATGGATCCATATAGAACAGAAAAAAACGAAAATTCCTTTGGAGGGAATGGGGTGGATTTCAGAGGCAGACATCCCACAAGAGGTGAAGAAACACCCCACAGTGGGAGCCACGATACGAGCTATAAAAAAGGATATTTAGGAAAACTCAAATTTCGAAACATCCAAGCCCACTAACACCGGTACTCGGGAATCTGAGGTTTGAATTAGGCCTTACAGATTCTCATTTTAATAATTTAAGATGATTAGGACTGAGCAGACTTATTCATTTTACGAGCAGTAGTCAAAGAGGAGATGGAGGGGAAGGTGAAGAGAGAGTTAGGAGGGAGTTGGACCTAATGAGACAAATACAACCGAAAGCTGCTATTCAAGCAATGAGAGTACACGGGGAGGTGCCTCGAGGACTTTCTGTTTTTGAAGAAGTTTGTAATAAGGGAGAACCAGTGAGACATGGCCTATCATATTTGTATAGTCTTTTAGTAGAATCAGAGGCCCCACAAGACTTAGCATTTATTCAAGCTTGGGAAAGAGACCTGGGGATCAGATTCTCGGAGACTCAGAAAACGAAAATCTTCAGGTTTACACACAAGGCCTTATTAGCTACTAGATATCAAGAGGGTGGATAAAAAATCCTAACTAGATGGTATAGGACCCCGGTAGCATTAAAGCGGATATTCCCTCAAGTATCAGACCAGTGTTGGTGATGCGGGGAAGCGAGAGGCACCATGATACACCTATTCTGGGAGTGCTCTAAACTGAAGGAATTCTGGGAAATGGTAGCCGAAACAGTGAATGTAATTACTGAGGTGAATTTGGGAGGTAATCCGGCAGCATTTCTGTTGAATGATTTTCCAATCTCTATGGTAAAATATAAAAATTCACTGCTCAGGCATTTACTTACAGCAGCAAGGGCGTGTATTCCAATTTTGTGGAAAAACACGACACCACCGACGAGACAACAATGGCTGGGCAGAGTAACAGAAATCCAGCAGATGGAATATTTGACAATGGGAATGAGAGAACAGGAAGAGAAATATAGACAAGTGTGGGCGCCATATATATTAGTTATAGGTAACAGAATCCTTGAGGCCGGGGAGGGGGGGGAGAGAGAGAGACATACCCTTTTGTGTTTTTTTTATTTTTTATGTGGTGTAGCATTTTGGGTGATAACCAGGGGTTGTGCCTGGTGGGGTGGGGAAGGGGGTAATTGTAATCATATTGGTTTGGCCAACAGTATACAGAGAATTAAAAATATGATGTAATATTAAGAGAAGAAGATGTCTGTGTATATTAAACTGTACCTATTGATTCTTCTGTATATGGAATATGAAGAAATGGTAAAATAAAGAGTTTAAAAAAATAAAAAATAAATGAGAAATGAAGCAATTCCCCAGGGATTCCAAATGATTCCCTAGGCCTAGAACAAGGAGGTAAAAGAAAATCATTCAGTGGGAACACCTGATGTGAGGACAAGTATCTAGATGGGAATTCCCCTCACTTTCCCCTCAGATTTCCTCTAAATTCTTGCCAAATCTCTGAGACAGGAAGTAAAAGAAAGGAGTAAAGGGATTGAGGCGGCAACTCTAATCCATATAGCGGTGTTAATGGTTTGTTAATCGCCTTAACCGCCTTAGTCCATGTAAAATATAAAAATGGCAATACATTTATAGAGATGGGGGTGTGTGGTGACCCTGTGTCCTCACGAACCCCACTTCCTCTTTATCATCCCATTCCCCCCTTCTTTTCCTTCCCCCTTTTTTTGAATTATCAAGAGAGGTGGGGACACTAAATCACTAAAAACATCTTTAAAAATGCATGGTATAGAATATGGTTAACCCCCATATGATTGTTAATCATTAGCTAAAAAACAATTGAGGTCTAGTTCCACATTCATTCCCAAAGGATGCATGCTCTTTAGCTTATGTATCCACATTGTTTCATTTTGGGACACACTGCGTGTCATGTGTGTCCCTCTCCAATGTTTGGTGATTATGTCTATTCCAAAAAAGGTACACTGGGTGGGATCACTTTGATGTTTTTCCATAAAGTGTCGGGATACACTATGGTTTGGGAATTTGTTGCGAATATTAGCCAGATGTTCATTTACTCTGATTCTTAGTTTTCGAGTTGTTCTCCCTACATATTGGAGGGGACACGTACATTCAAGGATGTAGGTGACATGGTCAGAGTTACATGTAATAAATGGTGTGATTTTAAACTCCTCACTTGTAGTATATGATTTGAATTTTTGTCTTTTTTTAGAAGCTCCTGGTCGGCGGGTTGTTTTGCATGCTTTGCACCTAGTGCAATGATAAAAACCCATTTATACTCAAGCCCCAACCTGGCTTAGTACCACAGGCTCATACAACTATGGACTTAGGCTTGATTTACACCTATGCATGTTGCTTTTGAGCGTTTCTGCAGTGCTTTCGGCGTTGCCTGCCGCGTTTTTTTCGACACGCTTTTTTTCACGCAATTTGCGATGGTTGCTAAAGGTGGGGCCGGGAAGCCGACCACTGCATCCTTAACAACCGATGAGTCATCAGTTGTCAGCGGGCTTCCCACTAAATGTAAAAAAAAAATGGGGGTCCCCCAAAGTCCATACCAGACCCTTATCCGAGCATGCAGTCTGGCAGGTCAGGAAAGATAGGGGACGTGTGAGCACCCCCCTCCTGAACCATACCAGACCGCATGTTCTCAACATGGGGGGGATGGGTGCTTCAACCCAAAGCACCTTGTTAATGGGGACAACGGCGCCAACAGATCAGCAGGAAGCAACATCGGAGAAGAAGCGTCGGCGGGAGCGGCGGCAGAGGTAGAACACTGGACAAAGAAGACAGAAGAGCGGGAGAAGCAGAAGACCGGAGGATGAAGATGCAGGAGAAGATGGAGGAAGACTTATGAAAAACTGTCTGTCTTTTTTAACACTACACTACTTTTGTTTTTTAATGAATGGGTAGGGGTACAATGTACCCCATACTCATTCACATAGGGTGGGGGGCCGGGATCAGGGGGCTTCCAGATTCCAATAAGCTCTCCGCCCACAGACCCCGACAACCACCACCCAAGGGCTGTCGGGAAGAGGCCCTTGTCACCATAAACATTGGGGCAAGGTGCTTTGGCCTAGTATGGTTCTAGGGGGACCCCACGCTGTTTTGTTTTTTTTCTCTTTTTTTTTTTTTAGTCGGCAAGCCCGCTGACAACTAATGACTTATCGGTTGTTAAGGACGCGACGCCCAGCTTTCCGGCCCCCTCCTTAGAAACCAGCTATATACAGTGTATATGAAAAAAAAATAAAAACACTGCAAAACCGCAGAACATGCGCTTTGGATGCAGGTCCATTAAATACCATTACATGCAAAACGCTGCTTTTTGCGGGAAAAAAGTCCCGACCCTTTCCAAAAACGCAGAGGCACCAAAATGCATTGATGTGAACATGTTCCATAGGAACCCATGTTTAAAAAAAATCCTGCATTTCTGCAAAATGCATAAAAAAAACGCATTAGTGTGAATAAAGCAGTAAACATAATCATAAGTCCATCGAAGTATATCACAATGGCAAAGCATTTCCTATTAAGTATTTTATTAATTTCAGTTCAAAATATGCGATATATGTAATTGATTGCAGCCTCTGCAGGTTACACTACAAGGTCTCTGTGCACTAGGATAAGTGAGCATTATAATGGTACTGCCTCAAGCAATATAAAAAAGATGTCCAACGTATCAAAACATTTTAAAATTCATGATGGTAATATGACCTAATTTTCCTTCTGTGCAGTGCAGAAAATAAAACAAGCGTCACGTGGAGGGGAAACACATAGAAGACTTCTAGAAAAGGAAGTGAGATTGATCCTTTCCCTGGGGCTACAGATCCCAACTGAATTACAGATGGGATGTGGACTTATTCCTTAAATAATGCAATTCAATTCCCTCATTCCCTTTATTCATTTTGCCTCTCTGTCTCAGTTCCCACATTTCTAGTCTTCACCAACTACCTATTATTACTTTTGATCCTTGTTGATACATGTTGTATAAGGGCCTATGTTTTTCCTGTCTTATACACAGTGGTTTACCATGATGCAAAATGGACCCTCACACATGGGCTACATTAACCAGCATACTGGGGGAAAAAAAATTGTATAACATTTTTTTATGCCCAAGAATACTGGCAAATCTTTGATTTGTTTTTCTTCTTGCTCGTGTGTGTAGGGTGATCATGTATAGTATTCCACTGTGTTTTTAGATCTTTTGTAACATGTCAGGTGAAGTGTATAGATATATTTTGTCTTTTTCCTGCATTTTGGCATCTTGATATTAACCTCCGTTGTGAAAATGTTTATTAATGTATATTGTCAGATGTCCCTCAGTGTCTGTTTTGCTGCAATACGCTCATGTGAGCGCATTTACGCATACAGACGTTGGTGGAAGACCATTGGCTTGAAAACCTTCCTGTGGACACAGCAGACATGTTTGCTCTTTGAGGCCGCGTACACACGGCAGGGAATCTCGACGGGCAGAACACATCGTTCCGCCCGTCGAGGTTCCCTGCCAGCCGTCGAAATCGGCGACCCGCCCGTCGGGAATGGCAACCAGCCATTCTTCCGGGCGGGCCGTCGAGGAAATAGAGAGCGTGCTCTCTATTTCTGCTCGACGGGCTTCCCGGCGGGAAGCTCGCCGAGACCGTACACACGGCCGAGGTCCTCGCTGGAATGTGCATTCCAGCGAGGTTCTCGCTGGTTTTCAGCGAGAACCTCGGCCGTGTGTACGCCGCCTTAGGGATGTTCATTTATACTTCACCAAGAAACTGGCCACTTCATGGTGACTAAATTTATTGACTCAGAGCAAACAGATCTGCGTACATGGGAACTGTAACAAAACTATACAAAATGTATGGCCCACTGAACCATGATAGAGTACGGTTTGCGTCATTGGAAGCAGTTAGTTGGTTTGCACAAGGTCTTTGCCATCTTTGTAGTGTTCAAATTGTGAGATATCCATTGCCTCACAGAAATCATGGCTCTGCACCTGACCGTTTGCACACATCACTGCTAGCATTCTATTTAAATATATACATGTCTGGGTTTGGTTCTTTTGAAATAATACAAATGTCCGATTGGCTGTATGTGAAGCCAGCACCTTCTTTTGTTACTCATGTTGTTGAATGTATTAACTAACCCTGTTGGAAGGGTTTCCTGTATTGTCACATGCTGTGTTTTCACATTCTTATATGGTCATTTCCTGTGTGGAGGTCACATCCTGTGTTGTCACTTCCGATGGAGGAAGTGATTGGCTGCTGGAGCCATCACTTCCTGTTTGTCAAAGATCTCTCTCAGTCAGAGATGCTGGGAACGTAGCTGTGGTGGTGTCTGTTTACTGTGGATGAACGGGAGGTCGAATGATTAGTAAGATGCATTATATCATTAGATGTAATGTGTGCTTATTAGCACAGGAGATTTGTCTGTGTGCTCTGCGTATAGCTTAAAACGACCAACACCTCTTAATTGACCAGTTAATTGCTTCAATTTACCATGCAAATACATTTTTGGGTGAAGCTTATATGCCATTTTTATGTTGAACATGCTATGACTAAGGCTGTTGCCGAAATGTGTCAGCTGTTATGCTTGTCACTTCATGTAACCGGCCATTAAAATCGCTTTATGGACTACAGAGTTGCCACCTCAATCCTTTTACTGGCTTGTGTTGTGGTGTGTAAGGACACACCGAGTCTGATCACCTGACAGAGGATCTTGCAAACTGAATGGGAGTTCTGTTGTGTGCACTGTCTCTCTTCAAAGTAAAATACAAGGGTTTTAACCCTTCTATACACTATCCAAAACTAAAATAAAGTTTTGGTTATACGGTACATTTACTTAAAAGCTGAACTGAAGCCACAAACCTCCATTTGCATAGTCTTACCACTTTGTTCCTTTATGTGTCTAAATTGACAGCATAGTCCAAAAAGCACCAGAGCCTGACTGCACTGTCCAGTACCCTTATTTGACCTTTCCCTGTATTACAAATGTGTCTTTATGTGGGCTGTGTCCAGTACTCATCTATGCTTGCATAGAGCTGTGGTTCTCAACCCTGTCCTCAAGTACCCCCAACAAGCCATGTTTTGGAAATTTCTTAGATAAAAATAGCTGTCCAAAATACCAAACCATTGACTGATTTAAAGCACCCTTTGCAAGATAAAAGGAAAACCTGCAAACATGGCATGTTGGGGGTACTTGGGGACAGGGTTGAGAAGCGCTGGCACAGAGCACTGAAGTAGGATGCCAGGAAGCACATTTTCTGATGCCGCGTACACACAATCAGAACTTCCGACAACAAATGTTTGATGTGAGCTTTTTGTCAGAATTTGACCGTGTGTAGGACCATAGGACATTTGCTGTCTGAATCTCCGACAAGAAAAATTTGAGAGCTGGTTCTCAATTTTTCAGACAGCATAAGTTCTTGTCGGAAATTCCGATCGTCTGTATGCAATTCCGACACACAAAAATCCTACGCATGCTCGGAATCATTGACCTTCATTTTTCTCAGCTCGTCGTAGTGTTGTATGTCACCGCGTTCTTGACGTTCAGAATTTCCGACAACTTTTGTGTGATCGTGTGTATGCAAAACAAGTTTGAGCTATACTCAAACTTGGTTGAGTCCTCCACGGTTTTGTTGTCAGAATTAACGATCGTGTATACGCGGCATCAGAGAAAATAAAATTTTAGGGCATTTCCAAGTGAATGTGTAAAAAATAACATACATCAGTATAGGACTATAAATACATAAAAATGGTGGGAGACTTCAGTAGGGCTTTAACTAACCTTTTAGCCATGTTCTCAAAGTGTTTAACACAGTTATTATTACTTGCACATGTTGTAAACAAGCTTTGAGCAGGCTTTACCAAGCTTCAAGTAGTGCTAAAGCTTATTAAAGGCCACTAATAGTTTTTTTTAAGTGCGAGCCAGCAATTCCATTAGGATCTGTATCCAACATTTAAAAAAGGGGGAACTAAAGGGTTCTTTAAAAGGAGTTGTAAAGGAAACTTTGTTTTGCTGAAATTACTGTTTACAGGTTATAGAGACATAATAGTTAACCGATTCCTTTTAAAAACAATAAAAATCATATAATGTACCTACAGTTTCTAGTTTTGTTTTTGCATGCCGTTTCCTGCTTCTGTACAGAGCCACAGAGCCAATACAGGGCAGTGATGGTTTGGAAAACGAAACTGATTGGTGCTGAGGGGTTTTAGACACACAGTAATCACCCCTCCTTGATTAGTGACCACAGAGAGAAAGCTCCCAGTACTGTGGTTATAAGGAAACAGACAACCAGGAAGTGTGGAGATCAGAGAAGAATTACAGCAACTTGAGAGCAAAAATTAACAATGAGGACATGAAAACAGCACTGCATTAAGGTAAAGGAAGCTATTAAGATAAAAAAAAAATCCTTTACAAAACCTTTAAGGGCTTCAGGACAGCTTCAGGAAGATAGCTGAAATCTTTGTACAATATTTGCTTTTTTTGCAGTTTTTTTTTTTTTTTACTCTTTATACTCTGTGAAATAGTTTTGTTCTAGATATTTTAACAGATATATGTTACGAACAGCTTCAATTGCTGTAAAGCCTTTGAAGGAAGAAGAAAAATTGCCATAGTTGGTATTGGTTGCTCAGCTACAACAAGAAAAGAAAATATACTGTATGTGTTTAGGCCATTCACCTTTTTTGGATCTTCAGTATGAGTGGTACAGCCGCAACCTTGCAATGAATCGGCAAACTCTAATGCCCTGTACACGCGATCAGTTTTTCCCGACAGGAAAACCAGGGTTTTTTTCCCCAGCAGGAAAACAGCTCAAACTTCTCTTGCATACACATGGTCACACAAATCTTGTCCGAAATTCCGAACCTCAAGAACGCAGTGACGTACGACAAGCCGAGATCAATGAAGTTCAATAGGCAGTTCGGCTCTTCTGCTTGATTGTGACCATGCACAGTTTTTTACTTGCAACGTAACTACTAGGGGTGTCAAATTTAATCGCTGCATCGCGATTCGGGTGTCCGCGATGCTGCTCCGATGCATGCGACCGTAATAATCGATGTTTTCGCCCCGCCCCCTCCCGGGAGAGCGCTCCGTTCAGATGTACCTTTTTCACGACGCTCATGTGACTGGTCTGCCCGGCCCGCCTCTCTGCTCGTAGGACTCGCATCTCTCCTGGCGTCAGCCCCGCCCAATGACTAGGACTATCAGAAAGGCGGGAGGGTAGTGTTTGTATATGCCACGCTGACTGGCTGCACGGCCCGCCTATCTCCATCTGCTCCCCTGGCGTCAGCCCTGCCCACTGACTGGGCTCTACTGAACTGTCAGATCAGTAGAAAAAGGCGGGAGGGGCTCACGCGCTGAGAGACGTAAGAGCAGAGTTGAGATAGGAGATGGACGGGCCGTGAAGTCTCCGTTATCTTTACACCCCCTCCCTAAAGCCACTAGTGCTGCCGTGTTCTAAGAGAGGAGGGGGGGGAGAAGGAGATCACTGTCGAGCTGGCAGCTGCTCTCTAGGTGAGCTGACTTTTCTTTTTACAATGGAAAGTTTCTTACAGTGGATTTATTTTGCAGCAAGATAAGGAGATTCGGAAGACACAAACAAATGTGTGTGTGTGTGAGGGGAGTCTGCAGCTCTACGATCACAGCCAACTCACAGATAAGCGGCACACTTATCTATACAAACATCCCCCATCCTCTGTCCAGTTTATGTGATGTTCATTTATAACCATTTACTTAACCCTGTGTGTACAATATGTGGGGAGTGAACACCTCCAATTGTCCAGACTCAGAGCCTGTATAACAGAGTTATATGAATGGTCATCATTTAGCTTCACTTCATTTATACATGTAGTGCTGGGGGCTGGCATCTTATAACAGATTGTTTTCACGGAGTAGTATATTTTAGTAGATGACCACAATAGTCTATATAATAGAAAAAAAAACTATCTGACCACTTCTCAGCCCCCAACTCCCCCCTCATCCCCTCCTGTACATAGTGCCCCCATCATACCATCCAGAAATGTTATTTAATCACAAAACTATTTGTGTAACATATACTACATAAAAAATTGCCATTCATTGCATTGAGGTAATGAATTTAATGTACTACAAAAAAAACATATTTGCCGTGTGCTGCTAAAGTGTTCAGGTTTGGCTTGAAGAAAAGGTGGCAACCCTACTCCTATAGCATGTCTGCAGTCTCTGGCCATCTCCCGTAGCATGTCTGCCGTCTCTGACCATCTCCCGTAGCATGTCTGCCGTCTCTGACCATCTCCCGTAGCATGTCTGCCGTCTCTGACCATCTCCCGTAGCATGTCTGCCGTCTCTGACCATCTCCCGTAGCATGTCTGCCGTCTCTGACCATCTCCCGTAGCATGTCTGCCGTCTCTGACCGTCTTCCGTAGCATGTCTGCCGTCTCTGACCGTCTCCCGTAGCATGTCTGCCGTCTCTGAACGTCTCCCGTAGCATGTCTGCCGTCTCTGACCGTCTCCCGTAGCATGTCTGCCGTCTCTGATCGTCTCCCGTTTCATGTCTGCTGTGTTTAGACTTTGCTACATGCAGGAAGTGTTATTGTGTGTGTGTGTGTGTGTGTGTTTTTTTTATTTTTATTTTTAAAGGACGGATAGGAAAAAAAAATGGAGTACTTACATTTTTTTTGAAAGCTATGCGCACTTGCGCTGCAATCGTGATGCATCGTGATGCATCGTGATGCATCGCGGAATCGAATCGAATCGTGGACTTGATAATCGTAATCGCATCGAATCGTGAGACCGGTGAAGATGCGCAGCCCTAGTAACTACATACAGACAACCGCGATTCCCGATAGGAATTTTTCCTGTCACGAAAATTTAGATCCTGCTCTCAATCTTTTCTTGGCAGGAATTCTCACAGAAAAAGTGTGATGGAGCATACACGCGGTCGGAATTCCTGACAAAAAGCTCACATCACACTTTTTTTGTCGGGAAAACTGATCGTGTGAACAAGGCATAAGGGCCCCATGGTGCAGTGTACTTCAATACATGCATTTCTGAATACCAAGTCATATTGCTTTAGGTAACTAAAAATGTATGTTCTGACACACACACACATTAAATGCATTAAAAAAATAAGTCCAGAAAATAGCACAGATGGAAGAACCAATTCACATCATCTCGTGACAACCTTCCAAAATGTATGAATTTGTTCCTGCTGGCAATATTTTCAGAATATAACAAAAAATAGTAAAAATAGATAATAAAATAGTAAAAACAAAAAACTGCACTTTTCACTAAATCGCCCCCAAATCATTTTGAAAGAAAATACAGAAATAAAAATTGTAATTGTGAAAAAATAAAATAAAAAAATCTGACATTGCATTACTGAGACCATCCACTGCCCCCCAAAAAGCATTGAATATAAAAAAAAAAAAAAAAAAAAAAAAAAATACTAAAAGAATCAATTTGTAAAAAATAAATAAAAAATATATAGTAAAAATGAAAAATTACTGACACCGTCCACTGCTCTACTGATGCCAACATGTACACTCTGCACTCCTCACGTGCACATTCTACCCACCTCCATACACTCCACAAGCCTCTCCTGCACATACTACCAACCTCCATACACTCCTCTACTACACATACTACCCACCACTGTACACTCTGCACTGTACATTTCCTATTTAACATTACCGCATCTCAGACTATTAACCCACACCCCATTTAAGCCACTCCCATTATGTAGTGCAATTTAAGCCACACACACACACTTTTACTGTGGCAGGCTACACTGCCACAATATTTTTTTAATTATTTCAATGACTAGGGCCCACTTTTTAGCAGCACAAGCAGACAGTGGTTTTAAAAACTGCACAGAAAATATCAGCCATCAGAGCGTATATGAGCAGCCACTTTTCTTTTTTTAGTTTTGCAAAGAGCAGGAAATGGTCGAAGCGTAACTATGGTTAAAAGTAAATAAGGACATCCGGAACAGTCAGTCATTAGCATTTTTAAGTCAAACTGTCCAGCATAGAGGGGTTGGGAGAAAGAGTAATGACAAAGATGGGTTGTTTACAATTGTCAGCTTTTATTCATCTAATTGATATCAATTTAAAGAGATAAAAAACAAAATGTTGATGCAAGTATTAGCTGGAGTTGAGCTTTTATTTGTTTGCTTTTTATGTAAAGTTTAAGGTTCATGTGCATCTGAGACTGCCCTATACAAACAGGGGGTTAGTTACTAAAAATGGAGAGTGCAAAATCTGGTGCAGCTTTGCATAGAATCCAATTTGATTTCCATTTTTTTTTGTCAAAGCTTAAAGCAGAGTTCCACCCAAATTGCTTGTCTTCTGCTGCAGACATTGTGGGCGTGCTGGACAGGTAAGTGTCCATTTATTAAAAGTCAGCATCTGCAGTATTTTTTTTTTTTTTTTCGCAGGACCTTTGCTTTAATTGTACAAGCTGAAATTAGAAGTCAATTGGCTACCATGCACAGCTGCACCAGATTCCAAGTACAACAGTTTTAGTAAATCCCCACAATGACAATGTTATGGCCCAGTTTTACTGCTGCACAGCGTTGCAACCTGAAGAGAAAAATTAAAGGATCTCCTTGCTAGATAAAGGAGTAATAAAACTGTTAAGAGGGATGGGGGAACCCAGAAAGACAAAGATTGAAATGTTTAAATACATTAAAGTGGAGTTCCACTGGTGCCACATTTTGGGGGGGGAATACCCGTCTTTCATAGGTACCTTGTATAACAGGTTGATGTCACCGCCAGGGCTGGACATCGCAGGACTCCAGGACAGGTAAGTGTCCATTATTAAAAAAGTCAGCAGCTGCAGTATGTTGCGCGGGGGGGGGGGGGGGGGGCAGACCTCCGCTTTAAGGGTGTGAATAAGGGTGAAGAGGATAGTATTTTAAATATAAAGCCAAGATCAAGAATATGAAGACATGAACTAAAACTAGCAGGAGTAAAGTTCAAAGTTTATTGTACCAAAAGAGTACTGTAGATGCTTGGAATAGACATTAAGCAGAGACAGTGAGTCAATCAATAGTAAGTGGATTCAAACATGATTAAAGACACACATTTATATATAAACACACAAAAAAAATTGGGCAGACTCAACGGACCATTTGGTGTTGTCTCTGCCATAATTCTTCTATGTTTCTATGTAGTGTGTGAAGACTCATGGATGGGTGCACAAACCCAGATGCAAACCTTGTGCATCCATGTCTGTGCACCGGTCTAGCCAATATGGCTGTGTGGGTTAGTGTGTAGAAACAAAGCATTCCCGTTCCCTTGAATGGGCTGCCCGCACACAGGTCAGCGGTAGCAGAGAAAAGTAAGCAAAGCTCCTCGATTTTTATGGGGGGGGGGGGTAGAAGGCATGTGTGAATGTTACCGACAGACTGCATCATATATCTCAGTTTTTATTTTGTCAATAGTCCCCCCCCCCCCTTTGGTGCCTGTATCCAATCAGGGAGATTTCTCTGCTTTCTCTTCAATTGACGCAACAGGACATACAAGGAAGTGATCCGCAAAATCCCCTCTTAGGCTCCATTCACACCTGAGTGATTCTGCCTGCGATTCCGTGGCAAAACATGGAACCATTATTTCTTAAAATTGCACCCAAATGAATGGTGCCATTCCAAAAACACTCATTCACTGAAAAAGAAAAAGAAGAATATAAAAAATAAATAAAAAAAACATGAGCTGCAGCAGCTGTCGTGAAGATTGCTCAGGTGTGAATGGAGCCATATACAAGGAGTCACCTGATATTTGACAGCAAAACAGATGTCCCTAATGGAAGATTTCCCCTCGCTTCCTGTTCCTTTTATAAAATGTCATTCATTTTGTATTTGCCTTAACTCTCTATACTGGTGTCAGTGGTCAGCAGGACTAATAGAGACTTCCTCACTTTATCCAAAACAGAAAATTCCTTGGTTTAGCATACACTTGAAAGGCAAGTCATAGTTAAAGGAGAGCAGAACAAAGTAGGTATTTAAAGTGGAGATAAAATTATTTCCGACTCTCTGAGCTAAAATTTTAATGCATGAGTAATAGGGCCTTTCCATAGTTAAGCTACCAATTCATACAATAAAATATGATTCCCCATCTATGTTAATGTATTTATGTGATGCAAACATTTTTCATGAGTAAATTATCATGGATAAAATAAGAAACACTAATAACTGCTGTGATCTAATGATTTGACCCCAATAGCCCCTGCGGCTAAAACTGTGTGGAATATAGATGAATACATTATATATCACACACTGTTGTAAATTTGTAAATTAAACAACAGCGTACTTTGAAATCAGAGGTCTGATTATTCATATACTCACCGATAACTGCTCAATTTTTAAATATATGTCTAGTAAAAAGTGTAATTGAATGTTAAATAATGAGCTTTAAAGTGGCATTGAAAATATTTATTTTTCATATACAGTAGATGTCAGCCATGGCTGCCTCCATTTCTTTCACGATTCCATTAGGGTCCATTCACACTTTGCCGTTTTCATTTTACCTTAACTTGTGCTACATCATGCATTAACAGGCAATGTGTTAAGGCACCCCTTTCATTTTAAATGACACACAAGGAAATAGACACATGCAGCATTTTTTTAGATAAAGTGCACCACAAATAGTGGTAGTCTTTTTGTGCTTCGCCAATAAAACACAAAAGTACTGTGCATCACATATGCACTAGGGTTGTCCCGATACCGATACTAGTATCGGTATCGGGACCGATACCGAGTGTTTGCGGGAGTACTTGTACTCGCGCAAATGCCCCCGATGCTTCTGCCGATACTTTTTTTGTATTTATCAACATGTTCTGTGAAAATTCTTTGAGTTTTTTACTACTGCGTGACAAGCAAATAAAACATTTTTATTAATTTTTACTCTTTTATAATGTCTTGAGTTAGAGTTCTTCGTAATTCTAAAGAAAATATCCTTAGTCTGTATTGTGCTTTGAAAACTGTCACATGACATTTAACCACTTAAGGACCAGGGTTTTTACAATTCGGCACTACGTCGCTTTAACAGACAATTGCGCGGTCGTGCGACGTGGCTTCCCACAAATAGAGCTTTCTTTTGGTGGTATTTGATGAAAAAAAAATCAATATTTTTTACTTTTTGTTATAAGAAAAATCAAATAAACTAAATTTTAGTCAAACATTTAGGGCAAAATTAATTCAGCTACATGTCTTTAGTAAAAAAAAAAAAAAATTGCAATAAAAAAAATAGCTACCTAGCGGCAACAGTGACACTAATACAGTGATCAGAAAAATGATCGCTTAGTGTCGTCCGAAAATACAATACAAATACATTACAACACATGACATCACTTCCGATTATTTTTTTCTGTCGTACGAGAATTTTCGTGACTTTAATAACCTATTTTAGTTTACTTGCGACTATTAAGCGAAAAAAGTCATACGATCCGTCGTCTGATATTCGGATCGTGTTGTGCAGACTTACTGTGCGATGTAATCTCTCCTCAGCGGCGGTTGAAAATACCGCTGAGAGGAGAGATTACATCACTGCCCTCCTTCTTGTGTTTACACAGGAGAAGGAAGTGACACGCAAGGGAGCGCGCGGATTGGCTGGGAGCGATCCCGAGGGGGCAGACAAAACGAACCGCCGCCCCCTCATCCCGGGATGCTCCTAAAGCCATGGGGACCGCCGCAGGTACAGGGGGACCCACGTCTAGGCAGGGACGTACAAGTACGTGGATGTGCCTGTACGTGCCATTCTGCCGACGTATATGTACATGCGGCGGTCCGCAAGTGGTTAAAAAAAAGTATCGGTATTCGGTATGATCGAGTACATGAAAAAAAAGTATCGCTACTTGTACTCAGTCCTAAAAAAGTGGTATCGGGACAACCCTAATATGCACCAATGCAACACATCTCAAAAAAAGGTTGTAGTATATTTAGCACATCAAAATGGCCTAATTGGTCAAATGACTGTATAGTCTGAAGCTGGAAGATAGACTGAGAATATGGAAGGGCCCATGACACTGTGGCCCGGGAAGGGATAATTTGCCAGGTAAGTCTGCCCTAATGGGCCATTATGCTGTTCATACTAGTTGTCATAATCAGGGGGTCAGGCCAAAGACCAGTAGCTATAGCAGTAGCGTAACTACCACTGAAAAGCAGAATAGGTACATAGGCTGTCACCCTGGTGATTGACGGGGCACACCTGGGGTGCCGAGTCTAATTACTAACTGGTAATCACTAGAGCTCCTGATGGTGGGGATGGATTTTGGTGCATGTTAGTACCAGGTTGCTGACCTTAGGATCACCCCACCAGGAGGTGAGCAAGCCAAAGTCGAGTAGTGGATAAGCAGGTAGAGATCAAACAGAAATGTAGTCAGTAAACAAGTCAAAAAAGGTCAGTAACAACGCTGTATCCTGGCCTAGGCCAATAAGGCCCAGGCCTAGGTCAGCACTTTGCTGGGGAGCAGCACAGAAAGTGTCCCCACCAGCTACACTGTTAGTGCCAGTCTTATGGGGTTGACTGGGCTGAGAAGCAAATTAGTCTATCGCCCCCATAAAGCGGCCGCACTGCTTCCAGTATGTGGGTGGCTGCCATTCTGCAACTGGGGGAGGGGGGTGGGAGGCGCTGCTTCTAATTTTGACTGTCCTATCATCCTGGACCACAAACCTTCCTCACTGTGCTAAATGTTTTTTGCTGCACCATTGGCAAGGTTATATGTTCTTAGTCCTCTACATCAAATTATCAGAAATTTCTGCTTAAAGTAGAACTATAGGCAACACTTTTTTTTTTGACAGAGTAAGTGAGGGTTTTGTACCATCCCAGTCCCATTGCAGAGATTTTCCTGCCCCATAGCCAAATAGTGTAGGAAGTGAGAGGAAATCTATGGAAATTAATTCATTGCCTACCCCCCCCCCCCCACCAGGCCCTCAGCCTGGACTTGAAAATTTTCGAGCGGGTCTTAAACAGCAAGGGGTTTGGTCTTGACAGAAAGGGGTGAGTCATATTTAAATTAGGGGGTGCACAAGTTGAGTCAGGCCTAGGGCAGCACAAAACCTAAATACACCACTGGTCAGTAACGAGTAGTTACAGGTTGGGATCAGGCAGAAGTGTAGTTGAGGAACAAACCAAGGGTCGATAACTAGTGGTAGCAAAATGTGGTTGGCTGCAGGGAAGACAGGAGCGAGATACTGTCTGGAGAGAGCACAATAATCTGGCAAACAGGAAGTGCAGACAGGGCTTAAATCAGTATTGTATTTAATACAGGACAGCCACCGTAGAGAGACTCAGGCTCCTCCCCTCTTAGGAAACACCACCTTCCAATTAAAGATTTAAACCTCATCCTCCCTCCAGCTCCTCAGTTTTTCCAGAGTACCTCCGGCCAGCTGGGGAGACACAAGAACATGTCATAAAAAAAAACAATATTTTATCTTACCCGACGGCCTTGTATGATGAGTTTCCACAGATATCCACGAAAAAAGGGTGGGTACCGATGCTGTCCTGAAAGACTCGACCCGATTTTCCCTGCTCGTCTTTCAGGACAGCCACCATAGAGAGAATAAGCGAGCACCTTACCCTAGAGTGGGACTTTGTGCCCAAAAGCCTGATCCTTGGCTAAAAGCAGGTTCAGTCTGTAGTGTTTCACGAACGTCGAGAAACTAGACCACGTTGCAGCTTTGCAAATCTGTTCCGGGGATACACTAGCACACTCTGCTTGCGAAGCCGCTACTGCCCTGGTGGTATGTGCCCTAAAACCTTCTGGGGGCTCCGCCCCCCTGGATACATAGGCCTGAACAATGGCTGATCTAACCACCTGGCTATTGTGTGTTTAGAGGCTTTGGACCCCAAAAATAAAACAAAAAAGGAGTCAGATTTTCTGAACTGACTTGTGCTACTTAAAGTGGAGGTTCACCCGAAAACAATTGTAGCGGGGTCACCCTGTCTGAGTCCGAGACAGGTCATCCTGCTGGAACTCTATGCCTACTCTGTAAATATGTGAGATACCGTTGTCAAAGTTATGCATTGTGGGACTGCAAGTAGCAGGAGATATGGACTCCATTGACTCTTAGGAGAAACGGCCTACATTTCC
The DNA here is from genome assembly GCA_029574335.1 of Rana kukunoris. Lineage (NCBI taxonomy): Eukaryota > Metazoa > Chordata > Amphibia > Anura > Ranidae > Rana > Rana kukunoris. The sequence goes on from CM056051.1 coordinate 208,141,241, forward strand.
CGCAATACCTTGCCCTGTTGGAACATGTGATGCCTCCGCACAGACTTGTGGGGGAGGTTACATAAGGGGAGGGAGCGCGCTTTTTTGCTCTCGCGGGACCAGCTCTTTCTCCTCTGCGGAGCTACTGACAGAGACAGCCTGAATACGCCGAGAGACCAGCTATCCGGAAGCAAGCAAGACTCCTGTATCCAGCCCGTGTACCCGGAGATCGAAGAGGCAACCCAGCTTACAACGGAAACAGCGGAACACCCTCGTCTGGGACCCTTGTGCTGTGGAGCAGCGACTTACAGATGCACCCTCTGAGAGGAACCCAGGCAGATCGGCCTGTTGGGTGAGAGAGCACATGCTCAACTTCTAACTCTCTCTCTAGACAGATACTTTAGAGCTACCTCACAGGCCACCCGCCTCTGTTTGGCCCCAGCTTAAACTTAGAGGCCTTTCACTGTTCATAGTGTTTATACAGACGTGACTGACGCTGGCCAGCGATCAGCTCACCAACGTTCATCACACTTTACCGGATTCATATCCCATTATCATCTGTTCCTTGTGGATTATAACTTTAACGTGCACCAACCCACCGGATCGTGAACATTTACTGTTCCGCAGAACTGCCCGCTAGGGGTGCTAATGAGCATAGACTGTTTGTTTAATCCAAGTGAATGGTACCATTCTTAGGTTCATAACTGTTCCCTTTAAATTTCAAGTCTGATCTTTGCAAGGGCTCTTGCCAACCAGACTAATTTTCCACTGATCAGTTGTATTCTGTGTTAAACTCTATGCTCTCTCCCCAAAGTTTAAATACAGTAAACTTACCTTTTTATATCTGAATATATTCACTGTGTGGAGTAGTGTGTTCTTTCCTCATCGAGGGATCATCTATAACACCAGGTAATTCGTAGCCATATTGTCATTTACATATTGTGTGCCTGTTATTGTGTCCCCAGCCTAGCAGAGGTCACAATATCTCACTCCATAGGTTTCTGATGTGTCAAGGGAGGGTTCGAGCCAATTAAACAGGGGTGAGTTAAGCCAAAAGAGCGTAGATCCCAGCGGCTCTTTTGGGAATAGCACTACACAATTATCTAACATTACATCCAGCATACTAACGACATGTAAAGTATGCTGGTATTTTTTTTTCTCCGTATATACCGTTTAATTGTTATTTTCGCCCTGGCTTACGGGTTCTGATTCCCGTGGGACTGGGCGTTCCTATTGAGAGCTTAGATGATTGACGTCTGGTGAAAAACTTCCCATGGCGCATTAAGCGCGTCACCAGTTTTCCGTAAATAGCCGACCCGCGAGTCAATTCTATATGGTGCCGGCGCAGGTGCTGTATAGCGCCGACTTGCAGGTCAGCTATTTATGGAAAACTGGTGATGCGCTTTATGCGCCATGGGAAGTTTTTCACCAGACGTCAATCATCTAAGCTCTCAATAGGAACGCCCAGTCCCGCGGGAATCAGAACCTGGAAGCCTGGGCGAAAACAACAATTAAACGGTATGTAGGGAGATAAAAAAAATACCAGCATACTGTACATGTCGTTAGTATGCTGGATGTAATGTTAGATAATTGTTTTAGGGTGAACCACCACTTTAAGTACTGGAGGACACACCTCCTAACATCTAAGTTATGAAAGCTGCGTTCCTGTTCCCTCACACGATTCAAGCAAAATGACGGCAAGGTAATCTCTGGGCTCCTATGAAAATTAGAAGAAACCGTTCGGCAAGAAGGCCGGATCCGTTTTGAAAACCACGCGATCCAAAAAAAGCTGAAAAAAAAGGTGTCCTAATAGAAAGGGCTTCAAGTTCACTTACTCTAGCTGTGATGATCGCGACTAGAAACACAGTCTTGAGTGTGATCACCTTTAACGTACAGCTTTCTAATGGCTCAAACAGTTCTCCTGTGAAGGCCTGTAAGACCCCCATACTGGGAAGGTGGGGGCTCTAACTGGTCTCCGTCAAATCAAGGCTTTAAAGAACCTAGATACCCAAGGATCAGTTGCTAACTGTTTTTCCAAAAAGACACTTAACGCCGACACCTGACCCTTCAGAGTGCTACTGGCCAGGCCCTTTTCTGCCCCAGACTGCAAAAATTCTAATACAGCCACAGGGCTATGTACATTGAAAGAGCTTTCAGAGCACCAGTTGTTAAAGCTCTTCCAAACTTTTTTTTAAGTAGGTGGCTTGCGTTTCTCTCTTTCTGTAACTTAAAAACGTTCCGAAAAAGCCTTTGCCCCTTAGCAGCTCCTCTTTAGAAGCCAAGCTGCTAGATTCCACCTCTCTACTTGCGGAAAACAGATTGGACCCTGAGCAAGATCTTCCTGGATTGGCAGAATCCAGGGAGGCTCCACTGACAAGCCCTTCAGGATGGAGAACCATGGCCTTCTGGGCCACTGAGGTGCAATCAGGATAAGCGTTTTACTCTACCCCTGCAGTTTTCTCAAGACTGCCGGAATCAGAACCGGAGGGGGGAAAGCATAACACCTGGAGAATTGCCAGGTCTGAGCCAGAGCTGTGTCTTGGCGTTTTCTCTTGAGGCAAACAGATCCACCTCCGGCATTCCCCACCTTTGAGTGATCATTTTAAAAACCTCTTGGTTCAGCACCCAGTCGCCCTCCCTCAGCTTTTTCCGGCTGAGGAAGTCCGCAACCTGGTTCTGTTCCCCCTTCAGATGAACTGCTGAAAGAGACAGAACATTGGCCTCCGCCCACCTGAGAATGGATTCCGTCAGATCCCACAAGGATCCGCTCCTGGTGCCACCCTGTTTGTTGATATAGGCTACCGCAGAGGAATTGTCCGACCGAACCTGTGCATGCTGGCCCTGAAGCTCCCTTTGAAAGGCTCTGAGGGCTAAATCTATTGCCTTCAGTTCCCTCCAATTCCAAGGACCTCCTTGAGTCCTCTTTTACCCAGGTACCCTGCATCAGATGGGAATTCAGGTGTGCTCCCCACCATGTGCCACTGGCGTCGGTCGTTACTGTTCTGGATATTAGAAAAATCCATTACAGACCTTGTAACAGGTTCACCCCCTTCCTCCACCACCAGAGGGCCCTCTTGACCTGAACCGGTACAGATATTAGGGCGTCCAGAGATCCTGGGTTGTGGGTCCCAGACACTTAGGATGTACAGTTGTAGGGAACGAAAATGCAACCCTGCCCACTGCACCGCCGGAAGCGTGGATGCCAGCAGACCCAAGGCTGACATGGCTTTCCTTATCGAGAGCTGAGAGCTGCCCTGAAGGAGCAGCATTGCCTTGTCCACCTTCTGGACCTTTTCTGCTGGAAGAAAAAACATCTGCCTGGTTAAGTCCAATACGTAACCCAGGAAGGTGACCCTTTGTGAGGGCGTCAGACTGGATTTCTCCAGATTTAAAAGCCATCCCAGGTTCTCCAGGATATCCCTTGCTACCTGGAGGTCCTGGGATTGCTGTCCTGGGGAAGATGCAAACAATAGGTCATCCAGGTACACCACCACTGAGATGCCCTTGAGACTAAGGAACGCCAGGACCTCCACCATTACTTTGGTGAAGATGCAGGGAGGGGGGGAGAGGAGAGCCCGAAGGGAAGAGCTTTGAACTGTAGGTAAAACGTCCCTTCCTTGGATCCAACCTGGGAAACGTCCACATTTATTAAATGCCGCAAAATTGTTAATTCCTAGATTTTGGAAACAATATATGTGTCCAACATTAGCAGACTGGAAAAGGGAAGTAAACCGGATAATGGAGGCCGAAAAGTGGATACAAACAATGAAAGATAAAAAAGGGGAGTTTGAGATAACATGGGCAGGCTGGCTACAACACGAACCTGAAATAGGGGTGGAATAAGAGAAACGAAGTGAGAGGATATGGGATGCAATAGATGTATGACGCATAGAGGGCAACGGCATAAAGGTAACATCTTAGAAGAACAATGATTTAGATTAAAAACACTGACCAGAGAGGAGACATTAACAAATTACGGTTATATAAAATCTTTCTTTCTTGCTCCCCTTCTTCCCCCCCTCCAATATTGACTCCAATAGGAGGATCCTGTTTCTCCATCCTTAGGGAATGGAAATCAAGAGATTACAGGGTTAGAACAGCTATACCTCAGTAGAAAAGGGAGGAAGGGCAATAGGGGGAATGAAAAAGAGGAAAGAGAACTATTTATATTGTTTTTTTTGTTTTTTTTTTTCTGGGGGGGGGGGGGATAAACATGACTGATAGGCATCCATGGAAAATCTAATCTTGGAATATATGTTTTTTTTTTACAAGATAAATGTAATGATGCACTTAACAAAAGATAAGAATGTTTAATCTTGTATGACTTATATCGAGCAAAATAAAAAAAAGGAAAAATTTTGATTATAAAAAAAAAACCTGGGAAACTTCCAATAGGCATCCTTTTCAGGTCTATTGATGCCATAAAACAGTTTGGAGGGAAAAGGTGTCCTTACAGAGTAAATGGAGTCTATCCGGAATCTCTTGTTTGTAACCGAGACATTCAGGGGCTTCAAGTTCAGTATTAGTCTGAACTTCCTGGAGGGTTTGCGGACCACAAAGATGTGGGAGTCAAAGGCCCTGCCTGTCTCCCCTGTTGGGACCCGAACCACCACCTTTTGATCCTCCAACTCCTGAAGGGAGGAAAGAAGATCTGATGATTTTTCTTTGCACTTTGGCAGTTCGGTGACCAGAAGTCTGAATAGGGGAGGACTTGAGAATTCCAACTTGTATGCCTTATGATCCCTAGCACAAACTGATTGCTGGTGATCATTTCCCATTGTGGGAGAATGGCCCCCAACCTTCCTCCCATTTTGAGTCCATCACTGTGGCTTTTGGGGCTGTTCAGAAGGGCGAAAAATCATTCCTCCACGACCTTTGCCCTTCTGCCCACAAAACGTCTTCTTCCCTTCTGTTTTCGTGGCTTCCACCTTCTTTTGAGACCAGAATTTTCTTTTGGCCTGCCCCCCAAACTTTTTCTTAATGGGGAAGGCCTTTTTCTTGTCGGCTGTTCGGTCTAGCACAGCCTCCAAGCCTGGCCCAAATAGCAGATCTCCTGTAAGGGGGATTCCGCACAACTTAAAAGGAACACTAAAGGTTTGTTTATTAGATCAATTGATTGCTGTAAGCTAGAGAATTTAAATATCACTTACCTCGTTTTTGCTTTTGACCTCCAAAATACAGTAATCCAGGTTTGAAAATGCCATTTCCTGTCTCTCCTCTTCTTGCTTTCCACCAGCATCTGCATGGTGGAAAGCAGAATGTGCTCACCCCCTCCCTATGACTACAGCCCTGCGTGAAGATGCTATCTTATCCCTCACAGGCATGGAGGCTAAGCCTAGTGGGAACTGTAGTACCCATTAGGCCGTGATGTAGCAAGAATGAATGCGCACAGCAAACCAGGAAGTCACTGAGAATAACGATTCAGGAGTGACGGGGGTGCATAAAACAGCTTGATTTAAACAGGTATCAAACTAGTTATACTGCAAAACATTACTTTTTACTTTATCCGCTACTGTCAGACTTTAATTTAAGAGGAAAATATTTTTGTCTTTACAACCCCTTTAACTTTAAAAGCGCTATCCCCTTGCCACGTCTTGAGCCATAAGGCCCTCCTTGTCGAATTGGACAAGGCTGCGGACCTTGCAGACATACGTACAGACTCTGCAGATGCGTCCACTAAATACCCCACACCATTTAGTAGCGTTGGGAAAGAAGATAATATAGTTTCTTTAGGTGTTCCTGCCTCAATGTGTGCCTGAATCTGTGTGAGCCAATGCTCCAGATTGCGAGCTACCACTGTGGCTGCCATGGCAGGCTTTAGGTTCCCTTGTGAAGAATCCCAGGATTTTTTCAGAAGCGAATCTATACTCCTGTCTATGGGGTCAGAAAGCACCCCCATGTGTTCAAACGCCAGGTCTGTGTGTCTGGACACCTGCGAGAAGGCAGCATTCAGCTTGGGAGTTTTATTCCAAACCAGAGTTTCCTCCTTCAGAAAAGGGAAACCTTTGTTTCAAAGCATTTAAAAAGAAAGGTTTTCTCTCCGAATCTTGCCATTCCTTTTTGATGGCACTGATCAAGCCCTCATGGACCGGGAAAAGCTTTTCTTTTCTGTTCCCCCAGGCCCATGTACATTCGATTATGGAGCGACAGTGACTTCTTCTCTTCTGGTATCCCCAAAGTAGTGTGGATAGCTTCTAGAAGATCCTCCACCTCTTCGAGAGAAAGTTTGTAGCGAGAGGTTCTGGAGGACTCCCCCTCCGTCCCTTCTCCATCTGACTCCCCCTGGGAGCTAGAAGCGGCACTGTCTGGCTCTTTCTCAGCATCCTCTCTGAAGTCCCCTGGCTTCTCCGCGCTCACGGAGGGAAGTACCACTGGACTAGGCGGAATAATCTGTTGCGATGGAGAAGGGCTGCTCTGGGGCAATTGAAAACTAGCAAAAAGATCTTTAAATGATTGAAAGGTGCTAGAAAGCTCTTTCACGGATGCAGCTAGGTCAGAACCCTGCTCTGCCTCTCTCTCTCTCTCTCTAATTAGCCCCTCAATGCAACGTTTGCCTTGTTCCAGCTTTCCCCCAAGGAAGATCTACAGGAGGGACACTTCTTGAAATTGTGGGCGGATTTCTCTGTGGATTTCTGCAGAAAAACACAGATAAGAGCAGAGAGTAATCATGAGTGAGCGCTGCAACAGATAACCACCAGGAGTGCTCGCCCAGGACCAACCCCCAGATACACCCCTAACCTCCCCGACCACCAGGAGAAAAAACACCAGTGAAGCGGTCAGCAAAATAGTAAGGGAACACCACCCTAGGGTTCCCCTTACCTTAGAGTGGCTGGTGCTGTTGTCGTCCGGAGGTGGGTGAAGTCTCTACTTCTGACATCTCCACTGAGGATTGAGGTCACAAAATGCCAAAAAAGTACCATCCCCACGCCTGCAAGGAGTAGGCGGCACCGGCCTGGCGTTCGGTCCTTTTCACCTGCTGCATCTG